>VWZO01022189.1:382649-429172 GCA_013396975.1 Bucco capensis | reverse complement strand
GTCTCTTCCAGCTGGAACTGTTCTAGGATTCTAGGATTTATAAGAACTCGTATTGGCACTGCTTGGGTTCAGTAAATGCACTTGAAGGAAGCTGATCTACACTGATGTGTATCAGGGTGTGCAAGTTTGCAATGCAAGATGCCTGCAAGAGGATCAAGGCTCTGTGGACAAATAGTACTTACACAGGCAAGAAAAGGGGTCAACATTATTGATATATATATGAGACCAAACCCAACTTCAGCTAGCTTTACACCTTGTGCAGGAGATTACTCAGCCTAACTTCAGAAACATTTCATATGCCTTATGCAGGTACTTGTCACACTGGGTCACAAGTGTTCAGACTACCTCTAGTTTTCTTATCAAAGCTACTGTGAAAAACATTTTGAAGAGGAATGACAGTTAATTTCCAAGATTTTATAGTTAAAATAGGTATCTTAACTGCTTAAAATGATCTTTTAAAAAGTGGCAATTTTCAACTCTTGAGTTGAAAAGAGTTGAGCAGTTTTCAACTCTTACATGGCATGTAGCTTAGAAGAGGATATCTGAGGTGAGTAGAATCACCTTAACAAGCAGAATTAGTGTTTCTCTAGTGGAATCTAACCACTAGGAACTTGGTAGTATTTTCAAGCCAGGACAGCATATAGCTAAATTCCCTTTGCTCTCCATTCAAAAAACAGGATAAAAGTTCATCCATGAAATGCACAAAGGGCATCAGGAGTTACCTGGTAAGACAAAGCCCTATTCTGCCACAGAAATAAAAGATTCAGGGTAAGACAGAAATGTTTCAGAAACTGAACTAATCTGAACTCTTTAATCAAAACTTTGGAAGTAAAAAAAACTTCATGATGTCATTTGAAATGTCAAAAAGAACTCATTGGATTTTTTTCCACTAAATCAACAATAAAATTGCCTGCATATAAGAAATAACAGTGAAATAAATTCAATAGATAGTTTCTTTGGATATCAAGTGTCTGAAAGCAACCAGATTTAAAGAAAATAGGGAAAAAAATATTGCACTCCTGGTCAAGACTGGAGCATTAGAAACTCTGTGTGGAATTCTGTGTGCTGGGCAAAGCAAGCAGGGGCTACAGGAATACAGACAGGACCACTGCTAGCAGCCCAGAAGCTGCATGCCAGGCACTTCACTGGAAAGCTCCAGGATAACTACTAAATTCATGATTAAGATTAACTTCAAGCTGTTTGTATTCATTCTAAGACACAGCAAGGTCTGCCTGGGGCTGATCCCACAAAAGCTTACACAAGAAAGTGCAAGTTGAGTGTCTGGTCTGGACTCCTCCTTTCTTCCCTTCAGCATCTTTTCATCCTGCAGCATGCTTGGTGTGCAGTATGAACAGCAAGAGGACAAACTCAGACACAGCACAAGTTAGAAGCTGCAGAGTAGCATAAATCTAATTAAATCTAAGTAGTAAGACTAAAGGAATGTAAATTAGAACCAGATACAGATCAACTTCCTCACATGCAAGTTGCACTGAACCAGACTGCCTCTGGATTCTCTAAATCCAGCCCAACATTCCTACCCTGTGGAACCTGAAATCAAACTCGAGTCTTAGGCAACAGTTACCCAAAAAGAATGCATTTAAACTTAAGAGAATTGAGAATACATGTTCAAAATATATATTTAAAAGCATAGCCAAAAGAACCCTGGTTAAGCTTTTGCCATTTCTCCCAATATATGTTTGCTTACAAGGGAAAAACCCCAGGCCAAAATCACAGTTGAAATGATTTCCTCAAGGCCTTCCACTGTTGTTCATTTTACCTCTCACAGTCAATAACTTCAGCAAGCAACCAAATCACCCTGCTGCAGTGGGAGCAGCAAAAACTTGGTATTTATCCAGCAGCAAGGAACATGAAAGAAGAGCAAAACCACTCTCCATTATACAACTCAGAGCCAGTAATACAGAAGAGCTCATTAGGGTATGAAACCTTCATTTTATGAACTTCTGAAAGAGCAAGCTACTGTTAGCTTGCCTATTTGAAAAGACACACAAATTCTGGGACTTGTTGTCCAAACACACTGTGATTGTTTACTTTAGCAAGTTGATTAGCAATAAATCAATTCTTCTATTCAAGATATTGACTTCTTAAAAAAATATATACAGGAAAAAAAGGAATAAAGACCAAAATAAGAAAAGCTGAATTCATCTTGAGGGGTGATTTTATGCACAGAAGCTAAATCCAAAATACCACTGGTGAAATCCAAAGTAGCATTTGTCAGGTTGGTAGCAAGGCACACACACTCCCTGAGTGCTTATGCTACTCCAAAAAAACCTGACCAAGACATGAATTACTAAGCATAAAGGTAACAATCTGATCTACAAAGCAGCACTGCAATTTGGCAGGATTGAAAATACTCTTGTAACATCAGGTAACACTCACTGTGAATGCTGAAAGCAAAAATATTACCCAAATGGTTGGCAACAAGAGCCTCTGTAGCTAGAAGTGACATCATTCCCTGTGTTAAACCCCTGCCCTCACCTCTTAGTGGCAGCAAAAGGAAACTCAAGGGCTCAGTACTAATGATAACCTCTCAGTTCTTAGGAACTGGAAAGGAACATTTGCAGCCCACTCCTGTGTTCTTGGAGGAGAACAGGTCTAACCAATAGCACTAGGGAGCACAAGTTCTCAAACCATCCTTAGTTGGACAGCAGTTCCAGGGCAGCTTTTTGTCTACTAACAATGCAGATGCAACTGGGACACCTTTCTATGAATTGTTAGGTAAGTTCTCAGAGTAACAGGCATGATTCTCTCTTGCACACCAACCAATTTCAATGCAACACACTGGGTTTGCATCTGAGGCAGATGACCTCTCAAAGGCTTCTGAACACATTTTTTCTACATCTCTGAGATTCAGTACAATACAAAGATTGAAAAAGCTAGTCCATAGTGAGCAAAGAGAGCATCTGGAGCCAACAAAGCAGAGAAGTACATTTCAGACTTACGTTTCTCATCATCAGCATGTACTAGAGATGCTGCTCTTGACAAGACATCCAATGGAGTCTCCATTCCTCTTGGGATCCTGGAAAATGCAGAGCCAAAGTTAAGTGTAAACTCACAGAGTACTTCCCACCACTCCCTCAGTGGTATGCCACTTGTTCCTAGCATGCACACATCAGGTTTGACAGAAGGAAGCAGTAAGGAACAGGAAGAGCATGATACAGCAGAAAGAATCCAAACCCCAGGCTTCTGCTGCTCTTTTCTCATGTTATAGCAGAAGAGGATTTGTTAAAACTAAGTCATTGCTGAAAACAAGGAAACAATGGAATCAGCTTTCTCACCAACTACTCATCCAAAACAAAGCAGAAGATTAAGTTCTCAAGAGCTTGGTTGAAGCTGATGACCACTGCTTGTGCATGTTAGAACACAGTTATCTGCTATGTTGTAAGCATTTTTGCCTCCCCTGTGCCAGCCTTCCATCTCAATAAATAGCTCCTCAAGGCAATATCCAAAGATGCAACTCCTCTGAAGTGAAGACAGCTGCTGGCCTGACCACCAGCTTGCTTTAGACCCATGGTATTCCATAAGCTTTGGATATGGAGTCCACGTTTATAAGCCATGAAGACATTTTCTTACTGCTGAACACAGAGTTGAACACTGAGCTTGTGTACACGTAATGACACAGAAAACCATAACTTGTGTAGTCACAATCACACCTCAGCTGCTGCTTTCCCCACACATGAAAAGTTAAGCCCACCACATCAAAAAGCACATTTCAGCACTGTGCTAAGCAACAGATTCTATCATAATAACTGTTTTACAGCTTATATAAGCCTCTCAATGTTTCACAGGAATGGCTTCAAAACTAAAAAAGAAGTTGCAAGATGACATTGCAAAAGAGATGAAAGGGAAAGGAAGGGAGAGAATAACATGTTGTCAGGATGCTTTTGTTAAAAGGTCAACCATTTCTACATATTTTTAAGTAGGAAGGCAACAGCATAGACAGAACTGTTAAGAAAACAGAGAAAAATGGAGAAGGAAAATCCAGGAGTTCTAACAACTTGGTTGATTCTTTTCCCCCTACAAAACCTGCATGCTACTTTGTCCTAAATGACTGTTTACTGTTCATTTACTTTACAGTATAAGCTTAAAAGAAGAAAAAAAAAAAGGTAGTGGCAGCTACAGAAATCTCAAACACATGTACATAGACTTAACAACAAGCATATGTGTGGCAAGTAATTCCCTTGACTTTGCACTCCCAATAATAAACCTTGCTATCCTCCCTCCCTCTTCCTAAACAATGGCAACAACTTCAAAACTCAAAGGTTTTCAAGCATAAGAGAAGGGATTCTTCAAGTATTTTTAAGTTAAAAACCTATTTTTCAATGAAGAATTAAATCCTATCTTGTTTCCAAGAAGTTATGCAAGAAGAGACATGCTTGAAATGATGATGTATCGCACTTGAGGATGAAAACATGCCTTGTACCTCCCTGTCAGAATCAGCTTGTGCTCCAGAACAGCTTCTTAACTAAAAATCATAAAACCAGTTGACTCTCTCATTTAAAGACAGGACATGTCTTCCTCTTCTAGTAAGTCTGCCTTTGATCAATATTCCTTTACCTCACACTTGGCCACACTCTCCTCCCAGTCAAAGCCAAGATGTGGAAGAGGGTTCACTACAGAAGTGTTCAGCAATCACTCCACTTTGTTCCCCTGGACTCTGATGCTTGTGGTTTCTTCTCATGGAGTTTAAAACAGCACCACTTTAGTTCTCCCCATGCTTTTGCTTACTGACCCTCTCACACAAATCCCTCTAACAGAGTGAAAATTCAGTTGGAAAAAAAGATTAAAACATGGCTGATTAGAAGATACAGCTACCTCCAACTGATGGCTAGCACACCACTAACCAGCTTTGTTCCAAGTTAGTAACACAAAATTGTTTGGTCAACTCTTCAGAGAAACCTTCTTGAGAAAGAGCAATGCAGAGGATATTAAAATGCCTTTTCCTGAGGAGAAACTGCTGTTTTCTTTAAGTTTTTCAGTGAGTTTTAACGAATGGAAGTAGCAGATGCCCAATCCCTTTCCGGAACATGCTCCTAGTAAGAGAATTAGCCAGTGACAGAAGTCCACAGTGAGAGAAGGAAACAGGAACCAAGTCTTAATTCTATTCAGGAAATTAGACACTTCAAAACAACTTCACTAAAACTGGCCTCAACAGAGTTTTGGAGCTTTGCATATTATTGAAGTTCATATCAGGAGAGTGCTGCAGAAGTGTCTTGACAGTTACAGTCTTGTGAAGAAGGTCAAGGGGATGCTGTTCACACAGAGCTCTGCAGCTCCCAGGGAGCAATATCATATCTGCTGTGGCTTTTTAAATGCAACAAATACACTGACAGTTATGGAAGTGGCCTTCCAGGAGCTATAAACTTCCAGATTATTTTGCAAACAATTTAAACATCCCTGTATCTCTAAATAAAACTAACAAGTCAGAGATAACAGCTCAGAAAGGTTGCCTGGGAGAATGAGAGAGGAGGAATCTTCTCTTAAGAGAGTGTAAAGCTTCAAAGCCTAATTCCAAGTGGGCAAGGCCAGCACTGGCTACAGGGACTGCCAGGGAGCCTGCAGCAGGGAATGAAGAGCATGTTATCCTCACCGAACAGCCTGGTCACCCTCGGGAGGAGTCATGGTTCAGACATGAAACAACAGTGCAATTTTCAGGATTCTGACAAAAAGAAAAAGAGAAAAGCCAGTTAGAAAGCAGACTGCTGATAAAAGTCAGCTCATTCCCTTCCAACACAGAAACCTGTGCATGCAGCAGGAAGAAACCCAAGCAAAGCTGAACTTTTGTAAGTCTCCCTGTCCAAAGGCAACTCTCCAGCCTGTGTACAAGTGTTGCTCGTCAGGGAAAACAAGTGCCCAGCAAAATACCAGCACCACACAGACTGAACTCCTCTGGATACATCTGATTGAAACACAATGGAAACAGTTTCATAAGTGCCTTGCTTGTTACCAAATCTGAACTGGTAGATTTAAACAGACACAAGCCAAAAGCTCTGTTACAAGAGTTTGAGATACTTTTATCTACTGTAGTTTCAGATACCACTTTAGTATCTTAGTCCTTTTATCAGTTACTGCTGTCGCTCAACACTCTCCTAGTCTGTTATCTCACCTACTTTACCAAGAAACAGGCTGAAAAACAGTGAAGTCAGAGGAGGTAAAACCATAAAGACACAATATCTGAAAGACAAAGAACTTTACTAAACACTGATCCATTAGTAAGTTGTGAAGAACACAGCACTCTTTAGCATATGGTTTGCCCTCTCCTTTTCAATTGCATGCACATATGGAATGCCCTCAGCTTTGCAAAAGCCTAATGGTTGATGGCTTTTGAAGACTTAGAGAGAAATTAAAGCTTTTGCAAATGACCAGTTCAGCGATTGCATAGATTTATACAGCACCTTGCCTGCATCAGGGAAAGCAGAAAGCATGCAGGGAAAAACCCTAACGTTGCCTGTTTGAAGTTAAGTAAACAGGGAGCAAAGGCACCAGCACCAGAGACCAATTGCTGACTGAAAAATGAGACATGGACTCCATCCCATCACTGAGAGGTATGCCAGGAAAGATTGGAGAGAAAGAGAAGAATTTTCTGTTGGAAAGAGCAAAGGGACAGAAAGGAAAGAGAAACATCAAAAGTGATGTTTGCAGCAGTGATCTCTGTTATGGAGAAGTGATGGCTTTTGTCTAGAATGGATCTTAACTAGTGACCAAGGTAACAAGTTAGACAACAGAAACAAGGAAGAAGTTGAGTGTTGAGAACACAAAGCCTGTGCAAAAGGCATGCTGTGCAGGTAAGGAAACAAATCAGAAGAATTCAGACATAGTTTGGGTATGATTTCAAGAGAGGTCACACTCATGAAGGCACCAGGAGCTCAGGTCTGACTGACAAAGAGAACAGCAGCTAACAGCCACTGCAAACACCTTAACCAGAAAGCAGAGCCTAGTAAGGGATCTCTCTTAAACTGCAGAGTGAACTAGAGACATCTGCACAATGCCTAGAAGGGAGAAAGGCTGAACCCTCCAGTGATGCAGAGAGAAGGCTGGTACTTGAGTTCATGTGTCTGGTGAAATTACAGAGATAAGGCTGGAGGGAGTAGAAGTGGATTAATGAACAAGGGCCATTACAACAACAAAGTGAGACCAGAAGACACTCAAGAAACAATCAAGAGTGAGGACTGAAGTGAAGTAAGTGTGGATCAACATGGGGATAGGGAAAACAAGATTAATTGAAGAGCATGGTCAGATTGGTTGAAAGCAGCACATATCTAGGCAGATATAGGCAGTGCCTAGTCAAATCCATACCTAGAAGTACCTGGAGAAAAGAGACTCCAGCTGATTTCCATGGAAAAGGAAATCCAGAGACAACTTCCCAGCACAATCAGTAAGTCTACAGGAAAGAAAGATAAAGCAGCAGGTTTTATGCAAACTAGGTCTGTATCTCTTAATTTTTAAGATAGGAGAGAGTAAAGCATATTTGTACTGTGAATAATGATAAGCACACTGTATTCAACAGAGCCACCTTTAGGTTCCCTCAGTGCTGAGATAGACACACGAAATGTGAACTCTTAAGAGCTCATTTAGACTGTGATGACCACACAGCACTGCCAGTCCCTCTGCATTTACAACTCAAACAGTCTTCACAGTGAGCTCAGGCTACTTGGCCAAAGGAATCACTGAAATACCACTGATGGGTTTTTTTATTTTTTAATGCATTTATTCAGTACTTTGGGTTTGTTTGTTTTTTTTACCATGCTTGTTTTGCATGTGGAAAATGTGTTTGAACAGGCAAATCTTCAAACAGAAACAATGATTTAACTTATCATGCAGAAAATTATAAGCCAAAACCAAAGCTTTGGCATTTCACCTTGTGCTTTTTGTTTTCTTGTTGCATAAATCCTCCTTAACAAGGTGATGTTCTAAAAACAAAGCTATGAGCTTTCTGAATTAAAGGCTAACAAACATAAGAAATTAAAGGCAGAAAGGTGTAACTTGACCATGTCTTGTATCTACAAGATCACTCAGTCCATCCTATATGTTAGAAATTCTGCTGCAAACACATCATGAAATGTTTAACCACAGTAAAAAGAACTGAAACTACCTTTGATAACAGAAAACTTTCAAATGTATCTGAAAACAAACAACTGAACCTTCTCGGTGTCTCCATATTGTGTCAATTATCAAAGCTATGTCTATTTAAATAAGAACCTCCTCACACCTCATAATGTGAGTGTGTTTCTTCAGTGAAGATGCCCCAAAGGTCTGTATCCAGAATTTTCCATCCAGTTTTAGCTACTCGTTGTATTTTGTACCACCAGACTGTCAGATAGTGCTCATCACCAAGGCACTAACCTAGTTCCTGCTCTCAGGAGGGTGTAAAGGTGATGTGGCAGCATTCACAGAGCCAAGCCGTTAGGAGCAGAGGTAAGGAAGGTGACACAGCACCCAGCACCCAGTCCCCGTTGCCCACAGCATGCGTGGGAGAGATGCTAGTGATTCAGCAACAGCTGTTTCAGGCCGGTAGCTTGCTTCACAAAACAATGCAAATGCATAGCACAGACACACCCAAGTTCTACCCAAAGCCTAAGGGGCCAGATCTTCATCTTTGTGTTTTGTGACTGAAAGCAGCTCTTGGAACTGACCCCCAAAAGCCTCATAGCCTGACCCCAAATATCAAGGCTATAACTGGTGTGTCAATGAGAAGAAAGAGAGATGAAGGAAGTTTAAGCAAAACACACTCTACATCAGAAATACCCTCACAAGTAGGCAGATAGGAAAATACAAACAGAGGCAAACAAGTTTGGAGAAGAGCCTCAAAAAAAGTTTGTGTGTTAAGGCAGGAGAGGCAGTTGGCTGCCAGGTTTTATATACTTTTGGGTCTAAGGGCTCTTCACATCCCTGCTTGCAAAGAGAATTTCACTCAGGTTTCACAACCTACAGTTTGTTGCTCTGTGGGGAATGCTCTTTAAACAACTCCCTAAAGTTAGAGAAGGTCTAATAGGAAAAATTACTCTGCAGGAGGTCAGTTATCCTCTTTCATTGTATTAAAAAATGCCTATTGTTTCTTGTTCCTGATACTCCTGAAGGGAGATAAGATGGCTTCATAGTTTAATGTCAGTGGAAACAGAGCCACAGAATCACAGAATGGTTAAGGTTGGAAGTGATTGCCAGAGGTCATCTAGTCCAACGGCCCTGCTAAAGCAGGGTCACCCACAGCAGCTTGCCCTGGATCACCTCCAGGTGGGTTTACAATCCCTCCACACAAGGAGACTCCACAATCTCTCTGGGCAGCCTGGGTCAGGGCTCTGCACCCTCACAGCAAAGTTTTTCCTTATGTTTAGGTTGTTAAAGCCCCATCCAGAAAAGGGGTGCAGGGGTGTCACGTGCAGTCAGCTTGGCTCCGAGATTTAATTACTTCTGATTACATCTGGGAAACATAAAGGCAGCTTGACTGAACAGACTGGAACTGCACTGCTAACGAGTCAATAAAAAAAAACAAACCACCACCTCTACAAATGCAGTATGCAAGCAGCAGAGCTAAAAGCCTTAACAGTTCCCTCTGGGCTCATTCCAGAGGATTTCACCCCAGGACCCTCAGCTACTGATGGAATTCCAGGAGGAAAACACCCTCTGTTCAACCCAAGGTGTCAATTTAAGATGGCAGTCACCACACTGCTCCCAAAGAACTTTTCCGGATCGCCACTTTAGGACCTTTCCCAGCAGTTCACTTCGGCACCTTTGCCCGGTGAGCTCTGGAGCCCCAAAACGGCACCGTCCGCCGCTCCGCTCCCGAGCGAACCTCCCTGCCGCCGCGCAGAGCGCCCGGGCCTAGGCTGGGGCCCGGCCCTAAGGAGCGGGGAAGATCCGGCGGCAGCGGGATCGCTTCGGTTCGTCCCCTCACCACACCCCCCGCCGCCGGGCCGGGCCGCGGCTTCCTCACGGCTGCACCGGGGAGGCTCGACCCTGTTAGTCGGCCCTGAGGAGGACGAAATGAGGTAGAGGGACCGACCCACACCCACCTGTCCCCCCATTTCTACCCGCCTCAGGCCCCCCTCCACACACACACCGGGTTCACTCACCAGCGTGCTCCCGGGAGGCGGCAGCGTGGCCGGGCCCCGGGCCGAGGGCGGAGCAGCGCTGAGCCCGGGCGCGGAGCAGGCGCGGCGAGACCGAGCCACCCAGCGCCGCTGTCCTCCTGTACGAAGCCCGGAGGGAGGAATCCTAGGAATGATGGAATGGTGCTGCTTAGCAGGTGGGGAGGAGAGGGGCGGTGCTAGCGGCTGGGACCGGCTATGAGATCAGCATAATTAGGGTAATGAGGCGGTGACATCATATCCTTGCAGGTAGGGAAGAGAGCCGGACCGACCTCTGCGCCCCGGGACCGGGTCCGGTACAGCGGCGCGAGCAGCCGGATGCTTCCCACGAGGCTGGTGAAGGGTCTAGAACAAAAGCCTTGTGAGGAACAGCTAAGGGAACCGGGGTTGGTTAGCCTGGAGAAAAAGGAGGCTCAGGTGAAGACCCTGTCGCTTTCTACAACTCCATGAAAGGACGTTGGAGAGAGATGGGGCTTGGTCCCCCGAAGAACAAGTGATAGAAGAGGAAATGGCCTCAAGTTATGCCAGGGGAGGTTTAGGTTGGATATTAAGAATAATTCTCTCACTGAAAGAAAGGGTTGGCTCAAGCCATGGAACAGGCTGCTCAGGGCAGTGGTGGAGTCACCATCCCTGGAGCTGTTAAAAAACCAAAGGTGTAGATGTGGTGCTAAGGGACATGGTTTAGTGGTGACTGGCAGTGTTAGCTTAACAGTTGGGCTTGATCAGAGGTCTTTTCCAGCCTTAAGGATTCTTATGATTCTTCCCCTTACAAATGCTACAAAGAACTGAGGCTGCTCTGCCCACTGCAAGGAGGAGGAAAAGGACAAGAATCCACCTGAGCTGAACTGCAAAAGGCCTCAGGGTTGCAGATTTCTGGTGGAACCCAAAAAGACCACAGGGCAACAGAAACACAACTGTCTACAATTCTGCTCATGATGGTTTTTCTATCCTTCTCCTCTCCTTTCAATGTGACAGGGAAAAGCAACAAGGCTTATGTTAGATCCCCAGATTGTAGGGAAGGAGCATACCCAGCTCCCACAGTGACCCTGAGGCACAGTCCTAGCAGCACCCAGCCCAGAGGTGTGAGGGCTGCACAGCCAGGAACAAACCCACACACCTCACCTTTTTGATTCCTTGAGAGACTCAGAGGCCATGGAAGGTCTGTGCTGTCTGGTCTCCATTTAAAAATCTATAAAATCATGCAAGAATAACTGATACTGAAGTATTTTCATATCCTTGCAAGGACAGGTCATGAGATCGCAGAGCCATCTAAAGCGAGCCAAGAATGCATTCCAAGCACTAAATGAAATCCAGATTTAGGCTCAACACACTTAGTGTATCTAACAGAAAGAGGTCAGTTGCTAAAAATCTGAGAGGCATACAGTCTAATGCCAACCATAAATATTATTCTATACATTTCAGAACAGGAGTTTGATGATCTAATATTTGAAGAAATGGTAGTCAAAATAAGAATGTAAAAATTATTTGGACAGGAAAAATACAATGAAATATGGAAAACCAAACCACAGGCAGTGAGAAAAGATCTGAACAAGTCATTGGAACCTACCATGAGAATGGATTGCTGCAGACTGATTACCAACCTTTTTAATATGTATCTTCAGGAAAAAAACTGTGCCACTCCTGTTGGTAACTGCCAGAGGGGAAGAGGGAGGGGAAGAGGGAGGAACAGTTTCTTTGTTTAAAGAGACAGAACTCCTGGGATGAGGAGGAGCTTGGAAAAGGAGAGGTCAGAATAGCTTTTGGTCCTTGGGATGTGCTATTACAGCTCCCAGCAGAAGCTCTAGAACAGGGTACTTAGATCAAACATCTAAGGAGGGTGAGGGAACAGCAGCTTTCTGGGAAGGACAACCCTGTGCATTGTCCCTCCCTGCACAAACCCTGCTGGTGCAGACAGACTGCTCCACCACAGCTAGGTGTCAACCCCTGTGAGAACAAAGAAACCCAAGTGCAAGCTAAGCTGTCAAACGTTGGGAATCCCTGAAAACAAACCTTAACAACTAGCACAGCATGAGAAAGCCTTGTTGTAGCTGCTGAACTCCACACACACAAAGGCTCAGCCAAAGCTGTTCAGAAGGCAAATTCACAAATTGGTAAAGCAAAACCAATCTTGTTTGAAGAACCATATTTTGGGTTGCTTGGGTGTTAAAATTAGTCTTTCTTTTTGCATGTGCTCTGTAAGTGAATGATACCATAGGCTTGTTGCTGACTTTGGTACCAGCAAAAACACACCTTGCTGAATGAAACACAAAACTGACCCAGACAGTTGATGGTTTGTACCTGACATAAACCAGAAGTGATGCCTCAGCCCAAACTCAGCTCCTGGGGCAGACCCCAGTTGTCACTCCTGTTCCATACATATATTAATCACTGAAAAATTAGTGACATTCTCCATACATCCCAGTCAAGGCAACAGTAGAAGGTGTAACCACTGTATGGGGGAACCAGGGTGTCTCTCCTGCTTTCTCTGCTGTGCAGGATACTTGTAATAGCCTGTGTCCCCTGGAGCCACTGAGCATGCAGGGTGAGCCCAGTTTCATGTAAAGACAGTATTTCACAAGCAACAAGAGCTGCTAGGTCATTTCTGGGTACATTCTGAGAGATTTCTTTGAACACTTTCTCATAACTTGTTTGAAGATTATGATGTTTATTTATTCGTTTTAATATAAAGGAGAGAAAGGACCTGAAAGCAGAGGGGGATAAAACAAAGCTACTATATCAAGTGCAGTTGCAGTCTCTAGGGAGACCTGATGGTCTAGTTCTACAGACCCTACTCAATCATTAATCTTGTAATTATTATTGAAATTAAGCCTGACATCTGTTCCATGACCAACTAAGAAAATAAAACATTTCCACTATAACAACAGTTGGTTCAAAATGCCTTGGGCAAGTACCTCCCTACAAGTGGGCTACAGCAGCAACAGACCTCATGATTGTGACAGACCTCAGTGCTCACCAGACAGAGATATTCCATGTGGAAAGTGCCTCCAACCTGTTTGGTTAAACTACTTCCAAGGGATTTCAGCCTGTCAGACCAGCAGCAGGGGCATGTGTTGTGTGTGGCTTCAATCAACAATACAAGTGTAAAGCTTCCAAGAGATGGTTTTGGTTCCTTTAGGTGCTTGTCTCAGGAAGTAGTTTGACAGCTGGCACTCACTGCATGCAAAAGAGGAATTTATTCTGAGTTTTTCCCATTTCTTACTGCACCTCACTGCTGATTTTCAAACAGCAGCCACACAGATACTTCCGTTACAGCAGACAGGAACATGCAAAGTTACCTCAAGTCTGAAAAGCAGCCCACACTGTCAGTACAATTGCAGAGCACACCTCCATCATCTTACAATAAAATAGGTGAATTTTACACCAGAGAACAGCAGTTTTAAAATCCTACCTCAAACTCCATTTTATCACCAACAAATTAAGTAGCCTCACAAGCAAACCTCTTCAGTGTAAACACTGCTAAAACTCTGAATCTAAACCTCTTCCCTGCAAAAAGCTAAGATTCATTTGCACTGCACCTCAAAGCTACCTGACACAAAACCACACCCAAAGTCAAAACACTGCAGCACATAAGACAGTTGAATTTTTGAAGAGCTAGGTTTATTATTTCATTAGGCCATGATGTGTTAAATTGCAGTAATTCCAGACAGACAAGTCAATCCAAATGGTAAGCTGATGGAAATGGTTATTTATTACCTGCTTCAAGACAAAGCTTGCCCTCCTCATAATTGTCTGCCCCATCATTCAAGGGAAGATTAACAGAGACAGTGTAATTCCAGCTGGAGCAGGGTCACAACAGCAGAATAATCTTCAAGCAAACAATGAGATACCTTCAGAGCCAAACAGAAACATGAACACTACTAACTCTGTTCTTTCAGAACATTTAACCACAGGTACTTTTTGCTAGCTTTGTTCTAGACAAAAGGAAGATTCCACCCTACGGAGGTTCCCATAAGATGAAGACAGGGAAGACAGCTGAGTAAAACAAAAAAAAAGAAAAAAGTGTCAGAATAACAGACTAAAAGCACACTTTGGCCATAACCCACTGGTTTCAATCTGTTAAACATCAATGAAATGACCACAACTGACTGACAGCAAAACTTTGAATGGCAAAGAGCATACAATGAAAGTCACTATCCCTGTGCTACACACATGTAGGTGAACGTTCCACTTATGATACACTTTTTTCCTGATGGTGCTCCTCTTATTGTGCAGGAAACATACACATAAGTCAGATTTAACTCCCTGTCAGATTTGTATCCTGAGTTTCAAACAGGACAAGAGAAACTTTAGTGCAGGTGGGACCATTAAAATCATCAACAGGCTGCAGCCCATGATGAGAGTTTACATAGTAACTCATTGTAAGCTTCATAATTTACCTGCATTTCAAGGCTGTAAAGAAAGATTATTAAGTCACCAGAATTTGTTTTAAACCAAAGACACCAGCAGTAGGTCTCTGGACAAAAGTAGCATGCCTGCCTAAAGGAACAGGCCACCAAAGGAGTGTCCAAAGCCCTTCTGAATATCCCTACCACCAGCTCAGAAGTGCACCTGAGAATCACACAGGAAGAATCAAGTTTAGCCACGTTTGTTGGATGAGAATACCTGCACCAATCTATGTGCCAACTTGATAGCTCTTAGTCTGATCTGGGTAATTATGGAGGCCATGAAATACTCCCTAACTAGCAAATTCCAGATGGAGGTCAGTCAGCTCCTCACAAAAGCAGGCCTTCTCCTCAGCCTTCCAGACATGCCCTGAGCATGGGAAAAGCTGCCAGTGCCCATGGCACAGCTAAGCTGCCAGCAGTGCCTGGGTGTATCAGGGACAGGATGGGGTTGGAGGCACTGCTCGGGCAGCTGAGCCAAACCAGTGAAACATCAGCCAGCAGATCACCTTAGTCATGAACTCACGAGGGTATAGGGTTTGGGGTTCTGGGTTCCTTTCTGTTGTTTTTAAGAGTTTTCTAGGGCTTTTAGGGCACAAATCTTGTGAGGAGCAGCTGAGGGAACAGGGGTTGGTTAATGTGGACAAGAGGAGGCTCAGTGGAGACCTTCTTGCTCTCTACAACTCTCTGAAAGGAGACTGGAGCAAGGTGGGGATTGGTCTCTTCTCCCAAGGAACAAGTGATAGCACAAGAGGAAACAGCCTCAAGTTGTGCCAGGGGAGGTTTAGGTTGGATATTAGGAAATATTTCTTGACAGAAAGAGTGGCTAAGCACTGGAACAGGCTGCCCAAGGCAGTGCTGGAGTCACCATCCCTGGAGCTGTTAAAAAACCCCATGCAGATGTGGTGCTGAGGGCCATGGTTTAGTGGCACCTTGGCAATATTAGGTTAACAGTTGGGCTCAATGATCTTAAGAGGTCATAAGAATTTAAAGCACAATGAGGTAGTTTCATCACCATGCACAAACTCACCTTCAAACTGTCAAATTGCTACTGTCAATTGCTACTGTCTTCTGCTTGGCAAGCTTCTCACTCGAGGAGGTAGGGTCAGAGCCTGCAGAATGTGCACAACCTCATCACCTAGGATGTGGGCCCCAAAACCACCCTTGGGAGGCAAGGTGGAAAAAAAAAAGAGACTGGCTAGATTTTATTGTGAAAATCATCTGGGTTTCAAAAGCCTTGCCCCAGACTGTAATGCTGAAGCACTGCAGCAGCATCACAACAGACATTTGTAAGCTGCTTTCTATCAGCTCTTCCCCCTCTCCTGCACCACTGCCTGAAGCATTCCAAGAGGCTACTGACTTCTTGGCTCTCACTATTGTCTTGTGCAGGGAGAGAGCCAGACATTTCAGCACTGCAGAGAAGGAACACAGCAACATTAAAATTAAAACCCCAAACCACAAACAACCCCCAAAAAACCACTGACTGCTCCTTCTCATGCTCCACTACTGATTTTAAAATAGGAGTTTTGGAGAAACTTTGGCAGGAGCCAGAGATTAAAAAAATAATCCACTGTGTGGGAAAGCAACCTTTCCAATTTACCAAGTATGCCATGGAGCTAGAGAGATTGCATGGAAAAGCAGCAACGCTAATGAACGCAACACAGCCAAAATGAGGTATTTAACTACTCTTGTTATTTAACTAAACTTTAATTAAACAAGTTAGCTTGTTTAATTGAGTAGGGGAGGTATCCCAGAATCCCAGCATGGTGGGGGTTGGAAGGGATCTCTGGGGATCATCCAGTCCAACCTCCCTGCTCCAGCAGGCTCACCCCCAGCAGCTTGCCCAGCATCACCTCCAGGTGCCTTGGGAATCTCTCCACACAAGGAGACTCCACAAGCTCTCTGGGCAGCCTGGGCCAGGGCAAAGTAGTTTTCCCTCCTGTACAGGTGTAAATTCCTGGCTTCCAGTGTGTGCCCATGTCCCCTTGGCCTGGCCCTGGGCACCCCTGAGCAGAGTGTGGCCCCAGCCTCTTGCCCCCTGCACCCTTCAGCTCTTGCTCAGCATGGAGCAGCTCCCCTCTGGCTCTGCTCTGCTCCAGGCTCAGCAGCCCCAGGGCTCTCAGCCTTTCCTCCTGCCACAGATGCTCCAGTGCCCTCAGCATCTTCTAGCCTCTGCTGGACTCTCTCCAGTAGTTCCTTGTCTCTCTTGAACCCGAACAATTAGGTTCAAGTCTTTCAAAGAAGGTCTCACAGTACAACAAAGGCAAGAGAAGGAACCAAAAGATAGAGTGCTATGACCATTTTATTTTTAAAGACAGCCCCTCATGGTTACAAACTCCTAAGAATCAAATTCTATTCAAATTTAAAATCAGGAAGAAGCCTTGACAGCCATTACACATGCATGAAGTTTCAGACAGATGAGAACATTGGGCTTTGCAGCTGCATGGCCTTCCTTTCCTCACACAAGTGTGCATAAACAGTCATCCACCACTAATGAAAAGCTTTTGGCAGGACACTGGATTGATTCTGAAGGCAAAAATGGCATGCAAATTCTTAGACTAAAGATGGAACTCAAATATTTGGTGTTTTCATAAATAATTTCAGAATGCATAGTCTGAAGCTTCCTGCTTATGTATTAAAAGTTTCATTTCTTAACATTTCTGAGTTAACAAGCCTGAGTAAGAGATTAAAACATGCAAGAGTAAATTGATTACAGCCTCTCCCTAAAGCAGTCATTAAGTTTTCAGGATCAGTTAGTAACTGTGCTGTAGATTTTTATCTACAAAAACAGGCAAATAAGGTCACCACAAAATTTTATCAAACTACAGTATCAAAAATGACAGAGCAGCTGTTTAGTCAAACAAAAATATACCAGAAAATAGCTCTAGAGGTAATGTGTCTTCTTCCTCCAGCAGATAACCCAAACAAAATTCATTTTCTACACATTCAGAATATATGGCCAGGAAAAGAAGGTTTGAAAAGGAAGAAAGCTTTGTCCTCTGCCAACACCTTACCCATGCAAGAAGTAGCAGACACACACTGACCCGACATTGTGACCTTCAAAGCATATTTCAATCCCAATTCTATTTTTAAATTAATTGCCAGGAAAAGGCATGAGTCAGAGCCCTGCCTGGATCTCCCTCCACTGGACAGTCACCAACTGCTTTGTTTATTCTAAAGTTTCCCAAGTCAGAGCAGGCTCTAGCATGACCTCTACAACTGATTTCAACTGACCTTATGGTTCAGTTCCTGAAGCCACCCAGCAATACTGGCCTCTACAGCCAGCTTTACCTTCCCAACTTGGCAGAGATGTTTGCTGTGACATACTGCAAAGCTCAGCCCTCTAACAGCAAGGCCTCACACTTGTTTGCTTGTGTGCTACCTCCAGGAACCTTCTTCATGTGACAGTTGCAGCTGTTTGTCAAATTCACAGAATCACAGAATGGTTAGGGTTGGAAGGGACCTCTGGAGCTCATCTAGTCCAACCCCCCTGCAGTGGCCAGGGACATCCCCAACTAGAGCAGCTTGCCCAGAGCCCTGGCAAGCCTCACCTGGAATGCCTCCAGGGATGGGAACTCAACCACCTCCCTGGGCAACCTGGGCCAGTGTTCCACCACCCTTGTGGGGAGGAACTTCTTTCTAATGTCCAGTTTAAATCTACTCTTCTCCAATTTAAAACCATTGCCCCTTGTCCTTTCACTGCAGGCCTTTGCAAACAGGCCCTCTGCAGCCTTCTTGGAAGTTCCCTTTAGGTACTGGAAGGTCACTAGTAGGTCCCCTGAAGCCTTCTCTTCTCCAGGCTGGACAACCCCAGCTCCCTCAGCCTTACTGACACTGAAAGTCAACCAAACCTGATGAGAAACCTCACTGCAGCCCAGGTGAGAAATCTCTACAGCTGGAGCAAAGCCAGGTGCATTCAGCAAGGCCTGTACTGGAAGGGTCCCACAGCCAGCCACCCAGAACTCACTGCTCTAGTACTTGGGAAAATGGGAAGTGAGCAAGCAGTAGAGAGCACATCTTGCACAGGATGCTGGGAGGAAGCCAGCACCCTGGGTGGTGCTGTTTCATGCACTCCCCAGATGTCAAGTTTTGGAGTGGCCAAATGTCACAATGGTAAGGGAGTTAATGGACATAATACTGAGATTAAAAACTGTAACTAGAATCCATGGTTATATACCCAGCCAAATTTTGATCTCCCATTCATCCTGTATCATCTCCTTTCTTTCCTCTGAAGCACGAGACAGTTACATACTTCACTGGAGCTGCCAATCTCAGGCCCATGCTGCTGACTCACCTACGGAAATCCTGAGCTGTGTGATTAGGTCCAGGCTCTTCAGTACAAAGAAGCCTTTTAAGACATGAAGGTATAAATCATCTGCCTAACTGCCTTTAATGAAAACAGTTACCCAGGGAAAAGAGAGGACAGAGCATGAAACAGTATCCATGGTGGAACAGCCAAAGCAGAACAGAGGGATGTCTGAAGAAGGGAGTGAAAGGCTTGAGAATTAAGTCAAGAAGAGAAACAATACAACAATAAAGCATTACAGAAATGGAGCAGGAACGTGTAAACAGGAAAATTACAAATGAAATGAAAAGCTGAAGTGACTATTTTTTGTGAAAGAACAAACACACCTCGTTATGACAAAGAGTTAGCAACCTATTCCCATGTACTAACTTCCCCTGCAACAATCTCTAGTTATTTTAGCAGATTACAGCTGTACAACCCTAAGAAATCCCTTCTATACACTCGGGAGCAACTTCAAAAGCAACCAGCAAGGTTGAAATCAACCTCTCTTCTCTTAAAAGTTTTGCATAGCAAAAGACTGTAACAACAGCATCAAGCATTTTATACTAACAATAGTGAGGAGCTGAGGCTGGGAGCTGCTCAGGGCTATGATTCACTTGTGGCACCCTGCCAGAAAAATAAATACATTCAAGACCAAGGGCCTCCAAAGGAGAGGTAGGCCACTGCTGAAAAAGCACAGGGATCAATGATTTACAGAGCTGCACACAGGCTAAGATTTCAGCCTGCATGGGTGAGGAGGAAGGACTTTCCTATGTCTTACCAAGATTTACTGCCCAGGCCTGAATCCTGGCACTGTATCAACAGATGGAGTAAACTAGGAACTGTTAAAGAGGGATTTGCAAAACTCTCTCCAAAGAGCAAGAAGTGACCCATTATACTGCTGGGCACAAAGAGAGTTAGCATCAAGCCAAATGAAGACATGCACTGGGTGTTGCAGCCATGCAGGACAAACACTGCATCACTGGCTAACTGCACAGTGCAGCAACACCTGTGAAGGGAAAGACCAGTCCACTGGCAGGGTGACAAGGAGTGTAGAGGTTGGGAGGGTCTGACACCACACAGCATCTGCTACACATAAAAATGCTTAATTAGCTGCTAAACAGCAGGCAGAACATTCCTGGTTTTTTTTCTACCAGAGTATTAGTTCTTGAACCACTGCCCTTGCTTAGCTAGCAAGGCTCAGAATGAAGATTGTTGCTGCACTATGGGAGGTGAGGCCAACTCCTTCTCACACACCAGACTGAATGTTTTGAACCCCAATTCCAGTAGCAAGCACCTTCCAAAACACAAAATGACTTTAAAATGTTTGATTTTAATATTCAGAACATGAACTGTATCACTAATGGCTTTTAAAAGAAAGCTGCTCATTTAAACACTTCTGTAGTGTTGCAACTGCATTTTATCATAGAAGAAGTCTAGATTTAACAGCTGCTAATCCCCAAACTTAACAGTGGTAAGGAGGAGAAACATGGAGCCTCCTAGGATGCAAGATATCACAGAATCACCAAGGCTGGAAAAGACCCGCAGGATCATCAAGTGCAGCCTATGACCCAATACACCACAACATCTAAACCATGCCACTCAGTGCCACATCCAATCTTCTCTTAAACACCTCCAGGGATGGTGACTCCACCACCTCCCTGGGCAGCCTATTCCAGAGCCCAATCACCCTCTGCATGAGGAAGTGCTTCCTAATGTCCAGTCTAACCCTCCCCTGCTGCAGCTTCAAGCCATGGCCTCTTGTCCTGTCACTAGCTGCCATGGAGAAAAGTCCAACCCAATATCCTCACAGGATATTGTATTTAGAGTTCTGGTACACACATCTCTCGAGGTAAACTTGCTCAACAGAAGGGAAAACAGCCACAATTTCAAGGTAACAAATAAAAATCCCCAAAGGGAAGGCCCTGTTAGCATCCAGCCTTCACTTGTGCTGCAGCCATACCCCAGGAGGCTTCAGCAGTATCCAGCTGCACTGGGACAGCAGAGAGATTTGATTTTTCCTTATTTCTGTAGATTCCAACCCAAGTTACATCTTGCCATTAGTCTCAGAAAGGAATCATATATTATTCAACAATGGTAGTAATGTCTGCATTTTAAGTCAAGCATGTGATTAAATGCTCTGCTAGTAAGGATTCTCAACCAGATGTTGGGCAACCAGATGACACATGGTCTCTCTCAATCAGGGCTTGACACAGTTGCAATTTATGAGCCAGTGGTTTCACATCCTGTGGTGCTGTTATTTAACCTGGGGAGATTAAATAGTCCTGCACCTGGAGAGGGATAACCCCAAGGACCATCACAGGTTAGGAGTTGACCTGCTGGAAAGCAGCTTCACAGAGAAGGAGCTGGGAGTGCTGGGGGACAAGTTCACCAGGAGCCAGCAGTGTGCTCTTGTGGCCAAGAAGGTCAATGGTCTCCTAGGGTGCATCCAGAAGAGTGTGAGCAGCAGGTCAAGGGAGCTTCTCCTTCTCCTCTACTCTGCCCTAGTGAGGCTACATCTGGAGTATTATATCCAGTTCTGGGCTCCCCAGTTCCAGAGAGACAAGGAACTCCTGGAGAGAGTCCAGCAGAGGCTACAGAGATGCTGAGGGCACTGGAGCATCTCTGGCAGGAGGAAAGGCTTATTTCCAAGGAAATAAGCGTGTCCATCTTTTTTTAACTTTCCCAACTCTGGATTCCAATTTTGCCACTTTAAACTCAAATATTTAGAAATAATCAATATTTAAAAGTTCCTCTAAGATTAAAGTCAGCCTGAATGAAGTCATCTTACATACAAGAATATATTTGCTGTCTTCTTTCTTTCATCTATGCTTTGAACTGCTCCCTGGAAGCAATTAGCAGACAATTTCACTCCAATAATAATTTTTTTTACAGTGAGATCAGTAAATCAAATGTAGCTTGAGACACAGCCCTACTGAGCACATAATACACAAGGAAAAAAACATGCTAAATCAAGAAAGATTTTTATTTCCATTTTTTAATCTTTAAATTACTTCCATCATTGAGACTCTCACAAATAAAATGTTCTGTCAATTGATTTCTTTTAAAAGAAACATCCAAAATGAGCAAACTCACCTGAGTCACTGTGAAAAAATACTCTATTTACAACAGATGCTCCACATTTATTGTGTCACACATGAACAATGCCAGAAATGTCTGTTCTTTAATGGAACATGCTATGTAAAAGTCTGATTTTCTTTCATTTAGCTGATTGAAATAAGCAAATTGAATGCTTAAAGGAACTGTTTATCTTTGTGGATAGTATTTTCAGGAAAATAATAATAAGCAAAGAATCAAACAAGAGGAACTTTTGTTTATAGAATTCCCACCTTTAAAGCACTTGGATAGAATCTTCTGCCAACCAGCACACATTTCATATATCTGCACAAGCAGCTCCTGAAGGTCAGTGCAAGTGGGACTTTTTCTTCCAGCTCTGACACTTCTGACAAGGCTCAGCCATGACGTGGGCACTTGGTCTCATAAAAGGAACACAGCATTTTTATGAAAGGAGCTGGTACCTGACAAGTTTCTCATTTCAAACACTTGTTCCCCCACACTGAAAGTCACTGTCAAAGTTTCTGGATTCAGAATGTCACAGAACTGAGAGGAAAAAAAAGGACTTTTCATGAAGTCTGTCCTGCAGAAGGACCCAATAGACATCCTCACAAGAATTCTAAGGATGACCTTCTAAGTGCAGGAACAATCTATTTTGAGAGGACTGTTTCTTACCTACTTAAAAATCTTGGGACTCACCAGTTCTGTAAGTCCCTGACAGAACTAAAACTGGGACAGGGAATATTTTGTAAGAGTCTGAAGGTATTTTGGAAAATAAATACATAGAAAACGAGTGGCTTTGGTTCTTAATTCCTCAATCCATTTTACTCAGGGGTGCTGATAATTCAAGCTATAGTGTAAAGGCAAATTCATTCCAATATTTACAGAGTATAATTGCTTTGCCCTCTTACCATTGAACATTTCCCCACTAACAAAAATTCCTATTGTAGTAGTAAAATTGGGCATGTAAATTATTAGAACAGACTTCTTAAATGTACTTTAATCTTCTCAAGTAGGCAAAGCAACATCTGCAACACATTGAGAGAAAAAGGACCGTTTATTTACCCATACACAGTATGTCAAGACTCAGGATGTCTTCCTTAACCATCCCCTGGTCATCTTATATAATTTCTTCATGCTATAAGTTACAGATTTCTTTGCTCCTAAAAAAGGAAAAAAAGACAAAAGCCAGAAACCATCAAGTACTGGAATGACTCTGCCCACCTCAGCTGTGTTGTGCCATTCCAGTGAAGTCAGGCAGTGAGCTTCTGCAGATGCAGTACCATGGGTGGCAGCTCAACAGCAACACAGCTGACACAGCCCCACCAGACTGTCACTCTGTCAGCTTGTTCTAGCTGCTTGCCAACTTGCTCTGCCTCTTGCAGCAGCTCAGCATACAGAGATGTTTTTCTCCTTCCTATTTTCCCCCTGCAGGGAGCACTCTGCAGAACTCCACCCACCAGAGCCTTATGCAATGAGATGCTGACATTTCTGCCCCAGCACATCATCCTACAAAGCAAAATACAGGTTTATACATACAGCTGGTTTCTTAAAGCAGCCCTCAGGGTGATGAGTCACATCTGTAGTAAAAGTTAATGGCTGTAATTATGGCTCAGTCTCAGAATCTGAAGCAGTTGGACCACATGAAAATATCTTTCTACTTCAGCTATGAATCTATGACTTGGTGGTTCCACCTCCCCTTTAGATTTTCCACTCCATGACACAGAACAAAGAGCTAATGCACATGGAATCAAGACCACAACATTGCAATGCAAGCCTAAGCTGTATCTGGTTTTACTTAAGCATCCATGTTCAGTCTTTTGGAAGTGTTAGTGCTGGAAGACAGTGATCTGGCTCCCAAAGCCTCCTGGTAGCTATGCCTGCTGCACTGTTCTTGATTTCCTTCTGAAAAGAAAGCCCAACACAGACTGCTGAGAGCTGCCAGGTATCTTGTTAGTGTCTGACACACAGACACAAGCAAACCTTTTACACCTATTTTCAGTGCAGGGCTATGCAGTATCAGCTCAGGTAGCAGGTATCACAAATGCACTGGAGCATTCCTCCAGTGAGATATAAAGAAGAATCATTGGGTTGGAAGGGACCTCTGGAGCTCATCTAGTCCAACCCCCCTGCAGTGGCCAGGGACATCCCCAACTAGAGCAGCTTGCCCAGAGCCCTGGCAAGCCTCACCTGCAATGCCTCCAGGGATGGCAACTCAACCACCTCCCTGGGCAACCTGGGCCAGTGTTCCACCACCCTCGTGGGGAGGAACTTCTTTCTAATGTCCAGTTTAAATCTACTCTTCTCCAATTTAAAACCATTGCCCCTTGTCCTTTCACTGCAGGCCTTTGCAAACAGGCCCTCTGCAGCCTGCTTGGAAGTTCCCTTTAGGTACTGGAAAAGATTATCAACCTCTCCATCAGAGAAGCTAAATACAAGAATTCAGAGTTAGTTCCCAAAAGCTGTGCAGACTCTGGCTATGTGGGAAAAGAAATTTTATGTTGGTGCCATCTCTAATGGGAACCAGAGAGGCAAATCTCACCACAGACATGAAGACAGACATAGCCACAGTTTCAGAAACTTAATAGGGCATTTAACAACAAACAAAAACACAGAGCTCAAACTCAATCCTAAAACCACACTGGTAGAGAAAGATCAAAAAAATTCTCTTCAATGGGTTGAAATTCTTTCTTTTGCTTGTGCTGCTTGCCAGCAGTGTCAATAGCCAAGATGCCATCTCAGGAACAACCATCCCCCATTTAACACTGCAACCTGTGCTTCTTGACAAGGAGGCAGCAACTGGAACACGGAGCCACCAACTGGAACACTAAAGGGGGCGGGAAGAGCACCTGCAGAAGCCTGGGTGAGGTGATTTTGCCCCGTTACTCNCCATTCTAGGATTCTATGATTCTATGATTGCTCAGGAGGAAACTCTACAGCTCCCTTTAAAACTAATCATGGTCTTGTTTGTATACAATTGCTTTCATGGAAGAATTCAGAACGGGAATGAGTTCAGAAAACTATTTGAGCAACTTCATGCAAGCAGCAAGGATTTTTCACTATGCACTCCTGACCAGAGCTTTAAGTAAATAAAGGCTCAGGTTTTAAACCTCTCTTTTAAACCAAGCTGCAGTGCTTTCAGCTTTTTAAAGTGTAAAAATCAGGTCAGCTTAAAATTAGATCTATTCCAGAACTCAGAACACAGGCTGAAGCTCCTGCTATGTAACTAGCAGTAACTTTCATTCTGTTAAGACTCTGAAAAGCATCCCTAGTTCTCCCATATTTCCACTTAAGCAAGTCCTTTTTTCCCCTTCTACACCTTCTCTGACATTGACTTTCTAATACTCTTTTTCTGAAGTATTTTTGAAGCATGAGAGTTCCAGTAACAGCCAATTCTGAAGAAGCACAGGCTCAGTCTGGAACACTCAATGCCTTCAAAGCCACTCCTGTCTGCTGAGCCTGACAAAAACGTTGCAGCTATCCAAGTTCTCTCCCTCTAAGCTTCATCCCCTCCTTTATTTTAGGATAAAATAACCTTACAGTCTACATAACACACCAATACTAGCAGTGATCACTTAGGGACCCACTCACAGACTGAATTATTAAGTGATTTTTACCATTACTTAGTACCAAAAGAGCAGAACTAGTGAACCTCAGCTAAACTCAGTCTGCATATAAAATGAAATTGAAGTCAGAAGTCATTTTTTTGTTCCTTTTGGGTTGCTGTTGTTTTTTATTTAAGAGTCATATAGACTCCAATTCCTTTGGGCATGTTAGAATTTCTCAATAGAGAATAAAAGGAATATTTCAAGCAGAAGCTTTATTTCCCAGAGGCTTTCAATTAATATTACTTTTCTAGGAGCTTTCAACCAGACAGCCAAAAGGATTATTCTTTAAATTCCTGTAATAAGGTCTTGGGGCCCTTTAATTTTCCCTCTGTGAAAGCAGAGGAGCACTGCTGACAGAAATCACACCTTCTTACCAGCTGTGAGGATGGTTTTAGCACTCTGCACCACACTGGAAAGCCTCACAATTCCTGAAATGCCTGCAGAGAGAAAAGCACACAGATGTCACCCATCTTAGCAGTACTGTGGGGATTGTTTTATCCTCCAACATACATCAAAACATTAAATATTTGTCCAGTTATACAACCCAGGCAGCCTCAAAGTAATAAATAGGCTTAAGCTGAGAAAGTTTGTTTGCCTTCTGCTTTGTCATACTTAATTCTCTAAGCTACTTTATCTTATTCTATATATAGCATCCAGGGGAAAAAAAAAAATCAGTATTAAAACAGGTAACAACCAGTAGGAAGTGATCAAATCAATTTTCTTTGTATTGCTATTCTTTCTCTACTAAGATGATTAGTCACAAAGGATTCAGAGTTGTTTCATCTAAGTGCTGGTATATTAATTTTGTAGAGCAGAACAAATTATGTTCATTGTTGACATCAGGATGAAATTGGGATTTTGCACATTTCTGATCTAGCAGAGATGCTGATATTGTGCACTGCTTGTCTGGCTTTTTGAAATTATCCCCTTTGGGAGATAAAGCTCATTTACAGAATCCCAGCATGGTGGGGGTTGGAAGGGACCTCTGGGGATCATCCACTCCAAGCCCCCTGCTAAAGCACAGTCACTCACAGGAGATTGCCCAGGATCACCTCCAGGTGCCTTTGGAATCTCTCCACACAAGGAGACTCCACAAGCTCTCTGGGCAGCCTGGGCCAGGGCTCTGCATACTCACAGCAAAGAATTTTCTCCTCCTGTTCAGATGGAACCTCCTGGGTTGCAGTTTGTGCCCATTGCCCCTTGGCCTGGCCCTGGGCACCACTGAGCAGAGTGTGGCCCCAGCCTCTTGCCCCCTGCACCCTTCAGCTCTTGCTCAGCATGGAGCAGCTCCCCTCTGGCTCTGCTCTGCTCCAGGCTCAGCAGCCCCAGTGCTCTCAGCCTTTCCTCCTCCCACACATGCTCCAGTGCCCTCAGCATCTTCTAGCCTCTGCTGGACTCTCTCCAGTAGTTCCATGTCACTCTCAAACTGGGGAGCCCAGACCTGGACCTAGGACTCCAGATGTGGCCTCACTGGAGCAGAGCAGAGTGGGAGGAGAACCTCCCTTGACCTGCTGGCAACACTCTTCTTAATGCATCCCAGGAGACCATTGGCCTTCTTGGCCACAAGAGCACACTGCTGACTCCTGGTGAACTTGTCCCCCAGCACTCCCAGGTCCTTCTCTGTGAAGCTGCTTTCCAGCAGGTCAACTCCTAACCTGTCCTGGTCCATGGGGTTATTCCTTCCCTGGTGCAGGACCCTTCACTTACCCTTGCTGAACTTCACAAGTTTCCTCTCCCCCAACCCTCAGCTTGTCCAGGTCTCACTGAAGGGCAGCACAGCCTGACAGGCTGTCAGCCACTCCTCCCAGTTCTCTACTATCACATCTGTATCATTTTTGTATCACTGCTTTTGTATGACTCTGTACCATTAAGTTTCTCTCATCTGCTTTGTAGCATTAATTTTGTATCAGTTTTGTACCATTAGCCCTTTGCACTGGGGCACATTCAGGTCTCATTCTCCACTGGTTCTTAGGTATTAGTGGAATAGTACATAAACCACCACAACTTTTCTTCAAAAGCACTGTCCAGTAATCAGTTTGGTCTTGTAGGTTAACAAATGCCTTGTCCTAGCCTTTACCTTGCCTCCTGGAGTAGGAAAATCTTTTGGCCACAGAAGTGAAAGAGGTGTTTTGGTTTGTTCTCCTAGCAGTACCAACTGCTTAGCTTGAGAAGATTGTGCAATGTCTTGATACTGAACTGCTGCACAGACACAGCCATGCCTGCACCACCCTCCACAGATACAACAAGGATACAACAGTCAGCTCAGGGAGGGACAACTCAGAGCTCTACAGCTACCTGTAGCTCACCACACTGCAACTCCTGCTCCCAGGTTCAGCTGTTCCCACATTACTGCTGCAGCCCAGCCAGAGCAGCATTGAGCGTGCCACAGACTGACAGGGAACACACTGCACACCTTGGTGTCCACATGCAGTTCATCTCATACTGTCAATGGAGCCCTGCAGCTCCCAGGAGATCTGCTTCCCTAAACAGAAACCAGTGTGAGAGCTCCCTCCACAGCTGGCTAGTCTCTAGCAGCTCTCAGGGCTCTAGGGAGTGTTTGTTGGGCTCAAGGAGCTTGCAAAATTGGAACTAAGATGTGCCAAATTCTTTAAAGATGTAAAGGCTTCTTCAGGTACTAAAGTTCTCATTTTTCTGCAGTATAAGCACAAAGACAGAACCACAAGTACAATGAAACACTGATGTGAAGCACTAGCTTGTAGAACACTATCTCAGGGAAGCTGTGAGAAGATGTGCCTCAATTTTTTCCCTCAAAGCTTGAGTTCTCTGCCAGAGCTCTCCTATCTGGTCTAACTAGGAGGACTGGGAAGAGTAATATCAGCAAGTCAGAAAACTAACCTGGCATTGCAATGTCTGCCTAGTAGGATATAGAGCTTAGCACTTGAATGGAATGATGTCAGTCAATGAAACCCTGAAGATGTAAGCAGCCCAAATAAGAGTTATATAGTCTAAGCAGGCCACACTATTTCTAAAGACTACTTCTTTCAGGATCCAAACCAAGAGGTATTTTTCTCTATCAGTAGGAATGCTATTTGCTAGGAGCTGTTTGCAATTCAAATCTAAACCCATGCTTTTAGGCATGTACCTCATGAATAATCTCTTGTTTTCTTCCTCCTCTCTAAATCATTCCTCTCAATTAGAAGAACATGTACAATCAATCTGTATCTCTCTCATGCCTTCAAGGAGATTACAGACACTGATCCAGGCCTACCTTGATGCACCACAAACCCACAGTCAGGGTCATGGGCAACTTGCAGTAAAATTTCTTCCACATCTCTGTTTTTCCCAGGAGGGTCTACCATAGAAGTTATCTTTTGTTGCAGAGTCCTTGGCAGAGCCATTAGTTGTGCAAATTGACCTTCTGGACTTTTATCAATCTGAAAGTAGGAAGGTAAAAGCATTCAGTGTTAATAAAGTAAATTCTCTTTTCCAAAGAGGTCAGAAAAGTCTTCTGGCTATTCTTTGACCTCTGGTAACTATCTCAGTATGGTCCATTTCATTTGTGAAAGTCACTGACAATGCTCAAGACAACCTCCCAAGCATTGGGAAATGCAATATGTCAGCTCTGAACCTCAAGGCCAACTCAATGCAAAGTTGTTAATTTTTATCCAAGGGATGACTAACATACACACATGATCTTGCTGCCTCTGCAGGCAACTTTTCACTGAAACTGGACCATTTCTGCTCCATCCAATTTCCTTTGGAAACCTAAGTCCAATACAATGAAAAAAAAGCTCCCCAAAGACCATTTAGCTCAGTTTTTTCTGCCTGAGTATAATCAAACTACAGACACACACATTTTCAGTTCAGTTTGAAAAACATTTTCTCTACTTTAAACCTAAACCACATCTGGTTTGCATAACTCATTCCACATTTTCCAATGTCTATCAGAAATTCCCTGACCCTTTCTGGAGTACAGTGACACCAACATGCATGTCTCCATGCACTGACACCAAATGTAAGCACAAGTACTGATAACCATGGAGCAGATCTCTCCAAAAACAGGAGGAAAATATGAAGAGCTCCATCCATTCCTCCCACACAACTTTTCAGGCAGTTGATGGAGACATCTGCCTGGTTGCCCTGTACACTCCCTTCAGTCAATGGGGAGAAAATGATATCCAGATGACTCGCCCACTGACTGCAGAGGAAGCCAACAAGGAGCAGGCTCTTCACACCATGTGGGAGGAATCCACACCCCAACCAGACCCACCAGAACTAGGGGCTGCCTTCTGTTGTTGCTGAGAAATCTTTTAAGAAAGAATTTTTCTCCATAACTCTGAAGATGTGTACTTGGAGAAGGTGTTTCTATTTTGTGCTAAGCAGTCCTCCTGACAGCAGTTGTCTTCTTCAGTCTGGGGAATAACTGCCAGAGCACGGTGTGAGGAAGAGAGTAGGAAAGCACTTCCCTCCAAATCAGCAGTAAAATGATGGCATTTAATCAACAGCCTCCATGACTATTATATTGTGGCCTTCCAGGATCTGCAGGGGCTACAAGAGAGCTGGGGAAGGACTTTTGAGGATGTCAGGCAGTGCTAGGACTAGGGAAATGTAACCAAACTGAGGAGGGGAGAGTTAGATTAGCTGTTATGCAGGAGGGTGCTGAGCCACTGTGCCAGGTTGCCCAGAGAGGTGGTGGCAGCCCCAGCCCTGGCAGTGTTGCAGGCCAGGCTGGCTGGGGCTGGGAGCAAGCTGCTCTAGTGCCAGGTGTCCCTGCCCAGGGCAGGCACAGGGGTTGGGGCTAGAGGAGCTTTAAGGTCCCTTCCAACCCTCACAATTCTGTGATCCAACACCAGATTTGTAGTGTGCTACCAGGATTTGTTCAAAGGTAACACACCAGTGAGTGTTATTCTAACCGGCCAGTTTCCTGGAGAAATCACTACTGATTCTTTTCCAAATCCCTGAAGTACTTTTTCCACCAAACTTTTCAGAAGCACATTGATAAGGAAACATGGAGACAGCTGCAGCAGAATACAGATTTATCTACACTGTGCTCCAAAGTGCTGCAGTGAAATTGTCTACTCTACTCCAGCTTGCTTCTATCTGCTTTTCAGTTTCTAAAACAGACACCTTCTAAAAGGAGGTGTTTGTGGGAGAATTACCACAGGGACTTGAGGGTAAGAGACACTCATGTCCATGAGACAATTCATGCTATCATTTCACCTTCATGTTGAAATGTGTATCAAACTTGAATATTCACACATGGACAAGAGGAAAAAATTGCTATTGGATCTCTGACCACGGGGGCATCTCTCTCCTAACTGCAATGTTACACTTACACCTTATGCCAGAAAGATGGAATTCAAGATACTGGGCATTTTGGATATCCTTTTCCCAAATTCTGGGGGAAAAATTGGTTTAGCAATGGGTACTCAAAGATCATGGCAGAATTTCATTTGAGTTTACTCAACTGATCTTCATAACTAGCACTCTGGGGGTTTTGCAAGATTTAGTTTTTGGCTGCAGAAAGCTGCACCTCTAAGTTACAGCCTAATTTGTTTAACACAAACCAGATGTTTACTCCTCACTTCCTAGGCTCTTGTTTCCACATTTTAAAATGATCTCCTCTTGTTCCCTTGCTGTGCCTCTAGCTCTCCTCCAATAGCTACATATGCAGAGACTGGTATTTCAAGCAAGTCTTCTGTTTGCAGAATTAACTAAACACCACAACTAGCAGATACAGAGACTACAACCACATCTTCTTAGAGTATGGCACAATTCTTGCCTTCTGTCAGTGTGATGAAGCACTTCCCCTTGCTTGTTTTAAAAAAGCTTTTGAAGAACACTTGCCTCCAGCCTTCCCAGATGGTGCTTATAGACCACTTGAGGGCAGTCCTGCAGTATGTTACTGTACAGCTTCTGAAAATGGGGAATGTTAGGCTTCACAATGTTCTGCACTTTCAGTCTGTCTTCTCCTATTATCATCCTGAAATCACCTGGCCAAGAAAAGAGGAACAATTTGTTAAATTTACAGGACAACAGAACAGAAATTAACACAGTACAAAGCTGTCATCTAAAACTTCATTCTCTAGTTCCAACAGTGCCTAGCTAATCCACACTAGGGGTCCTTTTCTACTAGTCAAAAAATACTATTCAAATACCTTCAAACACAGAAAATAAGACTCAGAATTGTTACATGGCCTCTCATATGCTATGATGTCATCAGCTTACATGGCCACATTTGCATCTGGACCACAAAATAATTCCAGCTGTCAAGTTCAGCCTCAAAAGCAGCAGTGGTGCAGTTCTGTTCCTGGCAACCATACATCAGTTGCAGTAGATTACTACACAAACCAACTAGCCCCAAGACTGTATCCAGGAACAAATAATCTTCAAGTTTCCAATACTGAAAGAAAATACTTCACATTGTCTCTCCACTTCAAGGGCAGCACCCAAAGCATAGCTAATGACAGTCACACTAAGATAACAGCATCACCTGTTCCTCTTGGAATCACAGAATCATTGAGGTTGGAAAAGAGCTGCAGGATCATCCAGTCCAACCATTAACCTAACACTGCCAGGTCACCACTCAGCCATGTCCCTCAGCACCACAGCTACATGGCTTTTTGAACACATGCAGGGACAGGGACTCCCTGTCTTGGGCAGCCTGTTCCAGTGCTTAACCACTCTTTCAGGGGAAAAATGTTCCTAATATCCAAACTTAACCTCCCCTAGCACAATCTGAGGTTGTTTTATCTTGTTGCTAGTCACCTGGGAGAAGAGACCAATGCCCACCTCACTCCAATCTCCTTTTAGAGAGCTGTAGAGAGCAAGATCTCCCCTGAGCCTCTTTTTCTCCAGACTAAACAATCCCAGTTCCCTCAGCTGCTCCTCACAAGACTTGTGCTCCAGACCCATCACCATCTTCATTGCCCTTCTCTGGAGCACCTCAATGTGCCCAAAACTAAACTCAGTTATTTGAGATATGGCCTCACCAATACCAAGTACAGGGGGACAATCTCTGCCCTGGTCATGCTGGCTATGTATTTTGTTACTAGTTTCCAAAAGCACCTCCTTCTAACACCACTGTTACATTACTGACCTTTACACTCTTCTTTTATGATAGGTGACTGAAAAGTTTCAAAGAGAATAAGCAAAGACACAGTCAGTTTGTAACAGTGTTCATCAACCTCCAAGAGGTTGTGCCCTGGGAGCTTCCCAGGGGACCAAGCAGGAGCTGGAGGTTCAGTGCAGCACATGTCAACAAACAAAATCCTCAATCAATTCATTTTCCCACTTCCCACATGCAGGGGATCTATGTTGCTGCAAGATAGCAGCTTGCTAGTGTGACTTAGATGATTTCCCTATATGCCAAGGCACCAAGCAAACAGGTCCCATACTCACACTCTCTAAAAAACATGTAAAAAAAACCCAAACAGGATAAATATTTTCCACATTAAAGCATGAACAACTCTTTTCAGCAGTCTCCAAGGAGACTGATTAGAGTAACACATAAAATCAATGTTGTCTACTGGTATACCCTCTGAAAAGCTTAAGACTTACTAAAATGGCAGCAAAATAAAATATGCACCAACACATAACTGACAGCCTTTTCCTTGAGCATTCCCAATTGGGAGTCTTGTTGCTTTAGCTCTGTTCACACAGCAGAGACAACCTCACCATCCTGCAGCATGGCAGTGGCTCCCTCACGTTCTCAGTCAATTGCAGTGTTTCAAAGGATAGATTAAAAAGGTGTCTTGGTCACTACCATTCACATTCCTGGACAGGTTTCAGGTGGGCAGGTATGCAGCCCTGAAGCAAACATCCCTTAGCCACTCCCTTGTCACTGCCCTCTGTGCTGCCAGGAAAAACATGCTAAGAAGCTAAACAAGCTGCAATCTCAACTGAGCAGAGATGTGCTACATTAATAGTCATACTCCTCAGCAATAGAATCATAGACTGGTTTGGGTAGGAAGGGACCTCTGGAGCTCATCTAGTCCAACCCCCCTGCAGTGGGCAGGGACATCCCCAACTAGAGCAGCTTGCCCAGAGCCCTGGCAAGCCTCACCTGCAATGCCTCCAGGGATGGGAACTCAACCACCTCCCTGGGCAACCTGTGCCAGTGTTCCACCACCCTCGTGGGGAGGAACTTCTTTCTAATGTCCAGTTTAAATGCCAAGGTGCAGCTAACAAACCCTGCCTGCCTGGGCTTTTGGTTATATATAAGCCAAACCTGCATTTCTGTATGAGGAAAGAAAGTGCATATTCTGGTTTGAGTTGCAGCAGAACTCACTCTGTTCAGTGATTTTACTTCCTTCTCAGAGCTGCACTTCCTGCAGTTAACAGCATGTTCTCACAGTCTGTTTCTAGCAGCTGATGTTCCTACCCAGGCTTGGGCTGCAGAAAGGCTCTTGCTTAGACTTGTTCTTGTGCAGACCAAGGTCACTGCTAAATCTTGTGCCCCACATTGGGCTGCAGTAAGTCACAGGTGGCTCCTGTGGGGAGGAGGGGACAGGAGAGGTGACCCTAAACTACCCAACAAGAGATTCCATCCATGGATGCCATCTTCAGTATAAACAAAGCTGAGGGTCAAACCTCTTCTTCAATGGTCAGCATCTGAGGAGGAGTCTCTCTGTTCTGCCTTCAATCCTGCTCCATGTGTTTCTGAATCCAGCTCCTGAATCCAGTATCCATCAGCCACTGGGTTCAGCCTGGGACTTCCCCAGTGCTGCCACAGGATCAGTGGTGAAAGTGATGAAACTGCCATCAGGGGGTTGGGTTTCATATTGGTTTTGTATCTATTTGTAAGTATTTCACTTTATTGTTATTATTTTCCTTAAGGCTGTTTTAGTTTTCTTTTCCAGCTTATAAATCTCTCTCCCTTATCTCCTTTCTGTTCCCCTTGGGAAGCAGAGGGGTTCAGAGAGCCTCTGTCACTCATCTAGTGGCCAGCCCAGCCCTGACCCTTGACAACACTGTATAAAGCACAACTCCATCTGAACTGGTTTGTGGTGATATCATTAAGGAAAGCAACATCTAAAGAGCAAGGCTGAATTGAACTGTAACAATTATATCTTGTACAGAAGAGCCATTTGGAGTAATTTCTTACATTTTTCTCCATACTAATTCATATCAATTTCCTAACTAAAGAAAGAAAGGAATTCTCTTACCAAAAAGTTGATAAATACTAACCAAAAGATGAGTGTTAAATGTACACTGAAGAATCAATCTGGATCTTTAAGTTAGCTAAATAAGAACTTTAAACACAGTACATTCAAAAACCCTGAGATAACACAGTCTGGGTCAGACTATTTGAGTGCACCATCAGCAAGTGTGCAGATGACACCAAGCTATGGGGTGCTGGGGATAAGTTGGAGGGGCAGGATGTCATCCAGAATGACCTGGACAAGCTGGAGAGGTGGGCCCAGGGGAACCTCAGGAGCTTCAACAAGACCAAGTGCAGGGTCCTACACCTGGGTCAGAACAATCCCCACTATCAATCCAGGCTGGAGGATGAGATGATGGAGAGCAGCCCTGCAGAAAAGGACTTGGGGTGCTGGTGGCTGAGAAGCTGGCCATGAGCAAACAGTGCACGCTGGCAGCCCAGAAGCACAATGGCATCCTGGGCTGCAGCAAGAGAAGCGTGGCCAGCACATCCAGAGAGGTGATTCTGCCACTGCACTCTGCTCTACTCACACCTCCTCTGCAATACTGGGGCCAGTTCTGGAGCCCTCAACACAGAAAGGACATGGAGCTGATGGAGCAGGTGCAGAGGAGGCCATGAGAATGCTCAGGGGCTGGAACACCTCTGCTCTGAGGACAGGCTGAGGGAGCTGGGATTGTTCAGCCTGGAGAAGAGAAGGCTTCAGGGGAACTACTAGTGACCTTCCAGGACCTAAAGGGAACTTCCAAGCAGGCTGCAGAGGGCCTGTTTGCAAAGGCCTGCAGTGAAAGGACAAGGGGCAATGGTTTTAAATTGGAGAAGAGTAGATTTAAACTGGACATTAGAAAGAAGTTCCTCCCCACGAGGGTGGTGGAACACTGGCCCAGGTTGCCCAGGGAGGTGGTTGAGTTCCCATCCCTGGAGGCATTGCAGGTGAGGCTTGCCAGGGCTCTGGGCAAGCTGCTCTAGTTGGGGATGTCCCTGGCCACTGCAGGGGGGTTGGACTAGATGAGCTCCAGAGGTCCCTTCCAACCCAAACCATTCTAGGATTCTATTTGATGAATCAAGCACAACACAATCCATATAAACAAAACCACCCCACCATTACTTCACCTTATTCAATCATTCATACTTAGTTGTTCATAAATCACAGAATCATTAAGGTTGGAAGAGACCTCTAAGATCATCAAGTCCAACCATACCTAGCACCACCATGGCCCTAGGTAGAACATATGTTTCTTAAACACATATAAGCAGGTATAAGAAGTCTTTTCTAGGAATAAGCACAATTAGTCTTCCCAAGCACTGCACTATAGTTATTGGACAGCACAGGTCCAAAGGAAGGAAGCAGACAACTGGTCAATACATTAGACTTCCTCCTGTGGTGCAACTGCTCCAGCTTTTCCCCTCAGTGACTTCCAGACACCATGTACTAACCAGTGTAGGAGAGTGCTGCAATCTGCATGTAGAGGTCTTCTTCAGAGAAGCTCTCTGGCAGCATGAGGAAGGCAGCTGTGACAGCACTCTTCAGGTTGCTCACCAGAGCTGCTTGCAGCTTGCTGTTCTCGTTCTGGGTCAGTATCTTCACCTGAAAAGGTGAAAAACCCTACAGTAAACTACAGCAACAGCAAAGGCAATTACACTGAAAATAAAGAGTCACTACTCATTGTTAATGTGAAATTCAGGGTTCTTCTTTCCATTCTTTTCTCAATATGTTAGTTTTCACTCTTTATAAGGACAACAGCTGTTCTCTGCCTTTATAGGAAAGGCTGAGAGCCCTGGGGCTGCTGAGCCTGGAGCAGAGCAGAGCCAGAGGGGAGCTGCTCCATGCTGAGCAAGAGCTGAAGGGTGCAGGGGGCAAGAGGCTGGGGCCACACTCTGCTCAGTGGTGCCCAGGGCCAGGCCAAGGGGACATGGGCACAAACTGGAACCCAGGAGGTTCCAGCTGAACAGGAGGAGAAACTTCTTTGCTGTGTTGAGGGTGCAGAGCCCTGGCCCAGGCTGCCCAGAGAGCTTGTGGAGTCTCCTTGTGTGGAGAGATTCCAAAGGCACCTGAAGATGATTGTGAGCAACCTGCAGTGAGTGACCCTGCTTTAGCACGGGGGTTGGACTAGGTGATTCCCAGAGGTCCCTTCCAACCCCCACCACGCCAGGATTCTGGGATTCCCACTCTCCCAAGAAATTTTAACTTGGCACTGCTGCCTCCTGCTGATGGCATAGTGGGTCAGGGACTTCATAAACATCAAGCAAAGACTTCACATTTTTTTATGACACAAACATAGAGGAGAAAAAAACAACATGCCCAACAACACAGTTCTATCAGTTACAGACACAGTATAAATAAACCTGAGGGTCAAACCTCTTCTTCAATGACCTGGACTGCCACAGCACAGTAGTTTTCATCTTTAAAGATTTCCATTCTTTAACTGTGTTATATTTTGGTGACTCCTATAATCTGTTAAAAAGGGAACTATTACAGCGAACATTAAAGGGCCTTTATTAATAGAGTCCAGTTATTCAAGATTTACTAAAGGCATCAAACTGTGATTCATTTACTTACCTGTAGGGTTTTTTCCATGTAACACAGAATACCATTCAGGACCACAATTCACCTCCTTTTTGAGAGATCACCCCTCTAGAGTCAGACCCTCCAGTCAGGACAGATGATTTTACAGAATCACAAAGGTTGGAAGAGACCTCTAAGCTCATCAAGTCCAACCATACCTAGCACTCCCATACCACTAACCCATGGCCCTAAGGAGAGCAGCTAAATGTTTCTAAAACACCTCCACCACCTCCCAGAGCAGCCTGTTCCAATATTTGTGCAATACTGAGAGGTAGACCCTTCGCAGTTAAAGTTAAAACTACAACTGATCATTTTCTAGCTGTGTAATTTCCTGCATTTCCAGACCAAGAACTGAACAGAGCAACAGTTACCGGTTTCTGCAGTCGGCCAGCGACATAGAGGGTTTGCCAGTGCAGTAAATCATCAATCAGAGTATCAGTGCCAATGACACCATACTTTATCATCTGGGGGAAAAAAAGAGCAAAAAAAGGCTTCTGAAAAAGCATATACTTACATCATTTCAATACATAAAACTGATTATGTACTTCCTATAACTGCTCTTAACTCTAAGGCACACCTATCTCCAATGAAAAACTGGATCCATAGTGTTAAAGCACTTTAATAAATACAGGAAGTAAAAAAAAACAACCAAAATCCTATTTACATGCAAACTTCTGGAGAAAAAGAAAAAAGTGAAATGCATAAAACTCTTACGATCCTTCAGAGAATCAAAGTTAAAGCCACCCCAGGGTCAGCCACTAAAGCAAGACTTTAAATCCCAAAGACACATGGTCTAGACAGACACTGAAGAGACCTGAACAGTAAAATCCAGTTTCTGAAGTAATTTAGTTGTAAATTCCTAACATTGCTTGCACTTCTAAAGTGCCAGAGCAGCTGCTCTGATTGCTTTTTAATTAATATGCTGTTTCTAAAACAGTTTTGAGACACAAATATTGAAGACACCATGAGGTAAGGACCAGTTACAATCAACAAGACTTGTTTCCTGTACAGTAATCTGCTTTAAGCTAATAATTTCAATACTTCACACACAAACATTTTACTTGATTTACTACTTGTACTTACCCTGCCATTACATGGCACTAAAGTATTGTAGTAGATTCCTGCTCCATAGCTCTGTATGCTATTGATCTGTTTTGGTCCAAAAAATTTTAGGAAGGAATAATGACTCCTATTCTTCAACAAGTTCATCATATGCCAGGTCACAGAGTCATCAACAGCAAACACAAAGTCCAGCATATTGTTCTGTGGAGAAAGAGAAAAGCATTGGGGGTTATATGTCAGGAAGCAACCAGTGTTAATCATATTAACATAAGCTATACCTAGGATCAAACTACCAGCTAATCATTCTTCAAGAGTAAAAAATAAATGCATCTAAACCACAAGCACTAATGGCAGATACACTTAAAAGATTATAAAGAAGTTGTGTGTTTTCTAGCCAGTCTAGCAGAGATGCTCCATAACTTCCGTGTTCTCTTGGTTAAGGGACCAACCTCTAACTCTCTGGAACAGCAGAGCACAGGATGAGAGTTCCATAAGCCTGGTTCACAGCTAAGCTAACCATTGCTGATGAGCAGGACTTTTGCTAATTCGTGAGGCCATGCACTGGAAGATGTGGGCAGATAAAGCCAGCAGAGAGCCAGCAGCACAAAACTCCACTTCTAGTGTACTCCCTTGCTTTTGTCAAAAGAACCACCCAAACTCTTGAGGATGTGTGATGCACAGAGGCTCCTCTGAAGAAACCCATCCACAAGTTCCCTGCACACAGGTGAGCTGGCAGCTCACAACACAACAAACCAGCACTTGGAGTGACACTGCTTCCAATTCATTAGGCCTACCTCTCCATGGCTTACTAGTTCTAGGTGGTGTCTGAGCTAATCAGCTAATACTGCTAAAAAAGACACTTATATGTGTTTATATCTGTGTCCAGTATTGCTCCATCCCAGGTGCAGAACCTGCCATTTGTTCTGGTACCATTTCATGCCACTAATGATTGTCCAATGCCCTAATCTATCCAGGTCCCTTTGCTATGCCTCTTCTCCCTGTTAGCTACCACTTCTTCCCCATTCTTTTGTGTTAGAGCTCTGAAATTCTCACTGTCCCTGTTTTTCTCTTTTCAGGAAGGAAAATGAGACACATTTGAAGTAGCACTTGTGGAGAATGTTTAACAGCCCAGCCACAACCAGCAATACTGCCTCGGAACGAGCTTAAAAAGGACAAACACATACACACCAAAAAATAAATACATAAAATCACTATTGCCAAGCCACCCGACCTCCAAACGTTGAGAAGAGCTCAGAATGCCAGGGCAGTGTCAGACACGGACCCACGGCCCGCAGCACAAGGTGCATCTGCCCCGCCACGCAGCTCCCAGGGATCCCCGGGGAGGCCTCCAACTGCTTTGCCGTATGGGGCCTTTCGCCCCTTTGCGGGCCGAAACCACAGCCCCGGAGACAGCTCCGCGCCGATCACCGACAGGCACAGGGCCCACGGCCGCCCCGGCCCTCCCTCCTGCCTCGCCACAGCACGGGGAGCCCGGACCGGTCCAGGGGAGGCAGCGGCGCTCACCTCGCCGTGCTCGGCCGGGGCCCCCGCCTGCCGGAACACCCCGGAGCCGTAGGCAAAGGCCAGACTGAGCTCCTGAGGGAACTGCGCAAGCACCCGCCGGAACTTCACAGCCGAGCTCGACAGCACCGGCAGCGCCATGGCTCCCGCCCCCGAGCGCCCGGCCCGGCCCGGCCCGGCCCGGCCCCACCTTCCTTCCGGCCGAGGTGGAGCAAGGCAGAGCGGCGGCAGAGCAGTCACAGCGGGGCGGGCGGCAGCCACGGAGCACAGCGACGCCTGGCGCCCGGGAGGGCTGTGCCCCCCTGTCCTGGAGCCTCCTCCCGGGGGCAGAGATGACATCCTGCACTGGGTACTGGTGGGGACATGGCTCAAATAGTGCCTTCAGTTTTGGGCCCCTCACTCCCGCAAGGACATTGAGGTGCTGGAGTGTGTCCAGAGAAGGGCAAGGAAGCTGGGGAAGGGTCTAGGGCCCAAGTGTTGTGAGGAGCAGCTGAGGGAACCCACCACCCCACCCTTCTTGGGCACATGTCACTCCGAGACAGAGTCCCCTAGAGCCTCCGTGGGGTTCTTTCATGGCTGTCAAGGCATATTGGGAGGGCGACTGTCCCTGCATCCCTCCAGTTTTTGCAGGGGCAGGAGTCAGGAATGGAGGAGATCTCCACCCAAAACCATCCTGGACAGAGAGCGAGATCAGCACTGAAGCCAGAGTGGCTTCACACCTGCTCCAAACCCCTCCCCGTGTCAGGAGATTGGAGATCTCACTTGGATCCTCGCTTACCTTTCTCTCCCCAGGCAAACAGCTCACATCCCTCCATCTCTCCCTGGTTTGTCGCCTGCTCGATCCCACATCCCACTCTATTCAATGCTGCCCCATGCTGCTCTGGCCCCAGGTTGTCACTGCCCTTCTGCCAGGGCAGACACTTGCCATGGAGACACCAAGATGTGGGACAGCTTGGCAGAGGAAGTGCTTCTCCTGGCATGCCACGGGAGAGTCTTCCTAGCTGCAGTGCAGGTTCTCTGCAGCACACTGGGGGGTTTCCTGGGGAGACCTTGTGAGGGGGTAGGAGGGTGAGAGGCAGAGGAGCCACCTGCAGCAGAGGAAGTTTGTAGCTGTTTAATGCAGTGATATTCCAGAGCAAACCCCTGGCAGTGCTGATGGGTCAGCAACAAGACAAGAGAGGAGCAGCAAGAGCTGGTGGTGAGGGACCTCGTTGCTGGGTGGATGGCCAGGCCTCACCTGATGAATTCCTGTGTCTCCCATGTGGTGTGGTCACCTTTCCTGCAAGAGGAAGCCACCGTGAGCTGCACTTGGGGCTGGGGATTTCATCCCATCAGAGCTGCTGCTGCTGCAACTCCTGGCCCAACCCATCTGCCCATAAACCTGAGAGTAGATGGCAGGGAGAAGACCTTACCTGCGCTTCCACCACCAAAAACCCCCAGCAGAGGCTATGGCCACAAGGAGCAGCACTGTGATGGCGATGCCGATGCTTGGAGCTCCACTGTGGTTGTCTGGGACAGGGAGAGAAGAGGGAAGCCATCTGAGTGCGGCAGCATCAGGCAGGAGCTGCCCCTTGCAGGGCCAGTGGCTGCTACCTGCATCCTGCACCCCAGTCCCATAGATGTCACCTACCCCAGGGGATGAGGAGGCTGCGAGTGCCCAGGCTGCGATGGCTCACACGGCAGGCGTAGCTGTGCCCATCCCCAGGGGCCACGGCCAGGATGCTGCGGAGCTGGTAGGTGAGGTCAGCATTGGGCAGGATGGTACTGGTGTTGAGCGCCGGGCCCGGTGGCACCTCCTGGCCATCCCTCAGCCAGGCCACACTGATGGGCCGTGGGTAGAAGCCGGTGACGCGGCAAACCAGCAGGAGCTGGGCTGGGCTGCGTGTGCGGGCAAAGACCGTGGCCACGGGTGCCTCTGGGGGTGAAAACAAAGGGCAGAGGGAGTCCCAGTGGGGCACTGTTTGGCCCCAGTGTGGGGGGGGTTTGGGGTGGCTTTACCAGCTTCAGAATGGTCTCACCTTGTCTCTCCAAATCAGCCTTCCCGTAGCTACACAGGGTCACCATGAGGTCCCGGCAGAAGATGGAGAGAAGGTGCTCCAGGACCCCTGTGATGGACTTCATTCCGTTGAGGGACTTGCTGATGTCCTCTGCCAGCCTGGATGACTGCTTGGGCTCCCATTGATGCCTGTCCAGCTTGAAAGCTACAAGGTCTCTGCCATCCTCTCCGACTTCCAGGAATGTCCAGATCGTCTCATTGGGGTACAGTGCGCAGCCCCCCCGCATCTGGACAATCAGTGGATCTGCCAAGGGCAGAGTTGATGGAGAGTTCCCTTGAGTTTGTGGGACATGGGTAGCATGAGGCAGGATGTGTCTGGATGCACGTGCAGGGTTGGGATGGGCAGAAGGGTACAGAGCATGGGGCCATGCTTCAGGAAGCCTTAGGACACCCTGCAATCCCTCAGTCCCCTTGGAAGGCTGGAGTGGCCATGGGGCCAGTTAGCATGAGGTTGTTGCTCATATAGAATGTTGTCCCCCAAAATATTTGCCCCACAACTTTCTCTTTCCCTGATCTGTGCTGTGTGGGTTCTGCAGCCATGGTAAATTTGTTGGAAGCTCCCCAGTATGCTGAGAGATTGCCCAGTGTCAGATGACAGGAGTCCTGAGGGGTATTTTTGCTGTGCTGCCCTCCCTGCCCCTGCTAGCCCCATGCCCTGGCAGCCACAGCATTTCCCATTACCCTTTCAGGAGCTGTTGGACCCTGTGAGATGCCACCCCAGTGGGAAGCAAGGCACGGCTTGAACATGGGGAAAGGGGCTGGGGCTCTGGCTGAGGTTGTGCACAGCCATACTCACAGGACAATTTTGCCAGCTCGGCGTGTTCGTGCACGAATCGGATCATATTGCGCAGAACGATTTTGTAGTGGGACAGGATCTGCTCCGCATCACCCTCGGATGAGGCCTGCTGGACCCAGGGCCAGTAGAAGTGGGGGTTCCAGTTGATGGGATCCACTGCAAGGAGGGGTACGTCCCCCAGGAAAAGTACCCCAAACACCTCAGCAGAGGTGGTGTTGGTGAGGACAGTGGTGTGAAGTATCTGCAAAACCTGCAGCTCTGCTGGGAAAGAGGATGGAGAAGAGAAGGGCTGCAGGAAAGAAGAGATGAGTAGGGAGTGGCTGAGGGGAAACAGAAGATTCAGACTAGAGATAAGGAAGAAATTTTTTACAATGAGGATGGTGAAACTCTGGTCCAGGTTTGCCCAGGGAAGTGGTAGAGGTCCCATCCCTGGAACTATTCCAGGTCAGGCTTTTTAGGGCTCTGAGCACCCTGCTCTAGTTGCAGATGTGCCTGCTGACTGCAGGGGGGTTGCAGTAGATGGCCTTTAAAGATCCCACCCAACCCAAAGCATTCCATGATTCTGATTCTATGCTCCTCAGCCTGCTCAGTTTGCTTTCCTTTCTGAACTTCTTCTATTTCCACTGCTCTTTTTCATTCTTTGCTTTACTTTCAATTGCTTTTTTTTTCCCATACAAGATTTCTCCTCCCCTCCCCACCTCTCTCCTGCCCAGTGCCAGGTGTCTGGCTGTGCAAAGCAGATAGTGGGGGACACTTTGGTGCTCATTTTGGGGTGTTGCTTTCCCCAGAAGCAGCACTCACTCCAGGACCTGTATCTGCCAGAGACATGCACATGGTGCAGAGGAGGTGGAGACTGGAGGAGAGGAAACAGCATTTAGTCCAAGTTTGGGGGTTCCTGCGAGTCAGGAGCTCAAGGAAGCCAAAACCTGACATGGGGCAGAGAGCAATCCCACATTCCCATGTCTGCTGCTGCCTGCCTCACCCCCTCCCCTCCGGAAACTTGAGGTCTCTCAGGGTTGTGGTGAAACTCTCTGTGTGATGGCAGCACCCAAAAGAGCATCTCACAGGTGCAGCTCTCCAACAAAGAAGATGTTGCTGAAAGAGGCCCATAACACCTCGTGGGGTGAAACCCACAAGACCCACAGGCTCCCTGCAGGAGGAATGTGCCTTTGGGGAAATCCCAGCACTCCAGAAATCACTGGGGACCTCTGACCTGAGCCCCTGTGCTGGAGGGCATGAAGCCCCAGGAGAGAGGCAGGAAGAGAGGGGATGGGCAGGGACAAGGCACCTTTGGGTGATGCGCAGTGGGGGTGGCCCTTTTGATGCTGGGGATCATCCCCCCCTCCCTCCACACAGGGCACAGGGGCCTGGCCATGCCCACCCTGAGGTGTCTGTGGGGTCCTCTGACAGGGAGGTGAGAGTGGTTGCAATGAGCCGGGGCTCCCACTTACCCTCTGAGTCTGCCCATATCCCAGGGAGTAGCAGGGGAAGAAAGAGGAAGAGGAGGAGGTGAGGGGGCTGCATGGTGCTCGCAGCAAGGTCGAAGCATCAAGAGCAGTGACTGTGGGAGGAGGAAGAACCCATCGAGTCATAGACTTCAACCCAACCCAGCGTTCACAGCTGTGCCTCTCCACCAATGGCACTGCTGTGGATGTGCTGGGGAGGGGCCCAGAGGTCCTGAGCTAGAGGCTGGGGATGTGTGGTGGGGAGAAAAGCCAAAACAAGGTCTTGAGCTGTAACAGGCTAGGGCTGAAGAGAGCCCAGCCAGGAGGAAAGGGCAGGGAAAAGAGGCCTAGGAAAGGGCACAAGGAGAAAGCAGGTGCTCGAGGACCTAAGCTGGGTCCCCCTGACTGGTACCTCACCCCTGGCCACTTTCCTGTAGAGTGCATCAGCTCTGTTGGAGGTGATGATGGCTTTTGGGTCTCAGCCCTGATTGGAGAAAGATAGATGCTGTCTTCCCAGCCCCTGCATGGGGAGAAGGGCTGCTTTGGGATCTCTCCAGCACTTCCAGCTCAGGCTCCTCCCGCACTGCATGCTTGCCTCCAGGCAGGGAGGTAGGGTTCCCTAGGGTGATGAGCAGTTCCCATCCATCCTATGGCTGCAGGAACAATGCTGGGGAGCTCCATCTCTCCCAGAAACATCCATCAGGAGAGGACCTGGGACTGGGCTGCAGCCTGGCACTCCCTTTCCCTTCCCACCATCTTCCATAGAGAACTCTGTCCCACTCCCCAAGTGCCCCCTGGGCATGGGAACAGGAATGGTGGGGGACATCCCCCTATTCTGTCCCCCTTGTCACCAGTGTCCAGCACTGGAGGGACAATGGGGTGACCAGAGCTGGCCTCACCCCCACAATGTCCCCTACCCACTGCTTGTCCCCGGATGTCCTTTAGGGCTTTCTCTCACACTGCAGTTTCTCTTCCCCTTTCCTGGGGTGTTGATGTTGGGGGCCAAGGCAGAACCGAAACCAGAGCCCAAGGGGTGCTGGAGAAGCAAGCTCTGTAACCTCCAAACACAGCCAGGGCTAAGGTGTCCCCTCTGCAATGTGGCAGGGTGCCACGTGAGCCCTTCCAGCACAACTGGGACCAGCTGTCCCTGCTCCATGTCTCCATCTCAGGTGTTCCTTGCTGGGATGGGGACACAGGGATGGCCCACAGAAGTCTGTTGTGGCCTGAGCTGCAACACCCCATGACACTGGGTCAGACATGGGGAGACAAGGACACTGAACCCCTTCCCTTCTGTGGACTTGTCCCACAAAGAAGTAGGAGTGCTGTGGTGGCCTGATGGTCCCAGAAATGGCACTAACTTTTAACAGCTCACCTTGGCATTATCCAGGGGATTTCTGGCCATGCCACAATGTTCGCATCCCTCAAGGCAGGGCCACCAGTGCTGGGGTCAGAGGAGAGTGGTTGGCTGGTGGGATGGCAAAGCACAGCCACGGGGTTGCCAGTGAGGGAAGGGACAGTGGAACTTTTGTCCATGAGGTCCTATGAGATGACCGTGTGTCCTCACAGTGCTCCCTAGGGTGAGTGTTGGTTACTTCTTGCTGAGAAGCTGATAGGCCTTTAGCAGATCTCTGGCTTGTGCAGGTGCATGAGACATCACTGGTAGTTGAGTAGCTTGTAGGAGCAAGCACATGGCTTGTGCAGATGCTCGTGAGGTCACTGACACCTCTCCTCCCACTATCCAGTCTCCACTCCTCTTGTTATCATCACAGGTTACAGTTATTTCCTTTAGTGGGGTGGCAGCAGCATGGGAGTTTGTGCTCAGTGCACTGCTGTTTCATTCTGACTTAAACTTGTCTTTTGCTGCTTCTTCCTTCTTGCTTGTTTCCGTTGCTTCAGAATAGCTCCTCTATGGTCCACAGTCCTTTTGGGGAAGTACATTTTCTGGTAGGGTCTTATTCATAGGCCACAGTCCCTTTGGGGTGTACCTTTTCTTCCTTGAATCATCTCCTGCTGCTCTGACCTTGCTGTCTTTTTCTGTGTGTTTACTTCTCTTTCCTAAATAACATTGTCACAGAAGTCCACAAACTCCTCTTATTCAAAGGCAGGGAGCTGGCTGCAACCATCAGCAGCACAGGGCACTTCATGATCTCCTTCCTCACAAGTAACCCTGGTAGCCTCTGGGAATAGGAGGTCGTTCCTTCTCCTTCCCACACTCCCCAGCCAAAACCTTGTCAGTGATGCCCAACACAATTCCTAGACCTAGGACCTTACTCTAACAGGTAGGTGAAAAAGAGAAAGCTCATTTGAAAATGAGGAGCCTGGTGAGCACTCAGATGGAAGTCATTATACTGTTGGCTGATACTTGAAATCAAGGTAACAAAACAAACTCTTGAGGAGGAATAAAATCACAGTATCCCAGTATGTCAGGGGTTGGAATGGACCTAGAAAGCTCATCTAGTGCAACCCCCCTGCCAGAGCAGGA
>VWZO01022189.1:356564-377726 GCA_013396975.1 Bucco capensis | reverse complement strand
AACAGTGCAGGCCCCAGCACAGAGCCCTGAGGGACACCACTTGGCACTGATCTCCAGCTGCACTTGGAGCCATGTCTTCTTGGACTATTGCTCCTTTCTTTTTCTGTTCTGTCAGAGACAAAACAGATTTTTACCATAAGCCTGAAAATGCTAGAAAAGAAGTGAATAAAAGAACCATTTTCAGTGCTAGCCCTGGAATATTGATCACAATTGCTGTTTTCGCAGCAACTTGGAACTACTGTTTCCTGGATATATTGTTTGGGATGCTTGCTCTGTTCACTGGATTCCTGAATGACCTGCAATTACTTGTTCTGAGGTGGGGGAAAAAAAGACATCTACTCCTCTTAATGATCTTATTTAGAATAAACCAGCCACTGTAGGTGTTGGTGTTCAAGGAGGAGCAGTCCTGTTAGTCATGGCTGCTAAGCTAGCACAGAAGGTTCCCACCTGGAATCAGGGAGATGTATCAGCTGCATGTCTGGGTATTTTTAGTGCTTTTCTTGGGTTCTAGTTAGTGATGTCTTAAAACACAGTTAAAATTTGGATGATTCCTGAACTGCTTCTTTTCTCTTATCTTCATAGTAAATGAGAATAACAAATCAGATTATGATTCAGGTTTGAAAAGACTTCTAAACTGAACCCAGCTGTTGACCTAACCTTGCCAAGTCACCACTAAACCAGCATCACATCTACATGTTCTCTGAACACCTCAGGGATGATGACTCCACCATGGCCCTGGGCAGCCTGGGACACTGCTTAACCACTCTGGCAGGGAAGAGATTTCCTAATATCCAACCTGAACCTCTCGTGGCACAGCCTGAGGCCATTTCCTCTCATCCCATCCCTGGGAGAAGAGACCAGCCCCCACCTTGCTCCAACCAGGTAGCTTTCCTAATAGAAACATGCATGTATTTGACTAACTTGTTGCCAACAGTCTGTTGTCCTCATGATGTAGGAAAGTTTCTGCCAAGCTGAAAAGATTTGTGACTGCAGCTCTCCAAAGGGACACTGTGCTCTGGTGATGTCAGCATTTCTCTGTGTATTAATCTTTGAGGATACTGAGACTTCTCCTGCAGTCTTTGGGAAGGGATGTGTAGCTCTGCCCACTCTTTAGCATAGAATTCAACTGTATGGAGCTTCATTAACATTGTGTGACCTAATCACTTTATGCCTTCATGGGTCACCAACATTTGAGCTCAACCTGTGGGAAGTTGCTGTTAACACTTCTTTCAGTACAACTGATTATACAGCCCATGTGCACCCAAATTTTATGTTACATTGTGATATTCTTGAATTTTGGAGAGCAGTTGTTAAAGATTTGGTCAGGACTAGGTTACTTTATACTTATTTTAGGGGTAAGTGCTTTGTCTAAGGTTTGTGTTTCCATATGCTGCTACTTAAGCAAACTTAATTACATCTGACTATGGAGAAAAAGACTCCAATGTTAATTAAGGAAAAGGCAGCTTTCATCTTTACATGTAGCCTGAATTTAAAGAGTAGAGAAAGGAGAAGCCTGCACATATATGTGGACAGGATCATTAAAGGCAACTGGCCCTATTGCTGTTTGGCCAGTGACTGGGATGTACCTCACATGGGAAGACAGCATGTTTGGCCAGGTAAAAACTGTGTAGCTCATGTGTGTGTATATCCACAGCAAGAGTATTCCTATAAACTATTATTCTCAGCCTCAGTAATTAAGATTGCCTGATGCCAAGCCACCCTGGCAGGTGTTTCTGAAGGTGACCACTGCAGTTCATTGGCAGCAGCACAGAAGAAGCTGGTCCAGCCACTTCGTGTGTTCTGTCTCTGCTCTCTGGCCACGTAGGAGGTTTCATTCTCACATCTATTTTTCTGCTGTCTTCCAAAAGAACTGAAATGTCATTGCTTGAAATTCATGTTTTCAGAATAAAATGCACAGCCTCCCAAAATACTGTATTGACTGAGTGGTTCACCCACTTCCAGCCAGATTGTAAAGGATCCAAGCCAACAAAGCTGCCTCAGATCTCACTTCTTTAAGACTCCTCCACTCCAAAGCTAGAATCAATGTCAAGTGCTCCTGTTGTCTTTCTGGAGACTGTAGCAAAAATACTGTTTTCTCTGCTACTAGCAGTAGACTGATAGCTATGGCTATCTTAGGGTTGGGTTTGAAAGCCCTCTGTAACTTGCAAGGGTTTAATTTTCAGGTTTAAAAGATAGCATGTAGCTTCAGTAACCAAACAACAAAAGCACATTGGCAGGGCAGGATCCATCACAGCTTGGCACCCAGAGCTTTCTGTACATGGTGCCATGTGCAGAGACATCTCAGACAAGAATGAATCATGGAGTGAATGATTTCCTCATCTACAGAGAGCACTGGGGAAAAACAGAGCTGCAGAATAGCAAAAGATGTTTGCCACAGGACAAATTCAGTCTATCAAGGTCTCGTTCAGCAGAAGACTGTTGGTGTATTGTGGAAATGTCTGCTGGCCTCCAGCATGGCTTCTCTTGAGGTCTGATCTGAGCAGATACATGCCATCAGTTCCACACAGCCCACAGCTTCTCCTGCTTGAGGTAAGACCTGCTGAGGAGCAGAGGATGAGAGTTCAAGGGATTACACTGCCTCTGGTTGTGCAAAACAAACTTCTTTCTGCCTGTTGCACATCCTATGGACATACTCTTAAAACCTAACCTGCTTGCAAATCACTAAAATGTGCACAACAGCTCATTATCAAGTGAATAATACCCTTAATGCAGCTCTAGGGGGAAGAATAATAAAGGAATGTGTAAGAAAGAATACCTGTGTTCTGCTGAAGTGAAAGTGAAGTAGTCAAAGTGCTGCAGGAGAACATGAGCATCTGCAGCATAAGTGGAATTCAAAATGCAGTCACACTTTCATCAAAAATTCAGGTCTTGTGTATTCTGCTAGTAGCAAAACCTGATTTTGGATTCAGACAGACATAAACACTGTTCCTGTCAAACAGTTACTCATGGAAGGATGTCCAGCTTTAATTCAATCAGACGTCTGAGATGGTTCATGTACATATTTTTCTGGGGGTACTTTTCATTACACCCAGGTACCATGTTCTATTTAAGCCCCTTTAATATTTCCCCCTTTCTTATCCTCTTCTTCAGTGAACCATTGCCCATCTTCTTCATCATTCACCCTGGAAGAGGTGGTAGGACAAGAGTCACTGCATGACACCAGCAAAGGAGTGGAACAGCATCTCAGAGATGCAGCACTGTGTCCTGGTGCTTGTGGAGCTGCTCCTGGAAACTAGATGGAAGGAGAAGAGAGAAAACTCCTGTGGATGGGGGGATGGAGATGCCAAATTCCCCATTTTTTGTGTTAACAGTACCATGTGGAAGCAGGACCATGTACTATGGTAACAAATGGAGCCACAGCAGCAAGATGTTTTCTGATGTTTTAACTCATGGATCCCCCCAATGCTCTCACTAAGCTTTCTAGCTGGGCTGGACTGTTGGGCATCCTTTGAACTGGGCTTGCTGTCATACCAATGGGACAAGAAAGGACAGGGGTGTGGGGGACCACAGCCACCACACTGGGCTTAGGAGGTGAGACCCCCCTGAAAGGCTGCACCAGTGCCTCGACAGCTCACCTTCACCCACAGATGACTTCACAGAATCCTAGAATGGGCAGGTTGGAAGGGACCCTAAAGATCATCTAGTTCCAACNAGAATATACATTGCTGGCTCATGCCAGAGTTCACTATGTTCTGGGCACCAAGCTGCCAGGTGTAGGAGAGAGCATCCTGCCATGCTCCAAGCACTTCTCTCCTATGTCCTTTTCCCCAAGGCCAGTGGAGCAAACCCAGCTCTCACTCTTTGCAAGTGAGAACACATCCCTTTTGCTGGCTGTACTGGGCACTGATGAGCTCACACCTCCAATCCTGGAGTCAGTTTTGGGCCCCTCACTCCAAGAAGGACATTGAGGTGCTGGAGTGTGTCCAGAGAAGGATAATGAAGCTGGTGAAGGGTCTAGAGCACAAGTGTGGTGAGGAGCAGCTGAGGGAACTGGGGTGTTTTAGCCTGGAGGAGGCTCGGGGAGACCTTAGCTCTCTCTACAACTCCCTGAAAGGAGCTTGGAGGGAGGTGGAGGTTGGTCTCTTCTCCCAGGTAACAAGAGCTAGGACAAGAGGAAATGGGCTTGAGTTGCCCCAGAGGAGGTTTAGGTTGGACATTAGGAACAATTTCTTTCCCCAAAGGGCTATCAAGTCCTGGAGCAGGCTATCCAGAGCAGTGGTGGAGTCACCAGCCCTGGAGGGATTTTAAATAGGTGTAGATGTGGTGTTGAGAGACATGGTTTAGTGGTAAACCAGCACCTGGTAGTGCTGGTTAACAGTTGGACTTGATGATCTGAAAGGTGTCTTCCAGCCAAAACAATTCTATGCTTCTATGCTTCTATTCTTGGAGACAGCACCAGTCTCTTGCTGCATGCTACTGTTCTTTGCCTCAGGGCATAAATTGAAATGGATGCTGAAATCAGGCAGGAATGTTGTCTCCTGAATCTCTGCCCCCTGCCACAGGCAAATGAAGTGGGCAGGCAGAAGCTGGAAGACTCCACTGCTCCACTGCTCCATCCTAATTCTGCTGCTACCGTAAAGTTTGTTCCGAATGTAATTACAAATTGACAGGTACAAATTCCTTCTAATTGCATTTCATAAGACTACTTCATCTTCATAAAGACACCAAGTCTGCACAATGTCTCAGTGTCACAAGCAGTGACTCATCAAGAGAAGGAGGAAAATAGAGAGCTCCAGGTCTTTCTGGTGCTCTGTGAGGAACTAAATGGGTCTAATGAGGTATTGGACCCTTCATTTCCACATCAGTCTCCTCTGCAGGGGCACTTCACAGTCCTGCTGCTTCATCCTGAGCTCAGGTGTGGAAATACCTTGTAATAATGGAAAACATATAGAAGAATAGCTTGTAATGACTTATATTATGGTATGGTAATATATGTCATGTATTATAATCACTTATAACCATGTATAAAAACACTTGCAAAGTGCTTTGTCCTTTGATAGCAGAAGATCAAGGGCTTTACCAGCAGTGCTGCAGCACTTATTTTCCTACAGCTAAGTGTATTTTGGAGGGAAGATGATATTTGCTTGAGGGGAAAGGGTGAAGAACTCTGTGCAGCTACTAGAACAGGTTTTATAATCTATCAATTTGGGCATTTTCTTTATGTTGTTCCTGAAAGAGTTTCTTCTCAGTGTGATGATACAACAGAGAAACTTCATGCAGATGAAAGCAATCTTTCTAGAGTCATTGATCACTTTGTGCTCATTTATTGCTTAGCTCTGAGAAGATACCCTGGTTTTGAGAACACACAACACATCCTCAGGGGAAAGATGCAGTTAAGTGAGATGGATGTCCAGGCACAGCTCTGAAGGCAGTTGTTGTTATTATGGGATAGCTCTTGCAAGGATGCAGTGCTGAGTCAGCATTCCCTTAGTCCCTTCTCTGGATGTTCAGTTATACTTGCAGTATTTAGGCATCCTTTCCAGGGATTCATTAGCTTCAGGGAGTGGGATAGTGAATAGCAATAACAGTGCTGCCAAACAAGCTTGAAAATGGCTCTGTTGGGACTGATGCTTACTTTTGCCAGGTCACTAGTGGCCTTTGTGTCCTTCTGCAGCTCCTATTTAAGGACATCAGCAGGAGTCAGAAACATAGGCTCTGCTGCTCCAGTGTGCCCTTGAGCAGCATGGGAAGAATGGAGTCTTAAGCCAAGTCACAACATTTCTCCAAACCTGTAAGAGTGAAAAACCCTGGAGTATTCCCATGGGCTGTTCTTGAAAAGTGCTGGGTAAATACCATAACTCTCAATGCTGTTTGACCTTTTCCAGAAATCCTTGTCACAGTAGACAGAAATTAGAAGATGATATAATTGGAGTGTTAATATTAATTCATTAGCCATAATTTGTTTGTAGGACAAAGTCAGCATACTCCCAGAGAAAAACAACAAGATGGGATTTGTAAATTGAAATCCTACATAGTGACTGAGTGTTTCTTAAACTGGAAATTTAATACTTGGAACCTGGGCAACTAACCTGGCTTCACCAAGTTAATGGGTGGTCTGAAATGAAATGTGGAAGATTTTCTTCATCATGTATAATAAGTACTCATCTCTGAACAGGAGGAGGAACTTCTTTGCTTTGAGGCTGGTGGAGCACTGGCCCAGGCTGCCCAGGGAGGTGCTGGAGTCTCCATCTCTGCAGAGATTCCCAAGCCAACTAGACACATCCTGTGCAAGCTGCTCTAGGTTCTGCTGCTCTGGCAGGGGGGTTGGACTAGATGATCTCCAGAGGTCCCTTCCAACCCTAACAGTCTGTGAGTCTGTGATTGGAATAATCTTCCATCCATCCATCCACCAATCTCCCCAGCTAAATTTTGACCTGCTAAATATAATCAAATTCAATGCTATCAAAACTTCAAGCAGAACAACATCAACACCACTAGTGTGATATAATTAGCTATGGCTTTTGTATGCCATATTTTGAAACCTAAATATGCAGCTTGGAAGCAGGCATGGGAGAAGATGCAGGATGAGAGCTTTGCTTCCTATCTTGGTGCTACTGCTTCTCCTCTGCTTATTTCCATCATAAAGCACCAATTAAGATGTCAGCACATGGTTCTGCTCTTTGAAAATGGAAAATACAACACAACACTGGGGATTTAAGATCTTCATTCTGTTCCCTGTTGTGTGTAATTTGGAATTCAGACTGTAATGACACCATCACATTTACTTTCTCTTGTGCACTCTGATTTTTTTTGCCTTCTCCCCTCCTCCAGAATGCCTCCACCTCCCTGAGAGCTCAGACACAGCTTGGACAAGATGAGTCAGAGCTGTTCAGTAAACAGAGACTATTAAATTTCCCCTTCCTCTGCTAAAAAAAGTCCTATCACCTATGTGTAAAGAGACATCTTTTGGAAATGGTAGAAGTGGCTTTCAAGAGCATCTGAAGCCTGCTAGAGTAGACCAGCTGCTGGAAAACATTGAGAGGTTAAAAAAAACAACAACAACCAAACAAGCAAAAAAAACCCTGCCTGGATAGACTGATAAAAACATTAGAAACATGATGACTCATTCAGGCCATTAATTAAAAAATAAATAAACCAAGGGACTGTTGTTAAAACAATTGCCTTTGCATGGCTAGAAAAAAAAAATTAGTTTAAAACACAGTGGTTGAAGTAACTGATGGTGAAAAGTGACTAGGAGAAGCACACCTTTTTAGGACCATAGGTGTTTTTAGTTAAAACAGGATGAAAATATTTGTTTAGCTTAGTCTAAACACTTGCATCACACATTTGCCTTTGAAAATGCTTGTAGTTCTTTGGCATACTTTCAGACTGGCATATGGAGGGATAAATGTGCCACAGTTTCTCCATTCTGCCCTTTATGTTCTAATTACAGGAGACACAACCCACTTCTCTGCCTGTTATCCAGAAGGAGGGATGATGAAATGGATGATAGTTTGGGAGCTGGAGCCTCCTCCCACTTTCCCTGCACAAGAGCTTGGAGAGCAGAATCTATTTCATAACTGTCTGATGGAGGTAGGAATCTTCTTATGGGAGACTCTTGACATAAAAATAGCACAGTTTACTTCTTATCCTGAGGCAGGGTAAACAATGGAAGATTTCTTATGTTCTCTAGTAATAGTGGTATTTTGGATGAGCAAAAAATGAGAGCCTTTCTCTCATGGGCTGGTTAGACACGTGCATAGTCATTCTAAATGAAGCAAAATTGATATTCCAGTGTTGCTGCAGATTTTTATATGGAGAGAATATATTTCAGTATTCTGAAAAGAATTTCTTTCCACACCACACTTATACCAGCACTAGTGTGGCAGCAGGACTAAGGAGGTAACTGTCCTCCTGGACTGGGCACTGGGGAGCTCACAGCTCCAATCCTGGGGTCAGATTTGGGCCCATCACTCCAAGAAGGACATGGAGGTGCTGGAGTGTGTCCAGAGAAGGGCAATGGGGCTGGGGAAGGGTCTAGAGCACAAGTGTGCTGAGGAGCAGCTGAGGGCACTGGGGTTGTTTAGCCTGGAGTAAAGGAGACTCAGGGGAGACCTTCTTACTGTCTACAACAACCTGAGAGGAGGTTGGAGGGAGGTGGGGGTTGCTCCCTTCTCCCAAGTGAGCAGCAATAGGACAAAACCAAATGGCTTTAAGTTGCATCAGAGAAGGTTAAGATAGATATTAGAAGAATTTCTTCCCCAAAAGGATTATCAGGCATTGTAACAAGCTGATCAGGGAGGTTCTGTAATCACCATCCCTGGAAGAGTTAAAAACCCACGGTGCTTAGGGACATGATTTAGTGGTGAGCATGATAGTGATGGGTAGATGATTGGACTGGATGATCTCAACTGGATGGTCTTTTCCAACCATAAATACTCTATGATTCTATCACTCCAGTTTATTTTTCACTCACAGAAGCACAGAGTTGAAGTGACCTCTGTGTGTTTCCTGTTACAATGCTTCTGTTATCTGATAACTGTAATTCATGAGACTATATGTCCACAGTCTCCCGTCCGAGTGCTGCTTATCTATATGCCTGCCCAGGGCCAGCAGAGCATCAGAAACCTCAACCAGGGCTGAACAAAATAGTGCCAGAGCCAAAGCATTACAATCCTAGAATCCTAGCACAGTTCCAGCTGGAAGAGACCTTGAAGCTCATCAGAGCAGCCTTTGTCCTAGCCCTAGCAACCTGCTAAATGATGCCTCCCAATGCAACATCTACCTGTCTCTTAAACCCCTCCAGGGATGGGGACTCCAGCACCTCCCTGGGCAGCCTGTTCCAATGGCTCACAACCCTTGCAGCAAAGAAATTCCTCCTAATGTCTAGCCTGAACCTCCCCTGGGGCAATTTCCATCCATTTCCCCTTGTCCTATCACTCTCGACCAGGGAGAACAGCCCAGTCCCTGCCTCTCTACAACCTCCCTTCAGGTAGTTCTAGAGAGCCAGGAGGTCTCCCCTCAGTCCCTTCTCCTCCTGAGGACTGCCTTCTTATTTGGTGTAGCTGCTGTAGCCATGCTGGGCTGAGTATAACTTCATATACTTCATGTTTTTATCACAGAATGTTAGGGGTTGGAAGGGCCCTAGAAAGCTCATCTAGTGCAACCCCCCTGCCAGNCTGGACTGATCCATGGGGTTGTTCTTTCCCAGATGCAGTACTTTACACTTACCCTTGTTACATTTCATTAAGTTTCTCCCTGCCCATGTCTCTAGCCTGTCCAGGTCACTCTGGATGGCAGCACAGCTCCTGGTGTGCCAGCCACTCCTCCAAGCTTGGGATCATCCCCAAACTTGCTGAGGGAACACTCTCCCCCTTCATCCAGATCATTGATGAATATATTGAACAGTCCTGGCCCCAGCACTGAGCCCTGGGGCACACCACTAGTCACAGGTCTCCAGTTAGACTCTGCTCCACTGACCACAACTCTCTGGGCTCTGTCCTTCAGCCAGTTCCCAATCCATCTCACAGCACAGTCTCCCAATCCACACTTCTCAAGTTTGGCAATGAGGATACCGTGGGACACAGTATCAAAAGCTTTGCTAAAGTCAAGAAAAACCACATCCACTGCCTTATCAATTTTGCTGATTCATCTGAGAATGTTTTTCTCTCAAGCTGCATGTCTCCTCTCCTTTCCTCAATTCCCCCTCCTTCCTGGGGAGGACTCTTCAGGTGATAGAAGAGCTACTATAGTTCAGTCAGAGAAGTGCTGAGCACGGGCACCATGTGAAATGTCTCTGTAGGCTTTGCTGCTGTGCTCCTCTGTGCTGCCAAGAGGAAGCAGCCCTGAGAGGACAACTCCTGGCAGTCTAAGCCCACCCATGACCTGGCATGTGTGCCTCTGCTTACAGCCCAAACCCAGAGCAACTACAACACCCCTGGTCTCTGCCCTTTTGACTAGCTTTCTTAAACAAGCTGAACTGCAGATGAAGTGTGTTTACATAATATTTAGGGGAATACTAGATTCCTCTTGGCTAGCATTTTATTACTTAGTGTGGTACTAAAATAGTTGTAATTATGTGAAATGAGTAGTGGTTCCATGATATTTGCTTTAATAAGAGTTGAATCTGTCTCTGACTCATGTTGCATCTTACTATGTGTCTAATGTCTGTTAGAATGGCAGTGCTAGCAGGAAAATGGTGAGCAGAAAATACTTTATTCAAAATATCAACCTTCTTTTCCTTGAAAAGTAGAGTGAAGGACTCTTCAGAACTTGTTCTGTTTAAAAATGTGTGAGCTATGAAGGTTTTTTCCCCCTGTGTGTTTTACTTACAACATGGGTTTTTTTAACTAATTATATGTGGGTTTGTTATGGAGCTAAAATAATTTCAAGTGTCCTACCTCATGCTGTGTTCTTGGTAGAGTTTAAAAAGAAAATGGCACTTTCTGTTTCTAAGAGGGAAGTTTGGCTAGGGAGAGGAAAGCTTGTGTAGGATACTGAGCTCCTGAGCATGAACAGATTGAAACTGAAGAAATAAGATGACTGAACCTGATTTGTGCAATTCATTTTTAATTGAGAAGTCATTGAATATTCCTGGTATGATGTGTGTAACTACTGTTAATTATTTAAGGCTTTTTGAGACAAACAGCCATAGGCAAGTGAAGAGGTAGCAAGCAAATGCTGGAGAAGGAAAGGTATTTGTTTTTCACTCTTGACTACTTATTAATGATGTGGCAATATTGACAAATGCTTGTTAAGCAGCTGCTCTCATTTAAGTTTTATCTGAGCTGTGAATCCTCAGGCTAGCTGGGGAATGTGTTCTCTCTCCTGCTTTGGATATCTTGGTTTTTCAGTATTTCTCATGCTGACTTCTGTAGAAATTCAGCAGAAGTAAAAATTTACTTTTTCCTCAAACTTTTTGACATAGAATTGTTTTGGTTAGAAGAGACCTTTAAGATTGACTCCAACTGTTACCCAGCACTGCCAGGTCACTGCTAAACCATGTCCCTCAGCACCACATCTCCACATCTTTTCAATCCCTCCAGGGCTGGTGACTCCACCACTGCCCTGGGCAGCCTGGGCCAGGGCTTGACACCCCTTTTGGGGAACAAATTGTTCCTCATGTCCAACCTAAACCTCCCCTGTGTAACTTGAGGCCATTTCCTCACTTCTTTCATGGGATAAGAGACCAACCCCCACCTTGCTACAACCTCCTTTCAGCTAGCTATACAGTGAGAAGGTCTCCCCTGAGCCTCTTCTTCTCCAGGATAAACAACCCCAGTTCCCTCACTGGATCTGTGCTCTAGACCCTTCACTAGCCTGATTACCTTTCTTTGGATGCTCTCCTTTTGCCTCCAACTTGGGTTCCACTTGGACTCATATAGAAATCAGAATTGTTCTGTATTAACATAATCTTTTAGGATTGCTTTATTTCTCCTAGTAATTTATCTAAGCATTAATACTGTGTTTTCAAGGGTGATTTTGAAGGTATCAGTGAAAATTGTGCTAATGGATCCTGTGTAGGATAGAAGATACTCTTTGAGCCCAGCTAGACCTCAGCCCAGTGGCAGGTGCTGTCTGCTCTTGGTGGGATAGTGGCAAGCATTCAGTCTTATGCTCGGCCTTATTTGCATCCTAGGGCTTCAAGGAAAAAGCAACTAAAAAGATCTACTTCCAGTCTAGATATTATATTTGTGCAGAAAGTGTTGTTTGTAAGACCATCTATAAGTTTAGAAAGGGGTTTGAGAGCTGCTTATGTAGTGTTTGATTTTAGTAATGTGCTGTGACTCAGAAGGAGATGCATTTGTGGTCACGGATCAAGTTAACAGAATTTTCCAACCCAGTTAAAAATTGAAATGCATTTAATTGGTAATTCTTTTGGAAAGGAAATCTTGTTATTGAAGGCTGTCTGGAATTCTGCATGTCCAGTGAGTGATGACTGTGCCCTTGGAAAATTCATTTGCTGCTTGTACTTTGACTTGCCATTCATCAAGGGAAATACTGACTCCATTCTCTATCTCCTAATCACCAGATTTCAAGCCAGGAACTAGTTTTATGTTTTGGCCCAGGGCCTGCACAGAATCCTAGAACAGTTCCAGCTGGAAGAGACCTTGAAGCCCATGAGTGCAGCCTTTGTCCTAGCCCTAGCAACCTGCTAAATGATGCCTCCCAATACAACATCTACCTGTCTCTTAAACACCTCCAGAGATGGGGACTCAAGCACCTCCCTGGGCAGCCTGTTCCAATGGCTCACAACCCTTGCAGCAAAGAAATTCCTCCTAATGTCTAGCCTGAACCTCCCCTGGTGCAATTTCCATCCATTTCCCCTTGTCCTATCACTCTCCACCAGGGAGAACAGACCAGTCCCTGCCTCTCTCCAACCTCCCTTCAGGTAGTTCTAGAGAGCCAGGAGGTCTCCCCTCAATCTCCTCTTTTCCAGGCTAAACAGGCCCAGATCCCTCAGTCTTTCCTCCTCAGGCTTATGTTCTAAGCCCTTTAGCAGCTTGGGAGCCTCTGTCCCCTCTCCAGCACCTCCATGTCCCTCTTGGAGTGAGGGGCCCAAAACTGGATGCAGTACTGGAGGTGAGGCCTCCCCAAAGCTGAGCAAAGGGGCAGGATCACCTCCCTGCTCCTGCTGCCAACACTGTTCCTGCTCCAGGCCAGGATGCCATTGGCCTTCTTGTCCCCCTGGGCACACTGCTGGCTCCTGTTCAGCTGTCACTCAGCACCCCTAGGTCCCTGTGTGCCTGGCAGCTCTGCAGCCACTGCTCCCCAAGCCTAGAGCACTGCTGGGGGTTGCTATGGCCAAGGGGCAGCACCTGGCATTTGGCCTTAGTGAACTTCATGGCATTGGCCTTGGCCCAGTGATCCAGCCTATCCAGATCCCTCTGGAAAGCCTCCCTGCCCTCAAGCAGATCCACACTGCCACCCAGCTTGGTGTCATCTGCAAACTTGCTAAGGGTGCACTCCATCCCCTGGGCCAAATCATTGCTGAAGATGTTAAACAGGAGTGGCCCCAGCACTGAGCCTTGTGGCACCCCACTCGTGACTGGCTGCCAGCTGCATTGAACTCCATTGAGCACAACTCTTTGGACTCAGCCATCTCTCCAGTTTTTAACCCAGCGAAGCGTATGCCCATCCAAGCCAAGAGCACTTAATTTCTCTAGGAGAATGCTGTGGGCAACTGTGTCAAATGCCTTACTAAAATCAAGATAAATAACATCCACAGCCTTTCCTTCATCCAGCAAGCAGGTCACCCAGTCCTAGAAGGAGATCAGGTTAGTTAAACAGGACCTGCCCTTCATAAAGCCATGCTGACTGGGTCTGATCACCTGGTTGTCCTGCATGTGCTGCATAATGGAACTCAGGATGATCTGCTCCATCAGCTTCCCTGGCACTGAAGTTAGACTTACAGGCCTGTAATTTCCTGGATCCTCCTTCCTTCCTTTCTTATAGATGGGAGTTATATTTGCTCTTTTCCAATCAGCTGGGACCTCTCCAGTCAGCCAGGACTGCTGATAAATGATGGAGAGTGGCCTGGTGAGCACCCCTGCCAGCTCTCTCAGGATTCTAGGATGAATCTGGCTCCATAGATTTCTGGATGTTGATGTGTAGGAGTAGGTCCCTGACCATCTCCTCGTGGATTATGGAGGGGGCATTTTGGTCCCATTCTCTTGGCTTGGGGGGGCTGGCTTCCCTCAGTACAGGTGTTACTTTTATTAAAGACTGAGACTAAGAAGGCATTCAGCACCTCAGCCTTATCCTTGTCTTTTGCTACTATATTTCCTTCTGGGTCTAGCAGGGGATGTAGGCTCTCTCTGTTCTTTCTTTTGTTATTAATGTATTTATAAAAGCTTTTCTTGCAATCTTTAACTTTCAAAGCCAGATTAATTTCTAGCTAGGCCTTGGACCTTCTAATATTCAGTATGTGCTGAAGCCACCACACACTGCACAAGCCATCAATTTTGAAAGACCTGTGGATTCAATGAGCAATTTTGGAGCCAGGACTTGGTAGCCAGTCTCTCTGCAGTTGTCATTAGGAACAGACATATCAGTGCTGACCTGGGGACTGTTTCTTTGCTCTGTTTGGGCTCTGGATTAAAGCTGTGAACACTCCCAGGCTTGCAGTGACAAAAGACAGACCATTGCAGTAATTTGGGTTTTGTTACTGCTCAGCCACAAGTTACTGGTGGCTAGAAACATTCTGGAGGAGTTTTGCAGCTGTTTGTCTTTGAGACATCTGTGGATCGATAACTTCAGTCTGCTCACTCTGATCTATATTTTATGTGGGTTCACTTTTAATGTGAACAACTAAACCCAACAGTATTTCTGCAAGTGATATGCCTTGCTTCCAGGGTTTTCTCTAAGTCTAGCTTAGCCCTGCTCTGCACAGTAGATGTTGTGAGGTGACCTATTTCTGCTGTTTCCAATCCTCCTATTACTGACTCACTTGCCTTTTGCTAATTTATAGCAGGTGAAACATTTTATTAGTAGTTATACATTTTATTTGAGCTTTTCTTTATCTGGTCTTTGGATTTTTTACTAAATGATGAGGAAACATTTAGGTTTTAGAGAGATACTGTGAAATGACATGGGAGAATGAAGGGAACAGCTTTAATGCACTTAGACAAATAGGTATTTTCCTCTGTAAAATTCAGTGGCATGTGTGAGGAACTTCTGGAAAGAGAAGTGGTGGAATATTTAGGTTACTCAGTCTGAAATGCTTAGCCTGTGGTTTTCATAATGAACTCCATTTTATCTGAGGTCTTTGGCTGTCCAGTAGGATCAATCTAGAGTAAGTAACACTTCCCAGACATGACACATTTTTATAGAACATCTTCATGCACATCACTATCTTCTATTTTTCATGAGTATTTAAATCTCCCACTTGGAGAGCAGAGAGAATTCCATAATAACAGGATTATTACAAACCTTGTCACCTCCTCCTCCAGGTGTGAGGTGCCACTCTTGCCTGTTTTGTTGCCTAGCCAAAGCACATGAGGGTGTTAGCAGAGGCCAGGTTTGGCTGTGCTCTGCTGTGTGACATGAGGCTGGGCAGAGGATGAGAGGAGAGATGGACTGTGGGTGGCAGGGGTTAGTCATGCTACTTCACACAGCCAATGGAGACACTTCAGTGTATTGGATTGCCTTCCTGACTGAATAGAGCAGAGCAATGAGGGATACATTTACTTTGGCAGAAAGGTTTGGCTGAATAAATCTTGATTCTTGGTAATATAGAAAATGGAATCTAGTGCCTAGTTGTGTAGCACTGAGGGAAATGCTTGAAGATTATTCTGTGTAACTCAAACTCCTGTCATCGTTCAGGGTTTCCTACAGTGATGAAGTGCTTTTCCCCTGCCAGCACTGACACACTGGCATAGCCTTCACCTTCTTGGAGACACATGCATTGTAATCTGACTTGGGTAAGAACCCCAGAGGATGGGATGATAAGCACTGTGAAAAAATGACTGTGGTAGCACTCAACAGAAGTAGTTTCATACATGACATTAAGAGGGTGACCAGCATTTCACAGTATCACACAGTATCACAGTGTGTCAGGGGTTGGAAGGGCCCTAGAAAGATCATCTAGTGCAACCCCCCTGCCAGAGCAGGAGCACCTAGACCAGCTCACACAGCAATGTGTCCAGGCAGCTCTGCAATGGCTCCAGACAAGGAGACTCCACAGCCTCCTGGGCAGCCTGGGCCAGTGCTCTGGCACCTGAACTGCAAACAAGTTCCTCCTCAGCTTAATACTAAACCTCCTGTGGTCCAACTTGCTCCCATTGCCTCTTGTCCTACCATTGGATGCCATTGAGCAGAGCCTGGCTCTCTCCTCCTCACACNCAATGGGCACAAACTGGAACCCAGGAGGTTCCATCTGAACAGAAGGAGAAACTGCCCTGGCCCAGGCTGCCCAGAGAGCTTGTGGAGTCTCCTTGTGTGGAGAGATTGCAAAGGCACCTGGAGGTGATGCTGGGCAGGGTAGCTGGACTGGAGAGTCTCCAGAGGTCCCTTCCAACCCTCACTGTGTTGGGATTCTGGGATTCTTTGACTATTGCAGTAATCAAATATACAAATGACTTTGGACATAACTTATTTTGTGCTTCACCTTCAGAGTACAATGAACCAACATCATTAATAGTTACTATTTTCTCTTCCCCTGGCTAAACTCCAGGTATTTCAGAGCTTTTCCCTGCTGTGAGCCAAAGGGCACCTGTACAACATGCTCCATGCTACTTTTCAGTGTCTGTTACCCATCAGAGTCTTCTCTCTACAGAGTGTGCCATGACTTGGTCTTTCTAATTCCATGCAAAACAATATTCTGCTAGACTGTGTTTTACTAATGAATGTGAGAAATGTTCTAAATAATAAATGGAAACTGATTCTTAAAGTGCAATGCCAAACTGGCTGAGACATAGACTGAATAGTAAGGAGCAGTGGTCACAACCTGCCTGCAAGGAGAAAGAGAAGAGCAGCAGTGAGCTTTGTGCTCAGTGTAGCATTTGCTAGAGTCACATTGCCTCTGGCACAGAGAGAATGGAAGTACCACTGTGAGCCTGCAGGGAAGTGCTAGAACAGAATGTGTGCTGTTCCTTTGGAGATGGTTTGCTTCCCATCTGACACACAGCCTAAGAACTAGGAGTAAATATTCAGGTACCTTAACTCTCTTGCCTTCTTTACTGTGCTGTACTTGGTTTTCATCCTGAGAAGGTGTTTCTGGGGAAGGCTTGTGGAATCAGCCAGCCAGAATTCTCCCTAGAAACTCAATTGTAATCACCTCTTAAAATAGAGAGTGACCACAAGTGTGATTCTGGTGAGGTTAACCTTTGCTAATACTGACACTGCAGCACTCCCTTGTAGTACTTGCAGCTCTTGTTTATAGTTGGGTTGATGTGGGTCTTTGAGGTTCATCTCACCTCTGAAGAATAGGTTAAAATTAGAAGTCAGTGGTAGAGTTCATCTGCTAGAAACACAAACTGAACTTCTTTTGGATTTGCTTTCTACTGCCAGCAATCAGACATCAGTTCCTTTGCTGTCTTACTTTGATTTTCTACCAACACCAATCCTATTTTTATTAATAATGCCATATTTAATATAGTCTAGTAAATAACACAATTAGATTTCCCTCAATAAATACAGAGCAGGTCATAAAAAGAAAATATGGCAAATAATGTGCATCCATTAGCAAAGGGAATGCTTGGGTAGGGAGGTGATTCAACATTATTCAGCATCTTCAAAGTCAGAAGATCTCTTCTGTAGAAGAGTTGGCATAGCTAATTAATGACCTAAAGAAATCAGTAAGTCAATTTTAGAGAAGAATAGCATAGAAAAATGTGATGTTTGTTTTACAGATTTCACTTATCACTCTTCAAATTAGTCAGAATTTGACTTCATTTTGCTGTCACTTTGCTGTACTTGCAGCTAAATGAAGTAAAATGTCTTATACAGGAAACTAACTGCTTAGACTTTGGAAGAAAGCTGTAGCTGTTGCAGTCTGGTACCCCTTGAATTTTATGCCAATATTCAAGCTGGACATAGATGCAGCTTTGACTATGCAGCATCTCCAAAGTTAGACTGTGCTGGATGTCTAACACAACTCCCTTCCCTTCATGCTATTAGAATCTTTAGATTTTACTTGAATGAAAAGTTTCCTTTATGTTTTCCTGCTAGTCCATGTTGAATGTACCAGAACAACATTTCTTGGTGGTGGTGAACTCTTTTTATTCCTCAAAGTCAGGAAGATTCCAGAGATAGTGCTGAAAGTACCAGTGAGCTCAGCAGTGAAGAGGATCACCCTGCAACAGCATAGTGTAACTGGCTTTGTGTTGATCTAGAACAATGCTGATACCTGGCAGGAAGGATACCAACCTCTCATCTCCTCTCAAAGCTCATGTGCAGTTAATTCTCTGCATTGAATGATAGAGAGAAACCAAGTTTTAGATGTCATTTAGGGTACAGAACTTCTAAGTTGATAATTAAGTAGCCATTTAATTTGCAATGAGTGTTTTGTCTCACTAGAAAAGACAAAATGAGAAAGACTTGTTTTGTTAATGACATTGTCTCACTGTTGGGGTTGTTTGCTTGTTTGTTTGGGGTGGTTTGGTTTTGTTTCCTTCTGCTTTTCTTACTAGGCAATGACAGGACGGGAAGTTGCTCCTGGTTGGGATAGAATACACTTCTTTCTCTTTTAATCTATGTCATATTTGCAGAAGAGACCAGAGAATTTTCTGAGGTCCTGTTGCCAGCCTATTTCGCTGTAGCACTTACATCTAGAACATTTTCAGACCAGCTGGAGCAAAGCTGTGTGCAAAAGCAAAAAAATCAAACCCAGCTCTTTATGTAGATGTATGCAGTGAGCCTCTCCTGTCAGAGCCAGCCTGCTCCTCTCAGGATGTCTGTAACACTGCTGCTTATGTAACAATGCAATGAGTTTTCTCTTCTAGAATCAAAAGTAGGGTAACTAAGCAACAAAAAGAATTCCTGCCCTGAACAAAAATTGCTTTCCAGTAGCATCCCAACACCAGTACTGAGGAGAATGGCACACTGAGGGTTTCGGTGTCAGTACCTTTCAGCCTCAGGCACGGTCTGACAATCCCTTGTGGTCTCCTGTGGCCCCTGGTGCCATAACTGTGCCCACAGCAGAGGGAGCATTAAACTCATTGCCCACGGGAAAGTGTGGGGAGTGATACCCATGTTCCTAGAATCCTTGGATGGGTAGGATGAGCTCATTAGCCTTCTGGCAGTCATCCTAGGAGAAGGACAACTCTGATTCCAAACCCGGGCAGATGGAGCTCGTTTAGCCCTGTAAGGCCTTCCAGCTAAGAGGTTAAATCTCCATCCTAAGGACTTGGCTGCCAGCATCCAAGCTTGCTAGGCCCTGGCAGATGAACCTTAGGACTAAAGGGTGGGTCCAGCTCTGTGCATGCTGTGTCTCACCTAAAAAAATCCCTAGTGCAGGCTCGAGGGTGCTATCTGCTATCCTCTTTTTATCAGCGCTTGGAAAAGGCGCTGAGGAGGAGCATGGATGGAGCCCTCCCTGGAGCTTCGTTCACGAAGCCTAGCCATGACCTTTAAGCCTTCTCATTTAAATTGTTTTACTAATGCTCAAAATGTTTTCAAGTCCCTCGTTTTGCAGATAGAAGCTGTGGTCCAGCTCTGCACCCTGATCCACACAACTTCCCACAAAGCACAGTGCCTTCAGCAGGCTCCTGTCTCACTGTGCTTGTCTGCATGAGTAAATCAGAATGTAGATGAAGGCACTTCACTTTCTGCTCGGGTAGAATTTTTTTGCCATTAGTCCAGATTTGTTGCTAACATACAAACCTTAATGTGAAGTTTCAGCCCAGGGTTTGCTGATGCCTCCACTAAGCTGGAAGCTGCTGAAGCTGGTGATGGTCTCTTCCCTCACTGCTGCACACAGTGCTGTATCCTTGGGGCTGTGCTCTCACTCTCCTGCCCTGTGTGCATTTACTGAGCACATGAATCCAGCTCCTGCAGACCCAGAGTGGTTGTCCAGGCCACTTCAGACCCTAGGTATGAATGTGAAGAGAGTTTAAGAGGTGGCTTCACCTGGGGTTTGCTGAGGTATCTCCATGTGACCACACAGACCATGCCAAGCCTGCCAAGCTTTGCTGGTTGGGGCATTGCATTCAGGCTCCAGGAGGCACCTAGAAAGACCATGCTCCAGGGCATTAATGTTGGCATGGGTAATGTAAGGAAAACAAGATGGGGGAAACAATCTCTTTCCATCTCAGATCACTACAGAGCCTCTCACATCCCCAAGCATCACACAGCACTGTTATAGTTCAGTGGTGCCTCACACCTCCCTGCCCATCCTGCAGTGCTGAGGGCCTGAGCCTGTGTTCAGGAGCTGAGGATGGTCCCAGCACCAACCCTCCTCTCCAGAACAGAGCTGGGATCATCTCCAGGCAGAGGCTTTTAATAAGCCAAGAGCTCTGGTAGAGCTTAATGTGATTAGCCACACACACAACACAGTTGCAGCACAGCAAGTCTGGGCTGGGAATAGCAGACTGGCAGACACAAACATCATTATGCTTTCTTGTATAGCAAAGGATCCTGCAGATAATCAAGGAATCCAGTTTCAAGATACTGTTGTGGGGGAAAAAGGGTGAGTTTTGTGGTCAGATCTTCACTGACAGGCCTTTTAGGGACTGTGAATGGTGAAAGAGACTTGGTCAGCTGTGGAGGAAGAAAATCTTTCAGAACTCTTCTAAAGTTAAGTCCCTTGGATGGAAAACAGTTACAAAATTTTCACAGGTGTTGTGGGAATAAGCTGAAATGGATGGTTGAAAATTGAAAGTGCTAGTTCTCAGGTTTGGACCTATTTAGACTGACTGCTAGCTAGATTTAGGGTTGAAGCCCTAAAACTCCTTGGTTTAATCCCCCTTGCTTATACTTGTTAGTGACAGTGGGAGACAGGACTTAGATTACTAGCACAAAAACCCAGGAAGTAGTTGAGCTTCTTCCTAGTCATTTGGTAAATGTTGTACCTCTGCTGCATTAACACAGTGAAGCTGAAGGTTAACAGCACAGAGGTGAAAGGAAGCTGTGTCAAGTGCCATGTGGTAGGTGATACAGATGCCAGGTTTAAACAGGGAAGAGAGATGGTGTTGGGCATAGAAGGCAAAAGCAGGCTGGCTGGAAAGTTGAAAGCTCATGATGAGTTTTGATGTAGCATTTGTTTTCTCTAGCAGTTAGGAGCATGGATGCAAAGCCTGGCAATGTGTTGGTCTGGGGCACTGTGAGCAGGGTGATGGATGATGGAAGCTGAAGATAAGAGAGAGAGACAGTAAAGCTTTGCTCTCTCAGTGAATCTAATAGCTTTGTGATTTATAACTTCTGTGATGTTTTGTTTCAATTTGTGCTTTTTTTGATCACAGAACACACGTGTGGGTCTGCTCCTAACCAAAGTCCTTTCACTGTATCATTTCCATGGAATCACAGAATGTCCTGAGTTGGAAGGGACCCACAAGGATCATGGAGTCTCTGTTTATGCACAGAGCAACTCCAAGTCACCCCATGTGTCTAAGAGCATTGCCCAGATGCTTCTGCAGTTCTGTGAGCTGATGCCTTGACTGCCTCCCTGGGCAGCCTGTGCCAGTGTTCCACCACTCTCTAGGTGAAGAACCTTTTCCTTGTAGCTAACCTGAACCTTCCCTGGCACAGCTTCTTGCCATTCCC
>VWZO01022189.1:302882-356556 GCA_013396975.1 Bucco capensis | reverse complement strand
CTGGTCACCAGAGAGAGTAGATCAGCACCTGCCTCTCCTTCATCTCTGGTGACCAAGTTATAAAGTGCAATGAGGTCTCCCCTCAGTCTCCTCCAGGCTGAACAGATCAAGTGACTTCAGCTGTTCCTCATATGACTTCCTCTTCAGACCCTTCAGCGTCTTTGGACACTCACAATTTGATATTCTTCCTGTATTGTAGTGTCCCAAACTGCTCCCAGTGCTCAGGGGGAGGCTGCAGCAGCACAGAGCAGAGTGGCACTGGCACCTAGCAATGCAGTGCCTGCTGCACCCCAGCACACACTTGGCCCTTTTAGCTGCCAGGGCACACTGCTAACTCATATTCAACTCCTAGATCCCTTTCTGCAGGGCTGCTTTCCAGCCTCTCATTTCCCAGTCTGGAGGTACATCCAGGAATTTGATAGGAACTGCAGAATCTTGCTGTGCTATGGCAATTCAATCTCTTGGGAGAATTAATAAGCAATTGAATTTGACTCATCAGGATGGAAGCAAACAGTTAAGTTTAGCTGCACTACTGCACCAATACTCACTGAATTACTAGTACACTGCTTTAAAAATAGCATGTCTATCAATTCTGGCTGAGTCCATGCAAAGCCATTAGAGGTTATTACAGCAGAATCTCCCAGACTACCAGGACAACAGCAAAAGGAGAATCCAGAGCACGGTTATGCTTTAACCTCCTGGTGCCCCAGTGAATTGGGTATCAGTTTCTCCTCCCAGGGATACTCTTGCTTAATTAATACTTGAAGCACTGAGTGATTTGGGTTTCTGGCTTTCTGGAATTTTTCTTTTCCCATCTTTTCCCCACACTGACTGCACTGCACTGATCTCCTGAGTTCAGCTCTGCTTTCCTGTGGTGTGCAAGTAAGATCCCTTTCTTTGCCTTTCACTAAGAAATTGATTGCTTTGCTAAGACCAACTGGAAAACATTCTTTGTAGTAGCTTGACATTGATTCATAGTTCTCAAGCTGAAGAGAACTTTAGAAGGGAAAGGCAATAGTATTTGTTGTTTCTCTATTGCAAATCCTCATTCCTTTTCCATTTCATCAATTTGTGTTGAGATGTAAGGGAAGGACAGAAGAAAACCTTCATCATAGTTTTAAACTGTTTTCCTCTTTCCCCTCAGAAACAAAGTAATTTTTGAAGGGCTTTCACCCAGAGATCACTAATAGAGTTTGTTTTCTAAGAGTAAACTGAATTGCTCTTGAATGCAGCATGTGGGGTCAATATCCTGAAACATTTGTGATTGTGCTGTACAAGGTCAGAGGCCTCACTTTGTCATCTCTGTTGATTTCTTAGGGTCTCAGCTTTAAAGGGGACTAAGTACTTCACAATTTGTCTCAAAATAATTCTAGCTAACTGCTAAAACTTCTGGAATTGATTAACCTGCTCTTGCACTCTAGGGTGACATTTCAGATTGAGTCCAGCACTGCCACTAACCCATGTGCCTCAGCACCACATCTCCAGGCCTGTTCAATCCCTCCAGGGATGGTGATTCCACCACTGCCCTGGGCAGCCTGGGCCATGCCTTGACAATCCTTTTGGGGAAGACATTTTTGCTAATATCCAATTAAACATTCCCTGGTGCAACTTGAGGCTCTTTCCTCTTGTCCTATCACACTCATGGCTGTCCTTGTTGTAGGGGAATGTTGGGTTTCCCTGTGGTTATTTGAGGAAGGAGTTGGAAGCAAGAGCCAAATGTTATTTTAAATCCTTATCTTGTGTCTCCTCTGGGAATCCAGAGCTGCCCAGATTTGCTGCTATCTTTAGGTAGGATCCACCCCTCAGACACCCTTGTGCTGACAGAACAGGACTTTTAGGCTTCACCTAATCGATCTGCTGGGGCTGCTTGGGGAGCTTCCAGCCACCCTTGATTTAATCAGGGATCAGAGTAATAACAGCAGCGTCCTTGAACTTCAGAAAACACAGGGATGTTTCCTGGCATTTCTGTTGTGTATTGAATTATCACTCTAGTGGTTGTCCTTCCCTCTCCCAGCTATTAATGGCTTCTCCAAAATGCTCGGAATTGCATGTTGCTCAGCTCCCTAATGAGAACATCTACTGCCTCTCTGGATAGAGGAGACACAGATGATAGTTCAAATTCTTCTGAAGTGGTAGTTTTTTCTCACTGTCTAAAGAAATAAAGGACAGAACTGGTGATCTTTTGCTGCTTTCATATTCTCCAGCTGTTCCCAGTTTCCCCCTGTCTGTTTTTTCATGTCTACCTGTCCCTTGTGTAGCATCTCCTCAGCCTTTGGGTCAGGTGTTGGCAGCTCCCTGGGACAGAGCCTGACTTATGGCTCTGGACATCTTTGACTCACACCAGCCAACCACGGAGTTTTAGACTATTTCCTCTTTCATTCACTTTCTATAAATAAACTTCATGTGTTAAACACTTCCTAAGAGGAAAACTGTTAACAAAATAGATTGGGGGTGAAACTGGGAGATACTGAACAAGATTTAATGGAAGTTAAATATTTAGAGAGCAGAGACTAGAGAGCTATAGAGACTTTCCTGAGCAGTCCTGAGGGCAGAAATCTGGTCCAGCACAGCACTGAGTTAATTGAGACTCTGTTTGTGTGTTTAAGTGCTTTGCTGGACTTCAGCCCTGAGAACACTATCTTCTCATTTAAATTTCATTTTTTTGTTTTTATTTTTCTGTACAGACATGAATCATTGCCTTATGACACCAGCAGGAGACAATCTTAATCTGTAAGTACCAGTCAATAGCTGCAAAGTGAAATGAAGGGTGATAGTTAAAAAAAAACCCTAACCAAACCTATCCTTAAGGGTCATTAGATCTGCTTTTGTCATATGACTTAATGAAAGCAAATATTCTTTTGGGCTAATGGGAACAAGCATGTTGTGTTTGATTGGCTTTATGAAAAAAACCCTCCTTTTGAACTAGTTGAGTTCACAGACCTGCTTCAAGGGGAAAGCACTTCTGAGATGTGCTATTCTATTTTGTGCAAGACAAAAGGTGTGGGATGACAACCAAGTCTGTTTGTAAAGTTCATTTGTTCTCTGTGTTTGGATGTGATTTTAAAAGAGCATTTCTTCGTTTAGCTCCTCTGAAGACAAGAATTCACTATTTCAAAATACTGATTAATAGCAAGTTAATCTCTATTAAAATCTAATTGGGTCAAAAGACTTGACCTTAGTAGAGCTATCATTGAATTAATCTATTTCAACCAAATGAAAAAAAAATGAATTATTAATTTACACAATTGAAATACTGAAAATGTTCATTTGATTTTCATAAAAACCAAAACACCACCAAAAACCTCTGCCCAGGAGTATGACAACTGGTGTGTTATGAAAGATTCAGAGAGCAGAAGATCATGAGAGTTCACAGAAGGATAACATTTACAGTCGTGAAATCTTGATGATAAAGATAAATAATAAATGACTATAAAATCCATTTAGTGAGATTGAGCACATGCATGGCAGTAAGTGGCTTTTTCTGCTTTCCTGAGATAAACTTATAGCAAGTCTTCTTTCATGTAAAATGAGGAGGAAAAAAGAACCAACAATGGACACAATCCAGGAGAGTTTTTCCTGGTGGTTCTTGTTTGACAGTCTATCTAGAATAAGCTGAGTTTCAGTCATTCCAACCTATCTGGAGTGGTTTCACACCAAGAGTATTGGGAATAAAGTGTGATACTCCAGTGTTAGCAGACCTCTTGACATTGTTTGCCTCATGACCTTCTGGGCTGAATGTAGACTGGTCCAGAGAAATACATCCTGCCCATCACTACCTATTTCCTAGGCAGGATTTTGGTATAGTATATATTTTATCAGCAGAAGCTGGTAAGGGAGAAAGGAGGCAGCTTTTTGGGCTGGGTAATTTGGGTTGTTGTTTTTTTTTGGAGGGGGGGGGGGGATTTGAGGGAATTGGTGTTTTTTGGAAAGTTAAGGAAACCTAGGATTGGGGTTTTAAAAACAATTGAATGTGTTCAAATGTGGTTTCCCTTCTGTACATCCATGTTACTACTTCCTATTTTTGCATATTTCTAACATTGAACAGCCTGAGGGTCACTAACTCCCCTGGGTTTTTTTCTCCCCTGGTAACAATGTCAGATGATGGAATGAGGAAACTTTTCTTTACAAAAGACTATATAATATTCTTATATATAATATAATACAATGCAGTTTCCAAACTGTCTTAAGTGTAGCTTTAATTCTACAAATCTTCAACAGAGCAAAGCCTTCCTTCAGCACTGAAGTTCTGGAGAAATATTTTATTATACATATCTCCTATTTCACATGTATTTATTCTCATAGAAAAGCTGATGTGAAATTCCATAAACATATCTGAAAATGACAGACAAAGGAATATAGGGAGGTTTTTTCCTAGCATTTTTCCTGTGTAGCCCCTTTGGCTTTTCAGAGAGAAAAGAGGCAAGGCACTGACTACCCAACTGAAGATTATGTACACTGAAAAGTCAGTCAGGGAAGAAAGTATTATTCTCCCTGCACCACTAGAGTAGACTTGAAGTGTGTTAGAGCTCTTAGCAGTGTTGCTGGGGTTGTGTTGTGCTCCTTTATCTGAGCCAGTGACTCATCCTGCAGTGTACCCAGAGGCAGCTCATTCCCACTCCCAATCAGCTCAGCATTCAGGGCAAAGGCAGTGTTGTTTGTCTGTTAAAATACTTTACTCCCTAGATGAGTGGAATACTTCAGCCCTCATAATGGAATCCTGCTTTCAACCAAATCTCTTCAGTCTGAATCAGCTTAATATGTCCATGAAATCCCCTAGTGCTCTTAGTGATGTTATTTCTAATAATATATATTTTGTGCTGCTGTTTTGGTAACAGCTGGCAGGGACTGTGTTTGCAGCCCCAGATCTTAGCTGAGGGTCTATTTCTACAACATCAGAAGATAAACAGCACTGGAACCTTGCAGAACTTCCCAGTCTGCCTTCAGACTGAGATTTGCTAATGGAATGAATACATTGCCAGAAGTAAAAGTTTTTGGCAGAAGTGGTAGGGTGAGAACAGGAGCTGGGAGAATTGGACCAAGGGTAACAGTGAGTTTCCTAGGGAAACTAGAAAGTGTCTTTTTCACCTCTTGGTTGCATTTTCTATGTAAAATTCATTCTTTAAGTCGAACTTCTGTTGCTTCTATTTTTTTTGATTGAAAACAAAACTTCTAGAACCTTCTAGTCACTGAAAGCATGAAAAATAATGAGACATATTTTCAAATTGGCTTACCCTTGTTTGTGGCAAGGTTATTCAGACAGGTTATAGCCATAGTCTGTTTGATGACTTAGTGTGTTCATATCTGCAGGCTACCACTAAAGGGATTTCAGAACTAATCATTTTCCCTGATATTTTGCTTTCTTCATGCTACCATACAGCAGGAGAGCAAGGCCAGCAAATGGGAGCAGGCATGATGCAGAGCACACAGCAGTGACTCTCATGATGTGTTCACACAAAGAGCAGTGTTCAGCATGTTTCTACAACAGCTCAGATGTTCTGCTTTCAGATACATTCTCTCACCAATATCCTGTTCAGATAAATCCATCTCTCAGGATATGTTACTCTTTTGCAGGGATTGGCTTTCCTAATGTGCAGCTTAGAGGCTTCCTGTTCCCCCATTAACAGCCACTAAACCCTTGAGGATAGCTTAGAAATATTCTGCCAGTCTGCATGATTCTACTAAGCATGTTGTATTTAATTCTCTTTTAAATTCTCTTTAATACATGTGGAACCATTGCCACAGGACCCACTCATCCTTTCATCTTCATGAAGCACACTGGAGGAGTTCTAATGTTTCTTCCATCAGTTAAGGTGTAAGAATGTGAAGACTTCAGCTTCAATCCAGTAAATTAACCTGTTGAACATGTCAGTAGCAATTAAATAGAAAAAACCAGGCACAACTTCTAACAAACTGTTCTGCTCTTTTTTTGGATATGCTATCTTCATGCACAGGATGTGCAGGTGGCAAGGTTGATTTGCAGTATCACAGTATCCCAGTATGTCAGGGGTTGGCAGGGTCCTAGAAAGCTCATCTAGTGCAACCCCCCTGCCAGAGCAGGAGCACCTAGACCAGCTCACACAGCAATGTGTCCAGGCAGCTCTGCAATGGCTCCAGACAAGGAGACTCCACAGCCTCCTGGGCAGCCTGGGCCAGTGCTCTGGCACCTGCACTGCAAACAAGTTCCTCCTCGTGTTAATACTAAACCTCCTGTGGTCCAGCTTGCTCCCATTCCCTCTTGTCCTACCATTGGATGCCATGGAGCAGAGCCTGGCTCTCTCCTCCTCACACTCACCCTTCACATATTTCTAAGCATTGCTGAGGTCTCCTCTCAGTCTCCTCTTGTCCAGGCTGAAGAGACCCAGCTCTCTCAGCCTGTCCTCCTAGGGCAGATTTAACCAGGAATAAACAGCTAGAAGTGATCTATTAGAAAGCTGCAGGGTTTTATCTGTGTGCCACCTTCCCACATCTACTAACTTTGAAGAAATTAACTTGAAGTAAGGTAAAATGGTTGTTTAAATGGAAGTTTCCATTAAATCCCAGTTGATGCTTTTTTCTGCTTTAGGCATGAAACAGCTGTGACAGTACAGAGGAACTGAGTTTTTAGGTCACCAAGCAAGGACAGGACAAACTCAGAGAGTATGGAGTGAGTAATTTGTGCATCCTTTGCTTTTAGCAAATGTTGGCCAAGGGGTATCTTCCACCTCTTTTATAATAGCCATCTACAGAATCACAATCATAGAATCACAGAGGTTGGAAGAGACCTCTGAGCTCATCAAGCCCAACCATCCCTAGCACTGCCATACCACTAACCCATGGCCCTAAGCAGAGCAGCTAAATGTTTCTTAAACCCCTCCAGGGATGGTGACTCCAGCACCTCCCTGGAGCACCAGGTTCTTTAGTTCAGAAATACTTGATTACAATTTTTACTTTAGATCTTTAAATGCTTTTTTTTTTTAATGAAAGCAACTTAATAAACAGTATCCTTACACATTTCTTAGAGCATCTCTGCAGGACCTTGCCTTGGCAAGGGTTAGGTTGCATCATGTCACCAGGCTGAAGTAGACTCACAAGAAACCTCTTTGTCAACAAGACTTTAATTCTCTTGGAATTCAACAGCATCGCTAAAAAAATTATTACTTGACTTGATAAAGATTTGGCAAGGGATGAATCATGACTTTTTGTGGTAAAGGTGGGGATCTTTTGATACATAGCCCTGAGAATGATTTGGGGATGTAAGGAAATGCAGCTTTGAGTGGCTTGGGCAAGTAAAGGAAAACCACTTCACTGTGCAGTATGAGTCAGGACACAAAGAACTGTTTCTCCTAGCTAGTTACGTGTACCAGAGGTAAATTCTTTAAAATGGCAGAACTTTGAGAGCTGTTTAAGGGTTCTTTTGTGTATTTGTCATCCACCTAATGAGAGAGAGCTACTTGACTGGGAGAGATTGCAGGTGTGGTGTGTGTAACTGCATTCAGAGCACTCGACACACAAGATGATTGCAGTCCTAAATGAAGGACTACAGTCATGTAATCATCCAAATCAGAAATGCCTGTGAAAAGACAATACCTTGTCAGAGATCCAGTTCACTTACCAAACATAAAGAAATCATGGAGAAGCTGCTGCTGAAGAACACAAATGTTATTTAATACTACTACTGAATGACTACTGCTGTAAAAATAACACATAACATCTTAGAAGCTTACTACATGCTGCAAGATGCCATCACTCAAAGCAGAGAACTCAGATGGCCAAATTCATCATCCTATTTTAATTTATTTGGTTTTTTTAAGGGCTATAATAACCAGAGCTATTTGTGAGCCTTCAGACTCACTACTGGATAAAAGACAAGGCTGTGTTGCATCATTAATGAACTGAGGGCTATAAAGAATATCCCAGTAAAGGATCCCTGGGCAGGGAGACATCAAATTTAAGGGTTAATTTGCTGCATAAATACAGCATTGACTGAAACTCCAGTGTGCAGCAAAGTAGTCTATTTTTATGACTTAACCTTTACTGATCCACATCTGTTCATCAGTTCCTCTGTTATGCAGCTGCTATTTGTGTTTATAAAGACATAACCTTAATACTAAAGATGCAAGGGTTTTGCCTTCTGTTTTCAGCCATACTCCTTGATGGTGATGTCCTCACCTCTTGGATGAAGCTAGTTGATCTATTGGCTTCCTGTTGAGAGAGGACTGTTGCTCCAATACAGTGACTCAGCTAATCTAAATTGTTGGCTGTTCTGCCTCCATATGGAACCAAAACATAGGATTTTCTGTGAAAATATACGGTCTCAAAAGAAAATTCATACTAATCACACAACTAGGCAACTCATCCCAACTCCTTTATTAGGTTCTGTGTTAAAGCTAGATTTCTTGCAAAAGGAAAGCATCTGACTTTTACTGTTGCTCTTGCTGCCTTGTATTCATCATTAACACTAATACATGGATTTTGGTATGTGAAGAAGCAGCTTCCAGAGAGCACCCTAAGTCCTTGACAGAAAGTTACAATTACTGTGCACACAGACAAATCCTAAATCCTTAACATTTTTCTAGTAATAAAGTTTAAGCATTGAAATAATCTTCCCCATAGCTTTCATAGCTGACAAAAGTGATGGTGTCTCACAACTAGATATCATTTTAGGATTCCTGCTGCAGAGAAACCCACCAATGTTCATACTATAGAGACAACAGCTGCTGTGGGAGGAGGCAGTTCTCATACTGCAATGTTCTCCTGGAAAATGTCCTGCCAGCAATTAAAGCCATTTATTTACTTATTTACTGGGGGAGGGAAATGAGTATAACTTGGATGTGTCTCCTTGTTGTAACAGATGGCAGAGAAAGATGTACACTCTTGGAGTGATGCCCACATCTCTAGATCAGAGTCAACATCAGTGAAACGCCAGATAAATGCATTTTGAATAAGACCTAATATCATGTTTTAAGAGAAACTCTTTTCTAAGGATTCTTATCTCAGTTCCAATTTCCCATCTCATGACATTTTGTGTCTTCCTTGCATGCTCTGCAAGGGTTTTTTTGGTTTTCACTCAGAAGTGGTAGTAGTTATACTGCAAGAGGGCAAGTGGTTAGGTTTTTCATCCCAGACCAGTGCCAAGTGCTTTATGTTCAAACCTAAATATAAGATACTAAAACGAATAGCTTAGAAGGAACTACAACCAAGCAGAAGTCAATGGCTGATGGTGTAAATTCTAGATACATAAGATTCAGGGCATTCCACAGTCTATTATAAAGCTCTGCTATTAATCCCTGTAAACAAAGAACTATTATGTCAGCAGGAGCAATGTAACTCAGTTTATGTACTTTATATTAGTTTTTTATTCTATTTCACACTGAAAATAATAGGACTAATAATATTTTAGCATAGCAGTTTTGTAAAGAATGGGAAAGGGGATTATCACATCACTTTCTTCAAAGCCTTGTAGCATTTCTGTGTCAAATGTCAGCAATAATCTCTTGCTCTATTTCAGTTCTGTAGAAAAAAAGAGAATTGAGCTCTGAACCCTAAAAGAGTTCTAAGAAAACAAATGCTTAAAGTGCATTTAAAGTGGTTTAAAACATATGATTAGTGTAATGCAGCTCCATGATGAAATAGCTGTAATGAGTTAGAAAGTCTGTCTGGTTTACTCTGATGTTCAAATCTTGATGAAGGCCTGGGCCTGTTGTCCTGTCTTGCACCTTCTTCTTTTAGTCCTGTTGATTTCAAAGAGCACATTGGAAAGGAGATTCCTATCAGTTTTCCTTCATTCATGATCTCTGGAAGGAGTGTAGCACTTAATGAAACAGGTTACATTTAAAAACAAATGTAGTTCTAGCACATTAACAAACATCATTTTACCAGTTCAGTTCACAACATCATATAAACATGTCACTGTGGTGCACTGTGCACACAGACAATACAAAAATACAGGAGAATATCTTTTTTTTCAGATATATTTTAACAGGGAACATCATTAAGATTTGCTTTTCCAAGCATTCAGACATGTATTTGATGTCCAAGTGATTATTAGTGGGTTCTGCAGCCAAGAGGATAGCAGAACATCTGCTTAAGATTGTGCTGCAGTGCTGCTTAGTCTTCAGGATTAGTGCAGCAAGTATGGAGTGGAGCAAAGGTCTTCCTTGATTGTCTTGGAAAATTAAGAACCTCTGAAGTAAAGTCTTCTCATTAGTGGGCAACCAAAGCAGTTCTTCAGATGATTACAATTTATACTGCTGTAGGCTATAGGAATATTTTGAGGCATAAATGATCACTGTACATAGGACACTGCTTCCTTTAATTCAGACCTTGCTACAGGATGGTTTTTACACCACCAAATTTCCTTAGCTGGTACTAAATTTACTCTGGTTCAAGACAAAGTTAAAATCTCTGTATAGGAGAATTTGTGTAGATTCTGTGTTTGTAAAGAAAGAAGAGGATCTTTTTTGGCTAGATATTGAAAAACATGACATGATTTTAATGAGCAACAAGGCAAACTGTTTCACAGAGCACTAAGCCATAGGAAACTTATCCTTTGGGTTTTTCAGATCACTTACCCTATTTTTTCCCTCTTTTGCTAGGCTCAAAATTCTTAGGTAGAAGTTTAATTGTAAAACATATGGATGATATTAAACTTGCTCAGCAAAATGGAAATAATTTCCTGAAGAAACCCACGAACAGAGATGATAAAAAACTATGTAGAATTAGAGTTATAAGATGATAGTAGTGTATTTGGCAGCATCACAAGAAATGACACAAAAGGCTCAACAGTTCTGTAAGTGGAGTTTGTTGCTCTTAACTGCAGTGAGAAGGACCAAAGGTAAGTGCATCTCTGTAATCCCTTATGGGCACACATTCAGTCTCTCGGGTTTGAAAATAGGTTTTAGGAATTAATAAGTCTTAATTGCTTAAAAAATTAATCTAAAAATGTTTTGGTAACATATCTTCAATACTGTTGTACAAAGGTATATGAGAGGAGGTTGTAGAGAGATGGGGGTAGGTCTCTTCTCCAGGGCTAACAGTGAGGGGATGAGAGGAAATGGATTCAAGCTGCAGCAGGGGAGGTTTAGATTGGATATAAGGAGAAATTTCTTCCCTGAAAGGGTTGTTCAGTCTTGTCCCAGGCTGCCCAGGGAGGTGCTGGAGTCATCATCCCTGGAGGGGTTTAAGAAACACTTAGCTGCTCTCCTCAGGGCCATGGGTTAGTGGTATGGGAGTGCTAGGGATGGTTGGACTTGATGAGCTTAGTGGTCTCTGCCAACCTTTGTGATTCTGTGATTTGAGGTTATTTGGGCTTCTGTGGCTTGAGTTGTGCAATATTTGCAAGGCCACGTTCAGCCTCTAAAGAAGTTTGTCTGAGTAAGGGCAACAGGATTTGAACCTTCATTACATTGGTAACAAGCACTTGATGTTCTTTTGTGTTTTTTATCAATCCTTAAAACACAGGATATAGTGAACTGAAGAATCAGAGAACAGGGATTTATTAGTAGGAAATGGAAAGATAACTACTACTTCTATTAGACCTTCAGATTCTGGAATAGAAGCCAACTATCTCCTGTAATCATCTATTTGACCTCTAATTACACTCCTAGATTGTAGCCTGTTGCTTTCTATTACAGGTTGCTCTCCTGTCACACACAGAATTTTTCTTCATTCCCTCTGACATCTCAGCATTATTCATGAGACTTCAAAGTCCCTTTCTGCAGGACAAATTCATCCACATTCAAAGCCTGAAGAGGTAAAAGTCTAGTCCCTAACTAATGATGGTTTATTAAATAAACTGTCATGGGTTTTCTATACAGAGCACAGAGAGTGGATGATACACTACATCATTTTCTTTTCAGGAATGCTTTATGGTTTCAAATTTAAGGAAACAATGTCAGACAGTTTTTGACTTTTTACTGTCAAGGAGATGAAATGCTCCTTTTGACAGTGGCACAAATTAGTCCCATCCCTGAGCACTCTGGGGGTGACAGCATCTTGCCCCTGCTCCTGCCACCCTCCCTGGGGGGCAGTGGGGTCAGCTCCTCTCTGGGGAACACAGACACAGGAGGTCCTCAGCCACTCTCCAGGAGCAGAGGAGGCTCCATTCCACTCCCTCCTTACAGCCCATCCAGCCATCAGGGCCTATCACTGAACAGTGAAAGGGTTAATACAGTCTATTTCTTGCCATGACAGAACTCCAAGTGGTATGCTTTTAAATTGTGAAAATAATGAAGGTCAGATATTGACTAAAATTACCTAAATCTGTCACAGAGTGCCCTTATATCTTAATATATTTACTGAACAATTTTGCATGGCACCCTGCAAATATGTTCAGTTAAGTCTTTCAAGCTTCTGTTATGGTTTTTGTGAACTTCTTGTAAATTAAAAGTCACATTTCCCAACTTGATTCAACATTTAGGCAGGTAGGCATATCAGAAAAGAATTACATGAATAGCAAGGGGAACAGTCTTAAGGGAGCAAAATCAAACATGGGAAAGGCTGTGTAGTGATATTACCAGCAGTGTCTTTTAAGTGACTTGCATATGTCATTAAAGCTGGATGACATAAAACACATTGTGGCCTTTAGAAAGAATACAAAATCAGCTTCATTTTCCCTTCCTAAATCTGGCTTCTTATGATTTGATTTATGAATATTAACAGAGAACACAAATTCTTCAGAATTGGTTTTTGACAGGTAGTCATTTAAGCATCTTTTGTATTTGCCTAGACTGTCCCTTTGATATTAATGCAATTATTTTCTGCTATGCCTACCTACCTATGCATTGAATCACATTGGCAAATTGGATTTCATTTAACAGAAACTTGAAGTACTGTCTGAAAACTTTTGCAGGGTGCTATGCAAAATTAAGTAAATGTGTTAAGACATAAGGGCTCTTTTTTTTTTCGTATTTATGGCAGTTTAGTAAATATTTGTCTGACCTTCAGTAATTTTACATTTAATGGCACCCTTATACACCACATAACATCCTTGGCATGTAGCAAACATCCACTTGAGCCACATTTCTGTTGTATTGTCTTTATAGGTATATCTTTTTCTTATCTTTGTGAGAAACAAGTGTCATATTTCTCTGGAGTTTGTAAGAGAACATTTGATGACCTACTAGCATGGCTTTAAATAAATGATGAGGCTTTTAAAAAGCCTTGCACTGCTGATCTCTCCAATGCTTGTCAGGCAGCACACTGCAGCCCAGAAGAGTACTTTCTATGGATGACTTATTTTCAGCACAGAGATTCTTTTTAGCAATTATTATGGAACACAGCCCTAAGTGCCTGCTATTCCCAACTCAGTGTCACTGTCATCTGCCAACAACATTCCTTCCTCTCAGTGCTGGGTGTTCCCATTTGAGGCAGGTCAGTGCTTGGGAACTGTGCAAACAGCTTTCCTGAGGCAGGTGTTCTCCCCAGGGACAGCAGCATCCTCACCCTCCTCTCTGGCACAGGCAGCAGCTCCCTTCTTTCCTGGGGATTCAGCTAGCTCTGCTGCCCCAAAATGGCATGGAACTGAGTGTGGAATAGATGGATACACATGAAACACAGTTCACTCAAACAACAGAATGTTTTTTTCTAAGAATGTGATGTGGAGAAGTCCATCTGTCTTACAACATGCATCAGTACCTAATATGCAAAGAGAATGTTTCCCTGGATTATTCCCATTTTATCTGTTACTACAAAGTACAGCACACAGGTTGAGGAGATTAGGCATTTCTTCTCTCCATTAAATGTAATCACATTTTTGTAGACTTACAGATTTTTGTAGCTGAACAGCTGATAACATGAGATGTGAAATTGTTTTCATTTAGAAATGTACTAGATTCAATCTGCTCAGTTTCTAGCATGTCTGACTTAACTGTAGGTGCTGGAAATGAGAGTCATCTGAAAGTTACTTCTTCAGAATGCTAGTATAATCTTAAAAGGCATTTGACCAGCCTTAAGTTTAGTTTGACATTATAATAGCAAAAGAATATGGCCCTAACCTGCCTGTACATTTCTTTTATTCTCATGTTTAACACAAGCCCTTCTGTAGTTGTTTCTGTGTTAATACTGGTAGTTAGGATGCTTCATCCTTTCTTTTTCTTTTTTTGCCTCTCAGTTTGCCAACACAACTTATTCCCAGGAATTTGAAATCACAGTGTGAACAAAGATCAATGTTTGGAAACAAAACTGGATTGAAATTTGCTGTTGTACTCTCTGCTTTGATACTGACTCAATTTATGACTCTTATTTAACGTATCAGTGATTCAGTATTCTAACTGCCTAATAGACATCATCGTATTAAACAGGCTCACAAATGTCTTGAGGTGTTGAAGAATCATGAATAGTAAGCTGGACAAAAAGTGCTCTTAGTTCTTTTTCAGGCACAGTTTTATGTACTCTTAAATTACCCAAGCATTTATCTGTGAAACCACGAAGGACAACTGTGTTTGAGAGTGCATGAAGAAGAGTGTGACCAGCAAGTGGAGAGAGGTTCTCCAATCCCTCTGTTCTGCCCTAGTGAGGCCACATCTGGAGTCCTGGGTCCAGTTCTGGGCTCCCTAGTTCAAGAGAGACAAAGAACTACTGGGGAGAGTCCAACATAGGCTGCAAACATGCTAAGGAGGCTGGAATATCTCTGGGAGGAGGAAAGGCTGAGAGCCCTGGGGCTGCTGAGCCTGGAGCAGAGCAGAGCCAGAGGGGAGCTGCTCCATGCTGAGCAAGAGCTGAAGGGTGCAGGGGGCAAGAGGCTGGGGCCACACTCTGCTCAGTGGTGCCCAGGGCCAGGCCAAGGGGCAATGGGCACAAACTGGAACCCAGGAGTTTCCACCTGAAGAGGAGGAGAAACTTGTTAGTTGTGAGGGTGCAGAGCCCTGGCCCAGGCTGCCCAGAGAGCTTGTGGAGTCTCCTTGTGTGCAGAGATTCCAAAGGCACCTGGAGGTGATCCTGGGCAAGCTGCTGGGGGTGAGCCTTCTTTAGCAGGGGACTTGGACTGGATGTATCCTCAGAGGTCCTTTCCAACCCCTACCATGCCGGGACTCTGGGACTCTGTCTGCTGGCCATGATTAGAGTTAGAAACAGTCTGTATAATCTTTAATTGTTTGGTTGGACTGAGAATAAACAAGAAAGTGCTATGGAAAGCAGCTGGACACAAGACACATGTTTTCCACACAAATGTATTAAGGATAGCTCTTGTATTGCTGATATTTGAGTAGCTAACCCCTCTGTTTACTAAGCTTATTTCATTTTACAGTAATGGATCTTGACGTTCAAATTGCACCCTCTCATTTGTTTGCTGCATGTGTCTTGCTCTCATAACAGAGTACAGCTAACACTGGAGACAGATTTCAGCCCTGTGCTAGAGACCAGTTAATACTCCAGCTAACATGCACAAGCAAAATGCACTACAGTTCATTTGCCTGTGTTTAGTTGGGCTCTGCAAGACTGACTGGTTTTTGTTGGTAAAATAAACAGGTTTTAGGTACATAGAGAAAGCAGTCTCCCCAAAGTGGAGGTGGTTTTGTACAATCAGCCTTCAATCTAGAATAGTAATTTTAAAAATGTCTAAATACCCTTTTTTTTCCCCAGCATCAGAGTGCTTTAAGTGTTTTTCAGTAGTCTCTTGACAGGGAAATGAATCATATAAAAACTCACTTTTTGACAGGCACAAGCAGTCCCTTTTTCTTTGCTTTGGCCTCCTGCTTTTTAGGGGAGAAGGGTAGGATTGTGGATACAACTATTCAGGCAAGAAGGAATGAAACAGTTCTTCAGTCTTGTGATTTTTATCATCTTTGATGTATAATATCAGTGGAAATGGTATGTGTGCACTTGCCATGGTGAACTGCAATATTCTATCTCTTTGCAAGTGACTTGCTTCTGTGTCATGTTTTAGATGATTTAACTCACATTACTGCACTTACACACAAGCTTTTTAGAAATACAAATAGCCCCAAGATATCTTAATATTACTGAGAGAAAATTATTCTCTCTAGATCTCACTAGACATAAATTAATCTGAGTGTAAGTGCAGTTCCACAATTTTTCTTGCTAGGTGAGCTTATGGATTGGTGAAGAGACTGGAACATTCTAGCTGCAGCTGTAGCCCAGGATGGTTCTGATTGTTTAAATTTTGTAACCTTAATGCAAAAAGCTTTATCTACATGTGACCTATATTATGGTTCAGCAGAGTGAACATTTTCCCCTAGTGTGTCTGTGATGTTTAAAATGTAAGCATCTGCTAATAGCCTTGGTATTTAATTTTCTGTCATGATATGAACATTTCTCAATTCAGTGATTCATTAAAGAATCCTTTGCAATTCTGCCTTTGAACATGTAATCTTTAAACTGTGAAAGTGTTAGCATCAGGAAAGGTTTATCAGATCTCCAGCTTTAAAAGAAATTGTGGTATGAATTTATATAATCTTAGGCCACCTGTTGCATGCAGTATAGCCTGCAGATATGAACTGCAAAATGATTTGTGTCTTGTGTATGCAATACAGTAAAGGCTGCGTTATGCATTTTATGTTAAAACACATAGTGATTATCCCAAAACTCAGGGGAAAGAGACTTCAAAAGCCTACAGTTTTTAAGGTATGAAAATGCACCTGTCCATTGCAATGTAAAATTGCCTGATGGTACACAGCTTTCCACCATCACTGAGGTGTTTGGTGTTTTCTAATGAAAACCCCCAAACTTACTACTGTTTATTGGTAAGAGGCTTCATTATTATTTGGGGGAGTGCAAGTGTGGCAATGCCTGTGCCTCCTCTTGGAGCTGCAGCACAGCATTGAGCTGGTCTCTGCTGTCGCTATTGCTCCCAGTGCCACACCACAGTGGTTACACTGAGGGCAGCTGCCGGAACAAACAATCCTCATGCTAGAGCATGTCATAGATATTTTGTAAATTGCTGCTGTTCCTCGCAGAGTGGTTTAAGCCAGTATAAGGCTGTTGCCAGCAGCTTTTTCCTCTTCCACGTCGTGGCAACGCCATCGATGAGCACTGAATGCAACCATAAACAGCTCCACTTGGAGGGCTGCCCGTACTGCTGTTGCCCACCCCGTTAACTGTTGATAAATTAAGGCGTTTAGTATCCGGGCTATAAGTAAAAGAGAATGCACACTTGTCATGAACCCTGAGGCTTGTTCCCTGCATTTGGGGCTCCACGTTGCCAGTGCCTGGTACAACCCACTAACCGTTCACCGCCCATCGTTAGTGCCCGAGCAGGTGCCCAGCCCTGTCGCAGCCCGGTTACTGCGGGGTTTTCCCTCAGCGAAGACGCTACCAAGGGCTGATCGCTCGGGCTTTGCACCGCGCCACCCCCCACCGCCGGGTGGCCGTGGGCACTAAGGACGAAGCAGCCGCAGGCGGAGTCGTTTCGAAGCCCAGCGCTAGCTCTCCCACCGCCGCTCGGACCCTCCCGTATCCCCGGGCCAAGCACAGCGCCCGTCCTGCACCTCCGTACCGGGCGGGGCCTGGCCTCACCCTGAGGGCCGGGCGAGGCGGGGCGGTCGCCGCTCTCCTGCTGAGGGTGCCCCCTAGCGGCGCGCGGGAGCGGCAGGCGCGCGGCCGCTGAGGGGAGGGAAGGAGGCGCCTCTCGCCGCGGCGGGCAGTGAGGCTGCGAGCAAGTCCGTCTGCGGACTGCAGAGCCCCAGCGCCCGGCTCCGCGCCCTCCTTCCGGCACCTCCTCGCCTTTCTCCGGCCCGGCCAAATGATGAACTTTCTGCGGCGCAGGCTCTCGGATAGCAGCTTCATCGCCAACCTGCCCAATGGCTACATGACCGACCTGCAGCGGCCCGAGCCGCAGCAGCCGCCGCCGCCTCCTTCCTCAGCATCCTCGGCTCCTGCCTCTGCCTCCCCGGCCGCGGAGCGCCGGCAGCCGCCGCCGCAGTCGGCTCCCCCCCCGCAACAGCAGCCGCCGCCGCAGCAGTCGACGGGCAGCAGCTTCTTCAGCTCCCTCTCCAACGCCGTGAAGCAGACGGCGGCCTCGGCCGGGCTGGTGGATGCTTCCTCTGCTGTCTCCGCGGCGGTCGGCAGAAAGTTCAAGGTGCTCCTGGTCATTGACGAGCCGCACACGGACTGGTAGGTGCCCTCTCCGCGTCTTGTTCCTTCCCTCCCGTCCTCACGTTGCGGCCCCTGTCCCCGCGGGCCCCTCTCCCTTCCCCGCCAGGTGTGGGCTCACCTGAGAGCGGAGAGGAGCGTCCTGAGCCCCCCCCGGGTAGAGGTTGCGCGGCGGGCTGGGGCAGGGGAGTCCGCGAGAAGGTGGCCGAGCCTCTCCCGCAGTGCCGGTCCGAGCCTCTCCCCCGGTGCCACTCCGAGCTTCTCTCTCGGTGCCGCTCCGAGCATCACCTGTGCCTATCAGGGGCTGAAGCGAACGCTGCAGCGTCCGGCTAGGGTTGATAGCCGTTAATCCATCAAAAACACTAAATAAATCATATTTGGCGCCCCGAAAAAGCATAGCCTATGTTTCCGGGTAGGATTTAGGTTGTCTTAGGCACGAATTTCGGTTCTGAACTGCATGTGGCTGTGGCGTTACGTGTGTTAATTTCATGTTTACAAGCGGATTTTCGTGTTCCCACGGAGATCCCGCTGCTACTCTGGCAGCATCGGGGAAGGTCTTTCAGGGCATTGAGGAGTAGCCTCGGTTTTGCCTTAGCCCCTTCGGGTTTGCCTTAGCCATCAGAATTTGTGCGATCCGGTTAATTACCTCCGCAGATTTTGATTGGGGTGGGTGTTTTTCTTCCACTGCCATCATAAAAGATGTGGCATTTGCAGAACATAAAACTCGTTTCTCCCCGTTCCTGGCTGCTGCCAGCAGGAGAGGGTATGGCTGTTTCAGACTTGTTTATCACATATGACTCTGGTGAATGCTGTATTTCATAGGAAGGATGTATGCCTATGCATCTTTCACCAACTTATTTCCTGATAACGTGTGTTTTCACCTCAAGCTGTGAATTGCCTCGTTTGCTGTTGCTAATTACAGTATATAAGGTCTTCATAGTGCCTTAAAATAACATGGAGTAAAACAAGCCTGTTTTTATAACCCTGACATCATTCAGTAATGGATTGTGGGTTTCTGATTTTATTGTCAGCCTCTCAAATTCATAGCCTGATTGCTTGGGTGGACTTACACTGTTCTATGATAGAATTTGCTTTGAAATGATGCTTTAATAAGATACTTGAAACAAAAATATAAGCCTTCATCTATAGTGAATAGGTTCCCAATGTTAAGGAGCCTTACTCTGCAGCAGATATGTTCTTAATGTTAAGATAACAATACCTGTTACACATATATATATATATTATTTCTGTGTTAGGTTTTGTGAGTTAAAAATCCCCAAGCAAGGTTGTTTTATCTACCAGACTGAGCCAGCCTCTCTACCTACGTCATGGAGATGCATCCATGGACACTGCTCACTGCCTTGCAGATACATCTGTTTGTTTAATATTCTACAGTGCACAGCTTTAGCTTGCTAAATTAACTGTCTGTGTCCATAAAGTTTGTTTCTGGTACAATTTTTCTATACCTACCAAAGGCATCTTGTTGGTTATAAACAAGGCATTATGTACTTGATAAATGCACCCAAATGGAACACAATCAGTTGGCATTAGACCACCTTTTAACCTTCTGTGTGGTGAGTGCCAGCAGCAGCATTCAGGGTTGGAGGCAGGTGCAGTCACACACACACATATCATTACTCATACCTGCTTGCTTTCTCTTTTTATTTCTCTGAGTATGTGACATGGAGCTGGAGTAGTTATAGAAAGAATAGTTTGTTGTTGTACTGGCTCTTTTCCCTCCAAAAAGCTCATTGTTTTGTACCTGAAGATTTGATAAAATATTTGAAATGTATTTATCTACCTGCTTTCTGATAACACATGCAGAAAAGTTTGTTTCATACCTTTGGCAGTGTGGATATCCATAGTGACATGGGACTGAACTGCTGTAGAATTTTGACTCTATGGGCTAAAATGGAACGTGAATGATCACTTGAAAAGAAAATACTGAGAGGTTGGAGCTGGCAATGGCTGAATGTTGGTGGTCTGATGGGCACCACGCTAGCTCCCCTGCCTGGTGTGATGCACTGACGTACAGCTTAGCAAGATGAGGTATGGAGAGCTGCTGTCATGTGGTGCCCTCGCCAAACCCTGCCAGTAAGAAGAAAAACAGCATCAAATAGATCTCTTGGAGCCTTCTCAGAAACAATGTTGGTGGATTTGCGTTAATCCTGAGAGGAAGATTGTGTGCTGGGCGTTTGCTTTGAGCTGCATTGTTTGTCTTAGATTCAAAATGCCTGTATTGCTTTTGGATTGCAGTTGCAATCCAAATAGTAGAAATAACAGAATTTCAGTCTGGATCACACTGAAATCTTACTAATTCAGTATCCTCTTTTTAGCAAGGAGGCTCTAATCACCTTCCATCAGCAAAGGGTATTGCCTCTTATCTCTCTCATCAAAAGGACACTTTGTTCTTAATATATTGTATTTCTATTAGAGATTGACTCATACTTCAGAAAGTTTGAGATGTAGTAACCAACCTAACATTATTATTGTTGCTAATGGAATCCTGTAGGATGTTCTGCATGTAAATAAATGCCTGATTGGTGCTTGCTTTTTTTAATCTTGATTTCATTGACTTCTTTTATGATTTTGTTGCCTTAAAAAGTTTGCCCTATAACAAGCTTTTAAATTCTCCTTTTCAGTTTTTTTACTTTTATGGCATAGGATGGGGGAAAACAGAAGAATTCACTTATCTGTACTAATCTGTATTTTTGCCATGTTATGTTATCTGACTTCTTAAGGAAGAACACTGATTGCAGGCCCTGTGTCAAACTGTCCTCAAAGAGCATTAGAGCTGTGAAAGACAATCCTTTTCGTACAGGTTCTTTGCAAACTTGCAGCTACATAGATGAGACCTCTAAAGGCAGGTGCAAAACAAGCTGATACCAGAGCCTAGCTAGTAGCTTAATGCATGCCTCAGTGGCAAATGCAGGAGAGAAATGAAAACAGGCTAAAGCTCATAGTCATCTACCAGAGGCAAACTCACCACAAGTCGTCTTCATTGGTGCTGGTTCTGAGGGAACACTTTCTCTTAGGCACTTCAGGCAGTAAGTGATCCTTTGGCCTAAAGGCAAAAGCAAATAGCTAGTTGACCTTTTCACCAGTTTGAAACCTTGTGTTGTTCTGGAGTATCACCCTGAAGAAGGGGTAGCCTGCAGAGCAAACACTCCTTCGGAGCTATTCATTTATCCAAAAGCACTGGAAAAGCTGATTTTATTTTCCAGCCTATTCTTTATGCTTTTTAGTGTCGTGTGCTTTCCATCTGCAGCTGCATGGTGAACAGACATTTTCAGCACCTTCACTGATGTCCTCTAATGGCCATTTTCTGAGTGAACACATCTAGGTGAAAACCTTACCAAGTATTTAAAGGTGTAGTGGAAAAGTGCCTGATTCACAGACATCTCGTGGATCTGTTGGAGCAGGAACCACTTGTTTGGTTTAATAATGATTTTGTGTAATAGACTTCAATGATGGTTTATAGCTTTAGGGATCTTTGTTGATATCTTTACAAATGGAGGAAACTAAGAAGCAAAATATTTTGTTCAAAGTCATCCAAGAGGCTAGTGACAGAGCTAAATAAAATCTGGGCAGCTTACTTAACAGTTTCTTTTAATTCTCCATTCCTAGCTACTGCTCTACATTAAGTGTCCAAAATTTTCAGCTAGGTAAGTTTATTATCTGAAGAAATTAAATACATTTTAAAATAACCAATCTGTTCTGTATACAAAATGTACTGAGTATTCATTGCTGAACAAGCAATTGATTAGAGGCCATATATCAGTGGCAAGGTGCCAAAATGCTGTATATAGAGATTATTATTGTTATTAAAAGCTTATGTGTAATATTTAGAAAGCTGTTTCAATACTGAAAACTAATTACTGCTCTGTCTTGTGCTTTAAAGCTGGCAGTAGTGATGAAAATATGAAAAGAATTAAGTGGAAAGAGTTTCTTCTTGCATTTTTAAGCACAGATCTTGTTCTAAGTATCAGTATTGTGGTTTGTTTGGTGTTGTTTTTTTCCCAGAGAATTTTGCACTTCTTGCAATGTTTACTGCCTTAGTAGTCAGTCGTCATGTGATAGGCCCAGGAGAGAAGTTACAGATGGTTGGGACAAATGCTATATGAAGGGCAAACTTTCTGTTTTAAAATAACTGAGTCATTTATGGGCAAACATTGCTCATCATAAATGTTTTGAATATGAACAGCACTGTCACAGTGCAGAAGAATGCTGCTTTGCAATCAAAAATACACTGAAGTGAGCAGAATTGGTTACTTGGGGTTCTTTTTTTGTGTTTACTTAGAAGGCAGAAAACAGTTTCAATTAAAAATAGGTTTGTTTTATGTAACCTGTCATGGGTTGGGGGCTGGGGTGACCCCTAACCAAGTGGCAGTCACTCTCTATTGCTCCCCTTCCCCTCCCAATCCTGGGAAGGGAAGGAAAAAATAGCAATAAAGAGCTGAGAGCACTTACAGATTGGAAAATAAAACTAAAACTTCTTTAATAAAATAATAGAAATAATATAAAATACTTACAAATATATACAGAGCCAAAATCGACCCCCAAATTCTCTTTTTGGTAACTACATCAACACTGAGTAGGCCCAGCACCAGGCTGTAGCCTCAAGGTGGGGAGCTGGATCCTGGAATCTTTGATCAGGATTGAAGAGATGACTAGCAGCGTCCTTCTCAGATGCTGGCCATCAAAGAATGGAAGGAGAAGGGTAAGAAGGAGAAATGAATCCTCCTCTTATACTGAATGTGACGTGTATGGTATGGAATACCTAGTTGGTCACTTTGGGGCCATCTGAACTGTCCATTCCTCCTTAAATGTGTAGCCCTTTTCTCTGCACCCCTTCTGTGGAACACAAGATCTAAGGGTGACCTTGATGCATTCTATTCCCCGGCCATAATTCCCAAACATCGGGTCTTATCTGTGAAAAACAAGCTGCTAGCTTCCGAAAGTGCAGTTAATTAGAACAGCTTCAGCTGAAAATGAAGATCACTGAACAGAATTGTTCTGTTTTAGCCCAAACCAGGACACTACCAAACAATTTCTATCCTACAGTGACAATTCCTTGCAGTTTTTCTGTGCAGTTGTGCATAACTAGTTAGCATTTCAATTGAACTGGAGTTGTAATTTCTCTTATTTGGTAGTAACACATTGGTTTAGTAACTGCAGTGTTTATTACATTCAGTATAAGGCTTTGGTTAGCAAGTTTTCCTATTTTAGAAGTGTCACTTAGGTTTTAGTAATGCACAAATGAGGAGAGCTGCTTTGCCAGAGCTCTCTAGTCCCCCGGGATGGCTCTGCCTATGAGGAGAGTGCTCCTGCCAGCCCAGACCCAGAGCACGCTGCTCCAGGAAGAACCATAAAGCCACAGTGTAAAACAGGAGGGAAACCCAGGGTATGGGCAAACGTGGAACTAGTAGTGATTGCTTTGTTTTGAAAGATCTAAGCTATTAATACTGACAGAACCCCAGCAAGATGGGGGTTGGACCTCTGGGGATCATCGAGTCCAAACCCTCTGCTCCAGCAGGGTCACCCACAGCAGCTTGCCCAGGATCATGTCCAGGTGCCTTTGGAATCTGTCCAAAGAAGGAGGCTTCATAACCTCTCTGGGCAGCCTGATCCCATGTTCCATCAGCCTCAAAGGAAAGAAGCTTTTCCTCCTGTTCAGGTGGAACCTCCTGGGTTCCAGTTTGTGCCCATTGCCCCTTGGCCTGGCCCTGGGCACCACTGAGCAGAGTGTGGCCCCAGCCTCTTGCCCCCTGCACCGTTGAGCTCTTTCTCAGCACTGAGCAGCTCCTTTCTGGCTCTGCTCTGCTCCGCTCCAGGCTAAGCAGCCCCAGGGCTCTCAGCCTTTCCTCCTCCCAGAGATGCTCCAGTCCAGTCAGCCTCTGCTGGGCTCTCTCCAGTAGTTCCTAGTCTAAACTGGGGAGCCCAGAACCAAATGGTCCAATGCAAATACATGCCCTAAGGCAATGGGTGTAAAGAAAAGGTAATCTTATCAATAAATGTATTTTATGTGAGAAGAAAAGGCATATAATAAGTTACTTTTATGACTTTTCAAAAGCATGGATGGAGCCCTCCCCGGATCTTCGTTCGCAAAGCCTAGCCATGATGACTTTTAAGTGGTAATTAAGAATTGCTGTACCTTTAGCAACAAGAAGCTCCTAATATTAAAAGAAAAACAACTTTGCCTTTGGTGTAGTGCTGAAACCTTTCAAAGAAGGCAACAGGTTCCTTAAAACCCTTGAAATGAAGCAAGTCATGAATATTTTACTTCAGTTTTTCTTTAAGTTTTACTTCATATGAAAACTTCGCCTTTTGAATTTGTGAGAAGTTTCATCTGAATATTACAGAAAAAAAGATATGTTGCAGTCTAAATCTAGTGATGGCCTTTGGACTGAATTCCTAGTACTCCCAAATGTTCCTGGAAACTGGACTCTATATCAAGCCAGTATGTGGTTAGAGAGCTTCTTAAACTAGGTAATTAGATCAGTCCTGTCTCCCAGCACACACTGCAGCTTCCATCTCTGCACTAAGGGCTCTCTGGTTTTGCAATGAAAATAGCAGGATAATGAAAGGAGAGAGGCAGGCGTGGGCAAGGACTGCCTGCAGCAGGAGCAGCACCTCTCTCTGTGGGCAAGCAGGATGCACACAGGTGAAACAACGTGACTTTCTGCAGAGCAAGGTGGAAAAGGACCTGGGGGTGTTGGTTGACAGCAGCTGAACATGAGCCAGCAGTGTAAGGCTAACAGCATCCTGGCTTTTATCAGCAAAAGTGGACTAGTGCAGGAATTGTCCCCCTGTACTGGGCACTGGTGAGGCCACACCACAAATCCTGCATTCAGTTTTGGGTCTCTTACTCCAGGAAGGACATTGTGGTACTGGAGCATGTCCAAAGAAGGGCAACAAAGGTGGTGAAGGGTCTAGAGCGCAAGTCTTGTGAGGAGCAGGAATACTAAATTGCTTTGCAGGCTTTAGACACAAGTAAACCGAGAAATTCTCCTTACAATCCATTTAGAATTTGATAATAATTTGCCAGTACCAAATTGTGATCTGTTGAAATAGGAATAGTAATAAACGAAAGGTTATCAAAAACTATATTATTAGCCTTATTGTTTGTCTTGAAAAGGTGTGTCTAGAGGACTGTCCTGGTTTTGGTGGAACAGAATCCTAGGCCAGCCATGGTTTGCAGCTGTTAGCACTTGGGAGTCAGCCAGGGCAGCTGAGCTGAGTTGGCTTCAGGTGTTATCTCATACCATGAACATCACAGTCAGTATAAAGAGAGATTGCTGAGCATAGGGAGCTTCATGCTTGGGTTCCTCCTTCTCCTGCTTCTGAGGGCTGCCTTCCTGTTTGGTGTGACTAACGTACATTTGGTGGGCTAAGTATAACTTTATATACTTGATATTGGCATCAGTGTTAGTTTGGCTGGTTCATGAAATCTGCTTCCATTTTAAGCCATGGATCTTCTCTGCTTTTCCCAGTTCCCTTTCTCTACTAGGAGAGGTTTTGGGGTGATAGAGCAACTGCTGTAGTTTAGTCCTGGATATGGGCTAAATGTAGACAATGAATTACTGTATTTTGAGCTGAATCTGTTTTAAATAGATGTTATTTTCTGTTATGTAGAGACTAAAATGCTGCAGGACTACACACATTTTTGCTGAAACTATGTTGCTCCAAAAGATTAATGTTAAATGTTTTCACAATATAGTCTTAAAGTAATAATTTCACTATGCATTTTTTGTACCCACATCTTAATAGTACTGTGCAATAGTCACCACAGAAGTATTCATATGCAATATCACATTATTTTATCCCCTTTAGCTCTTCAGTCAGCCTACACAATCTCTAAACTGGTTTTAATATGATTGAACTAGACTGATTTGGATTTTTATACATTTGAAGATAAGGTACACTGCAAACCACATTAAAAAAATGTGGTAAGACTTTAGTGAAAATATGTCTTTGAGTATAAACTCTTCTGTGGAGAAGAGAGCAACAAACCCAGGGAGTCAGATTTTGATATGGAACCTCTAGGGAAGGATCCTAGAGCCACTTGGATGAACACACCAGCAAAAGGTAAAGACATGGAGGTGGAAGATTTGCAGAGAAGGGAAAAGAGTAAATTGGCAAAGAAAGCTATGTTGTGGATAACAAAAGGCGAAGCAATAAATTGCAAAGTAACTGTTACCTAGAATAATGATAGTGCTTCCAAAGATAAGGCTACTTACCTTGTGGAGTGGAAAAAAAACCTATGTAGTGAGTTGATGAGGCTTTGCAGAGGCCATGGGTAGGAGTACAGCATTACACCTTGGTCTAGAATGCACAATACTTGCTTGATTGCACTGCTGCTTTTGCTAATTAAACAGCTTTATCTGTGCTGAATCAAACTTGAGTTCTTGGAGAAGAGCTGGTGTGCTTTTGGACAGCCAGCTGGAGATGAGCAGTAATGGGTATTCCTGGGAAATCAAACCATAGGCTGCCCTGAGCTTTGCAAAAGCTGTAAAGGCTTTGTCAGTTTTATAATACCTACTTCCACCATAATTGTGTCCCTACCTGAGACAGGAATATTGCCAACTCTTGCTGACAAGTACACTAATTATGAACAAAAAGTTGGTGACTTAAGGTCAAATACTTATTATAATGATTATATAACCTTATATTCTTATATATTTTTATTTATAGTCCTTATTTATAAGCTTTAATGTTTATGTACTTGTAAAGAAAAGTGATAGAAATGTTTCATTTGGAAGAGTCTGGATCTTGACAATGCTACTCCTGGTTTCCCTGCAGATGGATGGTGCCTAAAGCAGAGCAGGACTGAGGTGGGTTTTGCCTCAGCTGTATCACACGGTAGTGTGGGATATCTAGGGATTGTGGTAGGACTTGATGGTTGGACTTGATCATCTTAGAGGTCTTTTCCAACCTTAATGATTCTGTGATACTGTGGCTTCCCATCAGGGAGTAAGCTGGTAGGGTGATGTAGCTGATCAGGGCTGCTGGGGTATGCCTGCTTCCTCTCCTCCTTATTGAATTGCAAATGTTGGTGAGATTCATTTAATGAATTGTAGACAGTGCTGAAGAACAGAGAACTCCTGGTTTTGAAGAACCTTCCTATTTTCTGCACACTGTATATATCTTCATCCTTTTCCTTGTGTATATCTGTGATTGAAGAAAGTAAAAGACCCATGAGATGTTAGTGTTGTTCATTCAGTGTGGCTGAGGCGTGTGGGCAATGTTCTCTATTATTGTCACCTCTGAACATCTAGATTTGCATGGTAGCAGCCCATTTTTGTTAAGTTCCTGCACTGTGCTCACAAGAGAGGTAGGTGCAGGAGAAGAGGAGCTCTTTCCTCCTTCTGTGGAAATCAGAGACTTAGTCCCGGCTTGTGTATGTAGAGGCATAAATGTACTTTCTCTATTTTCATTAAAACCCCCCAAATGTTTCATTTGGAAGACACTGAATCTTGAAGAGGCTGTTCCTAATTTCCCTGCAGAGAGGTGGTGCCTAAAGCAGAGCAGTACAGGTTGGGTTTTGGCTGACCCTGCTTAATATCTAATTATGTGTGATCACCTGTGTTTTGACACAGACACCTTGCTCTTCCCCAGTAGATAGGGAGAGCAAAACCATCACATGCCCCTGTCAGCCAGTAAAGTGCCAGAAGCTGTCAAAAAGGGCAGTTTTGGTCCAACCATTAAAATTACTATCTTTGAGCTTTTTGTGATGACTGTTCCATGATTCACCATTTGCTCTCTGTACTCTTGTATCCCAATTGGATGTTGGTGTTTCTAATGCATCATATTTTTATCAGGTGATTAAAAGAATTTAAAAATATTATCAGTGTCAGATAAAATCTTTTAATTATCTTAATTCTGTTCCAAACCATCTGCATAAAATGATTTAATATAAACTAATAGATATTTTTAGTGAATTGTTTCTATTTATAGGTTATACCATATTAAAATATTTTATCAAGGTATTGCAGAGAAATAGATTAAATAAAAATGATAGACTCTTAAGGAAAAAGAACATTGCTATCATGTCCTATCCTAAACCCTAATTTTTTAAACCTTTGCTTTTACAGAACTATGCTGTGAGTGAATAAGCCTTAGGGAGCCTTACAATGAATGCTAAAAGTCAAGATATTTTTCTCTAAAGATGTAATAGTTGCAATTTCCTCATGAATATTTAAAAATGTAATAGGAAGTTATTTCCATTGCTCAAAGGGAAGAAAAGTTATAAAGCTTGTTAAGAAATACAGCAACAAACTAATGTACTTTTAAGAAGTGAGTTGACACACTTCAGTTTTGTTCTGTTTAACCTTGTTCCTTGTTTACTATTTCTGATTTCTTACTAATACAAACTGATAGTAATTCCACTGAAACAATACTGATTGAGCATATTACACTGCAATATGAGACCAGGCACAGTCACTTAAGTCTCACATTTGGTTTAAAGAAACTAGGATGGTTCCAGAGAGGAAGATTCAGCACTATTTCACTGCCTATTTTTGTATTTTTTCTTTTTCTTTTCTGAATAGTGTGACCCATTTAAGATCCATTTGAGATCCCCAAATCCTTGGCTGACATGGCCTTCATTGATGACACAGGAGGTCCCAAGTAGCTTGCAGAGTAAAGTACTGCTTCAGGGTAAAATGAAGTGTTAGTGATAGCTGTGTTGTTAGTAATATAATCTTAGATGTCTCTTCCAACCTTTGTGATGCTGTGATGTGAATGCTTTAGCAGGTGAATTGTCCAGGTTTGTTGGTGATAATGTATGTGTATTTCAGGAGCAGCACTCTGGAAAGCTGTTGATGTAGAATAAACACACCAGGTTTGTTCTGAAATCCAGGCTGTGGGTGGTTTTACATTGTACCAACTTGATGAAATCTGTATTTTCTGGTTTGCTGTGCTTGAGGTAGATTGTTGTTGGACTTGTGTAGGCTTTTCCCTGAGCATTTGTTAGTCATTTCTTACTGGAGTGATTTAGAATAGTGCATTTATGATGCTTCCTACGGAACAGAATTCCAGTATTGGTTTCAGCCTTTGAAAAACCATCTGGCAAACTGCATGTCAGTCAAGGTGGTATGAAGCCATTGTGTGTATAACTGCTGTATAACACTGGTGAAGATTTAAAGCACATGCTACTTGATTTAATTTAGTGTATCTTTAAGGCTGGAAAAGATCTCCAGGATCCAACTGTCAAACTAACACTGCCATATTCACTAAACCAAATTATTTTGCTTGCAGGTTTGTCACAGTGCTTTTGCAGGTACTGAAGCTGCGCAAATTCCAGAAGCATAAAGACTATATAGTATAGTTTCCATATATAATTTTGTATTACTATCAGGCCAAAAAAATCAGCTTTTCTTACTGGGCCATTGAGAAGATAAAGTTGTCTTTTAAACTCTGTAGCTTGGGCTGGCAGTGAATTAGAGATTATGATGATCCTCTTCCCATAACTAGTAGTTCTAGAATATATGATAAAGTTGTTTTAAAAAATTAATACAAACAAAAAGGAAAATTTGAGTCAGCCAAAGAGAATTTTACAATCATTATGTTTCCCATACACTGAAATGTGTACACTGCAGGATGTTTGATTTATTCATAGCATTCTGCAAAACTTTCTCTTTTGACAAAGTATTCCAAGTATAGAAAGTATACTTTTCTATTTCTTAAATTAGTCTCTGTTTTGGAATCATCTTTGACAGATGGTTTACGAAGTCTTGTAGACACACCACTCCTCAAGATGGGAAGTGAATATTTTCAGTTTGGAGACTTTTTAGCAAATAACTGTCATTGTGTAAAATAGGGTTATCTGTAATATATAAATGGAAGTAAGTGATGTTAATCAGCAGAAGCAGTTTGATCAAAGGCAACATCTCTGCTGTATCTAAGTAGTGTCTTGTAACTGATAATCCAGTTGCAACCCAGATTTCCTTTTATGCACATGTGTAAAGGTCTGTACAGATGGACATACTGTGAACCAGGGATCTTTTTCCTGAAAGAGTTGTCCAAGGCATTCCACAGTTCTGCAGAACAAGGACAAATTCTTGTTTTGCCTGAAAGATTACCTGAAAACTCAGACTGAAAATCCATGACTGTAAAAATGGTAGCAGTTCTTGGAGTATGTAAATGGGAAATAAATTTATTAGCAGCTTTGATCAGATAGTTAAAAATATAAATGTGCAGTCGTCATTCATACACTTTCCAAACAAAAGTATCATTTTAGGTGCCATTACAAAGAGCCTGCCAATGTAGGTCCTTTTATTCTATTCAAATGGAATAGGTTATTTTCTGTTCAAACTGGAATTAAACTGAGTTGCTGTCTTTGCAATTCTTTGTCAGCTGTCTCCACAAACATTGCTAAGTCCCTTTTGAGGTCAGTGTGCAGTCAGTTGGCTTAACTATGTTAAAAAAACCCAACAAACCAGCAAACTTCTAGAACTATTTAAAAGGTGAAATTTTTCTTGACTGTTTCAAAACTTGCTTTTGTTGGAATCAAGCATTATTGAGGTTGTTTGGAAAGGTCTAAGAGGAGCGTTGAAGTATCTGTATTTTTCATGGCATTCTTTTTTTTATTAACCACTTCTTAGCTGACCTTTATTTTGAAACTGAACATTTAGCATGGAATTGCTGTGGAGGCTTGCAAGTGGCAGTGAACACTGTGAAATAGTCTTTAGGCATACACTGTCACAATACCTGTACTTATTTACTCTGGCAGTTTTTCCACATTAGCAGTTAAGTATCAGCATGTGCTAGCCATGATGTGTTGGAGAATAATGTGGTGTGGTTAGTCATGAAAGTTTTACTAGCTGCTACTTTTTGAAGGAGCTGTTTCAAATCACTTTTTAGGGATTAGTTATATATTTTTTTACTGAAAAGTTTATTCCTGAGTTTAATTTGTCATCTTTTCTTTCAGGTAGGAAAAATTTACAGCATAGATTTATGGTCATAGATTTCTAGTATAAGCTATAAACTACGGTAAATGCCCCCAGAAGAAAAAAAACCTGAAGCTTTTTCAATCAAATAAAAATATTTCCTAGCCTAAATCTACAGAGGTGAGCGGAATGTTGTTGCAGTGGTGAAGAGCTCCATTGGGATCATCATTCATTAGTTTCACTTCCTACAAGCCATCAGCAATATGCTGTCGTGCCTGTTACCTTCTAGAGCAGTGCAGGTAAGGATATGAAAGTCAGAGTCCATTGGGAATTTTCAGTTAGGATATTTTTTTTCCTCCTCACCTTGTCCTTGTATGGAAAAGTTGAAAGTTGATGGAAGGTTTAGTGTACACTTTTACATGAGTAATTCTTCACAGAATGAAGAGCAACATTACTTTTAGTGTACTTTGAAAATGATAACGAATCAAGTACTTGCCATTATTCAAACAGTTTCCTTTTTAGGAGAGATAGGCTGGCAGGGCGAGGAGGTGGAGTTGCTCTCTATGTGAGAGAGCATTTGGAATGTATTGAGCTCTCCTTGGGGGGCAATGATAAGCAGGTGGAAACCTTGTGGGTAAAAATTAGGAGGGAGTGTAGTATGGGAGATATTGTAGTGGATGTTTACTACAGGCCACCTGATCAGGATAATGAAACTGATGAGGGCTTCTATAAACAGCTGGAAGTAGCCTCGAGATCACAGGCTCTGGTTGTCATGGGGGACTTTAATTACCCAGACATTTGTTGGGAGACTTCCACAGCCAGGCATACACAGTCCAGTAGGTTCCTCCAGAGCACTGATGATAACTTTCTAACTCAGGTGGCGGAAGAACCTACAAGGAGAGGAGTATTGCTGGACCTTGTATTAACAAATAAAAGAGGGACTGGTTGAGGATGTGAAGGTAGAGGACACCCTTGGCTGCAGTGACCACGAGTTGATGGAGTTCAGGATTGTGGGCAGTAGGCACAGGGACAAGAGCAGGATCGCTACCCTGGACTTCAGAAAGGCCAACTTTGGCCTTCTCAGGGAACTGCTTGATAAAGTCCTGTGGGACAGGACTCTAGAAGGTAAGGGGGCCCAAGCAAGCTGGCTAGTATTCAAGTGCGTTTTCCTCCAGGCTCAAGATCAGTGCATCCCATAGAGTAGGAAGTCTAGTAAGAGAGTTAGGAGACCTGCATGGTTGAGCAGGGAACTACTAGATAAGCTTAGGCATAAGAAGGAAATATATAGTATGTGGAAGAATGGGCAAGCCACTTAGGAAGAATATAGGGGGGTTGTCAGAGGGTGTAGGGAGGCAACAAGGAAAGCTAAGGCCTCCTTAGAACTTAGAGGTCAAGGATAACAAGAGGAGATTTTTTTAAGTATGTTGGAAGCAAAAGGAAGTCTAGAGGTAGTGTGGGCCCTTTGAGGAATGAAATGGGTGCACTGGTGACCAAGGATACAGAGAAGGTGGAATTACTCAATGCCACCTTCGCCTCGGTCTTTACTGCTAACACCAACTACCAGCAGTCCCAGAACTTCAAAACTGCAGAGGAAGATGGGAGGAAGGTACATTTTACCTCAGTTGATGAGGTTTTGGTCAGAGATGAGTTGAGCAAACTGGACATGTCCATGGGTCCAGATGGGATGCACCCAAGAGTGCTGAGGGAGATGGCAGNCTGGGACTCTGGGACTCTGGGACTCATTCTTAGCAGTACCTCTCTTAACTACACAACCACTTGCTGGTTAGGGGGGAAAAAGGAATCGTCCTCTACAGTATTTTGGTGAGATGTTTGACTTATGCCTTGATAACTTTGAGAAATTTTACATCTCTGTTTATAGTAGCAGCACTTGTAAGGAAAAAATACATACATCAAATGATTGAGCCTTGCAATTTGCTTGTTACTTAGCTATTGATAGGTCACTTTGCTGGAATTTTTTCTATTGGAATAATGAGGATTATATTTTTTCATTTCTGTAGTCTTCCAAGAGCCTGTTATTCATAACGTTATGAATACAAATGATGCTTAGACCAAAAAAACCACAAGAAAATGAAGTCAAGCTTTCTAAACAGCCATAAACTGTTCCTTTCTCCCTCAGTTCATTTTGGTATGTGCATTTATAACAGAGCAAAGTTCCTTAATGCATGCTTCCTGAGGGTTTGTTTTGCTTTCCCCTCCTCATCCCTTCCCCTCTCCCAGTCCTTTGTAGAGTGTTCTTTTCCTTTGGTCATTTAGCTCTTAGTGATTAGAAGTACTGAGCTTGCTGTAAAGGGCATGTGGAAGAGAATAAATTGTCCTTTGTCAGGCTGTAATAATGGATTTTGAAATTCTCATGGCTGGTTCTTGATACACTGAGTGCATCACTGATGTTGACATCATCTGTTCAGATACTGGATGTATCTTCTTCCCTTGTGTCTCAACTACAGTATCACTTGAATTTAAGTTGTCGTAATTCAAAATTCTCTCCCTGTGCTCTTGCTGTCTGTGTGAAATTAACTTTTTCTCCTTAAAAACATTTTTCAGTTAAAAGTACTAGTATTTTATAAGAATATTTATTTGTAAGAACCTGTTATTAACTCTCATTCATGCCCCTTTATCCCAATACCTACTCCCTCCTCAAAGCCAAAATGACTTGCCAGATTTCCTATGAAATCTTAGTGTTTAAAAAGAATAAAATGAAGGAAATATGTGTATAGTACTTAAGTGTAGATGTTGGTTCACATGTACTATCAAGCATTTTGGAGTTGTAGTAGTAAAGCAAACTTTGGTAGCAATTTGTTCATAGCTTGTGCCCTGTAGTTGAATAGCACTGTACAGACATAAATTACTACATCACTGGAGTAGCTAACATTCTAAACTATTATCTTGATTTACAAGTGCAATTGCAAGAATATTGAAACAATATTTTCATGTGAGTTTTTGAAAGAAGTTGGTACTAATTAGATTTTTCATGCCTTTGTGTTTTGTACATTTGTAGCATTTCAGCAGTTCAGCTTTGGAGAAAGACTGAGCAAGTATAAAGTTTTTAAAGTGTATTGCAGGATACTCATAGAGAAGGAATGTGCACTAATAATCTCATCTGACTCCTCTTTGTGATTAAGGATAGAATCATACGCAAGGAGTAGTAACACTCGTAAGAAGCTTATTGTATTTTGCAATTAAGACCAAGAATGATTAGAAAAGCAAACCCTGATGACAGATTGGAGAATGTAGTGAACAGCTTAGTAGTCTTCTAAAAAATGGCAGAGCTTTTCTGAATCAGTTCTTTTACTGGGTTTTACTGGGTTTGTAGGGCAGAGTGTTAGAAATCACAAAATAATTCAGGAGCAGGATGAAATTTTGAGGTGTACAGCTTGGAGCTGAGGCTTCAATTCTGCAAGGCTGAGCAGATTTGATACAAGTGAAAATTATGACTGTTGGTCAGATTTTGACCAGGAAAGTGCTTGGAAACACTGCAGCTCATCTTTTTAATAAACAGAGGAATTGCAGGTAACCTTATATTTTGCTTTTTGTTTTTTTAGTTTTCTTAAAGTTAGGAATGCTCTTGGTGATGAGATGTAGCCAACTCCCTGAAATTTCAGGATTTTTTAAATTTAGTAATGAAGAACTGCCATGTGAGTGACAAATTCCATCCAATGAAGCATATGGACTTAAATCCTAGTCATATTGCATAACTGAGCCACACTTCCCTAAGGTTACAGTTCAGATACATGTAGGTATCTGGTTTGACTAACTAGAGTAGAGGTCTTCCAAGAAGCGACTGAGGGAGCTGGGGTTGTTCAGTCTGGCGGAAAGGAGGCTCAGAGGAAAGCCTCCTCACACCACTCAGAAAGGAGGTTGGAGTCACATGGGGGTTGATCACTTCTCCCAGGTAACAAGCACTAGGACAAGAGGAAACAGCCTCAAGTTGCACCATGGGAGGTTTAGGTTGAACATCAGGAAAAATTTCTTCCCCAATAGGGTTGTCAAGCCCTGGCCCAGGCTGCTCAGAGCAGTGGTGGAGTGGGACATGGTTTAGCAGCCACTTGCCAGTGTCAGGTTAAGATTTGGACTCGGTGATCTTTAAGGACTGGAAATCAGCAACTGTAGCACAGTGAATTTATGCCTGCTCAGTTGTTGCGTACCCAGACAGATGAGAGCCCATGTGTGCGCCCTTCCTTGTGCTGCAAGGGCATTTTATTTCTGCTTGTGTGTTCTGTGGCTAGATCTTTTTGTGCTAGTGTATCACAGAGTGTGTATACTAGCTTCATTGGAAGGAAGGACTAGTAACTTCCAGTAATAGTAACAAAATAACAAAAAATTAAAAAGATTAAGCTATTGTAAAAAAAAAAAGGGTAATACTGGGAAATGCAGGAAATAAAGCAGTAATTTATAAGTGCTTTTTTAACTTCTTGTATTTGCACTGATTGACTTTTAGTAGCGTGTTGTTGGTAGATGATGTATTTGTGAGATGGTGACATTGTACAAGGCAGTGGAATTTAAACAACAAGAACAGTTTGTGTTGAATTATTATTTACCATTATTTCTTTCCTGCTTTCCAGACACTTCTAGAATGAGTAGCAATGGGTATTTATCCCCACAGGAGTCAAGCAAACTTAGAATTAAATACATAAATAGTTTTAAATGGGGAAAATTCTTCAATTGCTCTTAGGAAATGTTTTGGTGCAGTAAAATGTTGAATTATGAGGGAATTAGCCAGTGTATTTATAGCAACTTTGATTCCAGTTTTTACACATAAATGGTGTACTAAATACATAACAGAATTTTCAGACTAGTAATTATAATGAGGCTTCACTCTTGCATTCCATGTGTTAACCATCTTGGAATGTTAAGGGTCTCTGGGTAGCAAAGAGTGTGTTTTGCTCATTTGACTTTTCAAAAAGAATTTTGCCTTTTTTTGGATGACAATGATACAATTCCTGCAATTCTGAACATTGCCTTTGGAGTGTTTGTCTTTCACTTTCCTTATTTGAGAAATGTTGCAGGAAAGGTGGCATTGACCTCCAGACAGATGAGGGCTGTGGTGATTGGAATGACAGGTGATTGGAATGTATTTCTAAAGTAGAGATGCTTTGTGTGTTAAATAAATAGAACTGTTTGGATGAAATTAGTGGACCTTGAAGTTTCCACCAGATTTTTTTTTTTAATGTATTTTATTTCATCCTTGAATTTCAGCAAACTTCTTAGTAGAGATACTAAGGGTGGGGGTAAAGGGGAGGGTAGCATTAACCATTCCAAGGGGACTAAGGATGTGCTTTTATAAATTCCTACATTAAAGGCTGAAATGCTGGCAATTCAATCCTCTGCAAATGAAAAATTAATCGTCACAGAAATGTATCTCAGCTCGGAGTAAATCCCTCTGCGGGTGGGAGGCAGCAGCGTGACTCAGCTCTGCTGCTCCTTGCCTCTGGCGCGTGGGTGGCTGGCGAGGCTGCAGCCTGCTCTGCCACCCACGCCTCTGCCCTGCTGCCACACTGCAGCGCTCTCACTGCCGCTGCACGCTGGGAACGTGTCGAGAGGAGATTCCCTAGGTGTGCAAGAGGGGCAACGTGATTGTTTGGAAGAAAGCACACTGGTAGAGCAAAGCAGTTTTGCTCGGAAAGATGGAAAATAACTAAGCCAGTTAAATCTTTCATGTGAGCACCATGACGTCTCTATCCTCTGTAAACACTAGGAATTGATCACAGTTCCAGGGTGAATTTTGTTTTATCAGCAGGGATTTTTGTTGTTAAGAAGTGAGTAGAATAAAAATGAAACTTTTTTTTTCATGCTAAAATATTCTACAATATAGCATCATAGAATTGTTAGGTTTGGTAGGGACCTCAAAGATCTGCTAGTTCCAAACCCCTTGCTATGGGCAGGGACACCTGGCACTAGAGCAGCTTGCTCCCAGCCCCAGCCAGCCTGGCCTGCAACACTGCCAGGGCTGGGGCTGCCACCACCTCTCTGGGCAACCTGGCACAGTGGCTCAGCACCCTCCTGGGCAACAACTGCTGCCTAACAGCTAATCTAAATCTCCCCTCCTCTAGTTTGGATCCATTCCCCCTAGTCCTAAAAAGTCCTTCCCCAGCCATTCTGGTATCTTAAAAGCTACTAGATGTTCTACTGAAACTATTTTTCTTCAAAAAGGAAAATACGATGGAGAACTTTTTACCTTCTGTAGGTAAAAAGCAGAACATTAAGTAAAATGGAGATTGCTATTGTTTTGGGGAGGGCACACCAAATGTTAGTGTCCAGGCTCTGCATTGCTGTGTCATTCCAAATGAAATGAAGAGGAAAAACATGTATTGCTTGTAGTACACAGTATAGCAGCTTTTTGTTCCTGCTGAATTGATCATTGGTTTGCTCTGATTTTGGTGGTTTTAAAGTTTAGAACTAAATGATGAGACACTTGATATATCGACAGAATGCCAAAATTGCAATGATTTCCTAACTTGTGCCCTGCTGTTTGGAAATCATTGAGGCTGTGTTTGTGCACTCACCCTGACCTATTTAGAGACTTTGGGCTGTTGTACTGCCATGGTACATGTGTTACAGCTTTATCACATGCATCTAACCTTGCAAATCAGGTAGAATTGACCTTTGTGGAAGCCAGATGCCACAGAGGAGATATTTTAGCCAAGTTAAATACAAACTCTGAAAGAATGATAATGCAGCCAAAATCCCAATATCCTGCTTTATATCCATGCAGTGTGTCAGAGCTGTCCATCAGCTGTTCTTAATACTCCTGTTTGAAGTTCCGTCTATGCTTGGCAGATGAAACCAAGCCTACCTGTTTTGATTTACAAGAAATCATCACCTGATGAGCTGTTACTTTTCTGAAAATTCCCATTCTCACTACACTCTCTGGAGAGCTTTTTTTTTTTTTTTACCTCTTAGAACTTTCTTCATTGAATTCCTGTAAGTGAAGAGGGTAATTAGAGTGTTTTGAAACTCTCTTGGTGGTACACACATTTTAAGCAGTGTTTTGTAGCAATCAGACATGCAGCTAAGACCTTCATTTTCCAGAGGATGCTAATCTGTTAGGCTTTTTTTTTTTTTTAAAGGAAGTGTCTGTTGGGAAGCTTAGAATGAGATCCTGAAAGACTTAGAGGCTTACGGCTTTAGTTTTCTATGGAAGTATTTAAATGTTATCTAACAAATTATTCTTGCTCTTTTTTACAAGCTTCCACACTTCAGACCTTTTCTAATTTCAATAATTAATCAGATGGATCTGTGCTGAGTAGTTCTCCTCAATGGATTTCTCCTAGGAAATGTTTTGGTACAGTAAGATATTGAACTCAATTGGCCAGCATATAAGCAACTCCTGATTCCAGCCAAATTTTCTCTAGGAAGTTCTTCATATTCTACTGATGGTTAAGATAATACTTTTGATTTCTGAGTCCATTTTACATAACAAGAGGTAGCAGACAGATAGTTTTAGCAAGTGTTTTCTTGCAACCAGAAAGAGTAGTGGTTTAAATTGACTTCTTGTCATTAGTAGCAACGATATTAGAATATAGGCTGCAGAGAGTCATTTTGGGCTGAATAGTCATGGATTTATTTAGTTTTAGTTCAGAAAGGCAGGCATTAAAAAGAAGCGTGGCCAGCAGATGCAGAGAGGTGATTCTGCCACTTTACTCTGCTCTGCTGACACCTCCTCTGGAATACTGTGTCCAGTTCTGGAGCCCTCAACACAGAAAGGACATGGAGCTGATGGAGCAGGTCCAGAGGAGGCCATGAGAATGCTCAGGGGCTGGAACACCTCTGCTCTGAGGACAAGCTGAGGGAGCTGGGATTGTTCAGCCTGGAGAAGAGAAGGCTTCAGGGGGACCTACTAGTGACCTTCCAGTACCTAAAGGGAACTTCCAAGCAGTCTGCAGAGGGCCTGTTTGCAAAGGCCTGCAGGGAAAGGACAAGGGGAAATGGTTTTAAATTGGAGAAGAGTAGATTTAGACTTGATACTAGGAAAAAGTTCCTCCCCACGAGAGTGGTGGAACACTGGCCCAGGTTGCCCAGGGAGGTGGTTGAGTTCCCATCCCTGGAGGCATTGCAGGTGAGGCTTGCCAGGGCTCTGGGCAAGCTGCTCTAGTTGGGGATGTCCCTGCCCACTGCAGGGGAGTTGGACTAGATGAGCTCCAGAGGTCCCTTCCAACCTAAACCATTCTAGGATTGAGGAATTCCTTGCTGTCTGCTGATGAAAGTCTTGAACACATGAACTTTCCATTGTATTACTTTAAGATTTGGTCGTTTTACGGATTTTTCCTCTTCCACATGATACCCGTGGTTCTTTTGGCAGGGTTAGCTTACTGAGTAAACCAATATTTCTGCTAAATTTTTCATACAACTTTAAAGATACAACTAGAATGTAAAAAAATTCAGGATGTGGTTTTACTCTTTCCAAGCTCTGCAATGAAAGCAGTTTTGCATGATGTGTCCTCCACTACACAGCATATGTAACAGTATTTCAAAGCTTATGCTGATGGAACTGAGCTGTGGAATGGGGATTGTCATTAATGGAAAGCATTTGGAAAAAGTTATCTTCATCTTTAAAATGTTTACTGTCTGCAGAATAAAGAATCTGTACCACAGTGCTCAATAGCAGGCTGTTTTATCTGAGGCAAAATGGTTTCTATGAGGTAACTTTTTCATCTAAATTGTTTTATTGAACCAAATGATTCTCCACTTGGTTAATAGTTTCCTCTAGCATGTGCAACAACTTGACTTTTCACTGCTAATGCTTAATTAATAGTAGATGTTGGATTTTCATATTTATTTCTTTTTTTTTTTTTAATACTTTTTGTCCTCACAGGAGTTGCTGCTTCTGTTGTTCTGAGGGTGATTCTTTGGAAAACACTAAGGCTATAGAATCCCAGGCCAGCTACGATAGTATAGGTGAAAAAGAGGAAAAATAGTGTTACTTTTGCATGGGTTAAAAAATAGAATAAAAATAGTAACATTTTCTTCTCTTTGGAACAATTATGTTCTAAATGGCTATCAGTCTCTTCAAAAGTAGAGCAATTGTGGAATTTTACTTTTATTTCAAAGAGCACACTTTTCCCTTTTCAGGAAGGAGATGCTACAGACACTATCATCTTATGTGTAGATAGAACAGCAATTATAAGACTAGATAAATAGGCAATTTATACATAATTAAAAGTACTATTGCTTATTTCCTTCTGTCACTGAATCTGAGTGCCTTCAGTCTCATCTCAAAAAATGAATTGTTTAATTGTAGATTTTGCAGTCTTAAACAGACGTTATTAGTTATGTATGTACAGGGAACCTTTGTGAATAGAGTATCTCTTGTGTAAGGCTGATATTAAAAACAAAACTGAATCATAATATGTTGGGAGAAGAATTTGTAGAAAACTATTCAGACTTAGTTTTTGGCTTTGACCATTCCCATAGCTCATGTGGAGGGGAAATGGGAAAATGTTGTTTATGAGCTCACCCTATGAGAGAGAATCTTGTCTTTTTGTCAAAGCACTGCCCAGTAAGGATGACAAGTAGCTCTGTTTTCAGCCTGCCAGCTGCTTTCTCTTCACTTGTCATGGGTCATTTTTTAAGGAGTAATTTTTAATCTTCCTGGTGATAGCTGGGCACTTTGAGACAGATAATCAAGTCGTCAAAACAAGAGATGTGGGTTTTCTTTGTGAAGATGCATTATCATGATGGCTCTGGGTTTGTTTTATTCTTCAAGAAGCAATAGATAGCCTCAAGGGAGACTGTTCACTTGTGTGTCCATAGGAAGCCAAAGCTCATCAGTGAAGCTGTGTCATGGAGAGACTGAAATTATTTTTCTCAGAGAATTTAGTTAATTTGTGAGCAGCTCTATGTTGAAGCTGTTCCGCAAGAGGAAAATATGTTCTTTTTCATAGTACTGTAAAATAAAGCTGGAGAGTTGTTATTTCTAGTCTCTCCTAACAAACTACCACTACATGAATTCAGGCTAAAAATTGAGTTTTCATCTTACAACGTCTTTTGAGATTCTTCCTGCTAGTAATTATCATTTACCTTAACAAACTGGTTTGTATAATACATGCCAAATTTTATCTTGTTTGTGTTCTGGTGGGATTATAATACACACAAAGATTTTTCTTAGACTGTTTACAAACACCATTCTTGACAACATAGTTGATCAAAGTTAGGTTAGTAAGATACTGAGTATTGTTAACTTGACGTAATAAAACTTTCCTCCACTGTTGTAAAGGTAGGTAGTGTAGAAAAATGTTACTTTAGACTCTAAAGACAGTGTCTGCATTCTTTATGTACCTCTCCTGTTCTGATTATGGATACGAGCTCGAGGAGGGGAGATTTAGGTTGGCTGTTAGGCAGAAGTTGTTCCCCAGGAGGTGCTGAGACTCTGGCCCAGGTTGCCCAGAGAGGTGGTGGCAGCCCCAGCCCTGGCAGTGTTGCAGGCCAGGCTGGCTGGGGCTGGGAGCAAGCTGCTCTAGTGCCAGGTGTCCCTGCCCAGGGCAGGGGATTGAAACTAGAGGAGCTTTAAGGTCCCTTCCAACCCTGAGAGTTCCATGATTAAGTCTTGGTTTGTCTCAGTAGCTCATCTTCCCTTTGGGTTCTGTAAAAGCCATTGTAAAGGTTATCTAAACTATGCAAGTTTCATGTGCTGACCTATATAACTTATGCATGACCTTGGCCAGCCTTCCAGGCAATTTGTTTAGGAATTGCTGTCTGGAGCAAATCTTAGGTTTGTCTACTTTTACTGACTTCCTTACTTCTTAATTGCTTCCTACCCTGTTAGAATGTGTGAAGGTGTGTAGAGGAGATTATGATGTAAAGGACAGTCTTATAACAGATACTTTTGATTTTTATGAATAAAAACCAGGCAGCTGTTTTGCTTAATCATAGTAGTGTTATTCCAGAATAGGCCTGCAGAGATGCAAGAAGGCTAAGTTACTTCCACTTCAGAAATATTTTGTGATAATTTCCTCTGTTGTAACATCTGTGTTGGAAAATTTATTTTAATCCACTATTTTTCCTTTTGTAAGCAATGTATGCATATGTTTCAAATGCTACTGCAGAGGAAAAAATGATTTGCTTAATGGCTGATCTGAAATTGGGCTTTTAAAACTTGATTTATTGCTGAAAGGATCTTTTCCATTTGAAGTGATAGTCTGTAGAGGTGTACAGAAGTCATCCTGAAGTTTTAATTGTGCATTGATGTTGTCTTGTGCTAGCGTGTGTGACTTAAAGGTTTCACAACTTCATGAGCTGTTTGTTTAGTAGTTCTTCTGGTGACAAATCTGTGAAATGCGACATATCCATGAATACTCACGGTAGCCTTGAAACCATCATGAGCTGTTACTTTGTGGAATGAGTGCATTGAACAAAGTAAAACCAGAAGTTTGTGATTCTCTTAACCACTTTTCTATCTTGGGTTCTACTAGTGTAACTTGTTTTTGCACTAGCCAAGATACAATAACATTAATTATTTGTTCAGAAGAGAGTTTTTGACAGAGAAATTTGCTTGCAGTGCCAGAAGGCTGCTCCTGCCGTTCTTTACTGCTGCTTCTCCTAATTAATGTCAGTATTTGATTGATAATGTATTTAATCATATCCAGGATGCTCAAAGGCAGGTTTTGATGAGATGGGTGTGATTTTTTCCTAAACCACTTGGCTGTTACTGCTACCACCACTTCTAATGATGTGTAATATTCCTTTCTGCCTCTGCTTACTGTGTGCATTCTAATACATTAGTGGGAAAGTATATACTCTTGGGACAAAAATTGATTTTTCGGGGTGGAACTTTGGGGAAGGTATACAAAAGGTAAAATTCATGTTTTTGCAATGATTCAAGAAATAATGCTCACTGCAAATCATGCAGATGTAACTTGTACTAAAAATGTTGTGTATAGTATTACCTATACATTAATAACAAAAATATGATGTCTTTTACTTGTGATTTGGATTCTAGATATATATATTTTAACCAAATAGGTAGTGGAATTTATAACCCAGGGCTCCACAGTGGGACTTCCACATATGGAATGAGGACTGAAGCACAGAGAGCGTGTACAGAGCACGTAAATGTTTTAGGTTGGGGTTCTTCCTTCCCTTTATTCTGCTTGACTGAATGTGCTCATTTGGTGTTTTTCCTCCTTGATGTGCTATTTCAATACATTTCTGTTAGTAAGGATTTTTGTGGGTACTTTAAGAACAGTGACAAGATAGTTTAAGTTCTGAGAGTTCTCTGTGCCAAGTTGAAAAAGAACAGAGTTGGTGCTGCAGAACACTTCTGTTTGAGACTGAGTACTGTAAGTCCTCATCATGGAATGCTGCAGGTGTTGTGATTTATCAGGTCTAAGCTGGCATGATATGTCATCTTAAATTGATCATATTCTCATTTCCAGTGCAAGGTGTGCTCTGACTAGGAATCTTCATATTCCAGGCAGACTGGAAGTGGATCTCCAATCCTGCTATATGGGTTGGGTTGGTTGGTTTGTTTGAATTCTCAGGTTCTCTAAGCAAATGTCTGCTCTCCTTGCTAACTGTGCCTCCAAAATCATGTTCCTTACAGTGCCTGGTGAAACAGTCCTAGGTGTTCTTGAGTTCAAACAGTGTTAATTTGAATAGAACAGACTTTGCATGATGTAAGAGAAGTTGCCTGTCTGGAGTAGTTATCGCAAAAGAATTGGTTCCTTTTGTTGTTACAGATTGGTTCCTCTACCAGTAAAATCCATAGAGGACTGAGGGTACTTGGGGATGTTTGTTGAGAATTTCTTGCATTAGACTGTTAGGTGGTTTATCCCTGGTGTGCTGCTACTAAAATCATGAGCTGACTCAAGAATGTTTGGGGAAAATGTGTTAGTGCATGAATGCATATAAAGCTACATACAATTGGTGTCATTGCTGTTCTTATGATGGTATGTGTAATCCTGCCTGTGCCTTGGTGTCACTGCCCAGTTTCCAGACATGCTGCTGCATTGTTCATGTGATAAGGTTCAGAGGGAGTTTAATTCATTGCCTGGCTCCTTATAAGCTAGTCACTTAGACGTGCAAGATTTTACATATCTCTACAAAAGGAAAGGAGGAACCTCAGAAGAAAAACCTGGCCTCTGATCAACTCTTTCCCCCCCTGCTATTAGTTTTAATTAATGGCTGTGGTGTTCACAGAGTCATTTTAATAGTCTGTGTGAGAGGTGGAAGTTAGGTGCTTTGTCAGTGATTGCACTTGATAACTGGCTTGGACAAAACAAAAATGAATCTCCAGCTATGATAATTGTGTCAGTGTTGACAAGTTCTCTTTCTTTTCTGCAAATGCTAGGCTTTGCTACACTCTAACCACCCCACTGCAGGGTTTGCTTTATGTTGGATTTACTCTGACATGAATAACTCTATTCTACATCTTCTATAGTATGTTTACTATGTTCACTTCCTTTCCTATTAGAGACAAAATTGGACAGGGGCAATAGACTTCAGTACTGACAAAAATTATCTACAGTGAAAAAGATTTTAGCCCATTTTAAACTGTGCGGATACATTAAATTCTCTGGTATTATAAGATAGAAATTCTTTACCTGTAAAGAGTGAGTTGTGTAAGTTAGACTGATAGCCTCTAACATTTTTTTGTTGTTGCAAAGTGTTGGGATAGTGAGACAACATGACTTTGATAACCACTTCTGCCCCACTACTTGGCAGTCTTTTATCAGTGAATTGCAAAAAGGTTTAGATCTGAAAATCAGCAAGTTCAAGTGTATTTCAGTAAATACACAAGAGTAAGAATATTACATCTCAAGTGACTACTAAATACTTCAGAGATTCTTGTCCTAGTCACCGTTCTGACATCAGGAAATGCAGATCTCAGCAGGAGATTTGCACAGGCTCCTTGAAGTTTGATTCAGGAGATTGCTCTCTCTCATCCATTTCTCTGAAAAGCAAATCAAGGCTTTTTATTTTTATGAGAGGCATCACCTCTCTGATGCTGCTGCTGAACAAATACACAGTTGGGGTATCTCCTGTGAGGGCTGGGAGCATGATGAAGATGAGGTACAATAAAAACTGCGTGTTTTTTTCTAGAGGTTATAGTGGAGAAGTATACCTGCTGTTGCATGTACATATGAAAATAGAGTGCAAACTGCGAGTTCTGAGCTGGTTTAGCTGATCCACATTGCTACTGTGTACTTAACCACAGCTAAGGATGTTCCTGGCCTAGCATTTCAAGTTATTCTCTCAGAGGCTATTTATTGGTTTTAAAGTTATTTCCTCTGGTGAAATACCATGGTCTTCCTATATTAAATGCTTTGGCAAAGAGGATGTTTTTTCTAGTTTTAAAATATGCTAATTTTTTTACAAGACTTAAATATTAATACATGTTAAGGACTTCACTGATAATCTGTGAAGCACATCTAATGTGAAAATTGCTAAGCCTTCATAAATGTTCAGTTGTGTGTAGATAAGCACATTTGTGTCGTGTGCTTGATATTTAGGTGTCGTTTGTGTACTTGGATCCTTTAGTCTGTCTCGCAGCTTTGAAAGACATTTAAGCTATGTGAAATGGAAGCTGTACAAATCTTACTCGCAATCAACTGATGTTGATTTTAGGCATCACTTCCTCATCTCCTTAGCCTCAGGGAAGCATCAAGGGTGAACCTTAGGAATTCAGCATTCCACATCAGCAAGGTGTATGTCATAGGGTTTGGTTATTAATAGGCCTGAGTCTTTCCAGCTGTGAGCTGAGGATTTCCAAAATTGGAAGTCAAGATACAACTATAACCACACTGCTGAGCTATGTTTGTAGGTTAAAATGCTTTCAGAGATTTTAAAGCATTGTACAATGTGTTATGAAAGGAAAATATGTGAACTCTTTTGTTTTCTGTTACTGTGTTTTTCATCCTCTATGGTTATGTACTGGGGACCAGTGCTCTTTATGGACTGTTCTTTGCAGTAGTAGTGGACTGCAAGATGGAAGCAGGAGCAGGGAAAAAAGGTTTGTAAAAGCTGGTGTGATTGATGGGGGAGAAAAAGAAAGAACAGATCTATGGGACTGAAAGAAAACAACTGCAGCTGCGGACAGGAGCTACTACAGCCATGAAGCTGAGGAATGGTTTTATCTTTATTTCATTTTGTCAATTAGGAAAAAAGACTCATTCCAAATTCAGCTTATTTTAATCTTTCCCTCAATCATATACATTTATAAGCTTCTTAAAATTCATTAAAGTTGCAGTGAATAAAAAAAAAGTTACCTTTTTGGTATGTGCCATTTTCCAGCTCAGGAGAAACTTAAATGAACAGCAGACCAGGTAATTAACTTGCAGGATTTCAGCATAAGCTCTGTTTGAATTGCAGAAGTTAGATACATACCTAAACAGAAAAGTAGGAAACTAGTGTTAGAATGACGATTTTTTAAATATCTCAGCTTTTTGAGGCTTTAAATGCTTTTAATGCTTTAAGAAAAAGCTGAAGGAGGTATCAGTCCAGATAGTGCAAAAATGAGCCATAGCAGTGACAAAGGGCTTGTCCTCAGAATATAGAACAGGAGCACCTGAGAGAAATGGAAAAGATTTCCTTATTCTTTATAAAATGGCACATTATAGCTCCAAAAGGGTCTGTAGGAAAAATGAAATTATCTTTTCTGTTTACAGCTCTGTTGATAAGAACTGAGGTCAGAAAGGGAAACAAATCCTCCATACCACTAACTGTCCACCTACTTAAATGACTTTTTTCTTTGATATCCTCTGTATAAAGATTGCTTACTCAGCTGCAGCTGTTGGAGCAGAATGGGGATGGAGCTTTCTCTGATATACAGGAGATTGTATTTAGGTTGTGCTGACTAGATGCTCAGTATATTTCCACTTCCCCTAGTTGAAATACAGGTTCATGGCAAGAAGAGTGTGAGCTGTGCTCTCAGCAGTTTATTTCTTGAAATAACTATAATAATAAGAAGAAATTTAAAGGAATGGTATTGAAAATACTCTCTCTTTAACAAGAGGAAAGATCTTTACTTGTTAATGATTTATGTAAATGAAGCTATCAAGAATTGGTTCCAGCATATAGTTCTGTTCTCTGGAACAGCCTTTGCATTTCAGCTGTGCTGTATCTGCTGTAAGTTACTTGCGCTAATTTAGGAAAAGTGATTAAAATAAAACCAAGCATGTGTCAGGGTGGTCTGACACTGACAGGAAACTCAGAACTGTTTGACACTACAGAAGGGGTCTGCTTGCACTCAGGCACTTTATTCACAGTCAGACTGTACTGCTCTGAGGCCTTTTGGTAGAGAACATTATCATCATCATTTTGCCCTTAAGCTTTTTCTGTTGTGACTGGTTTGTGTTGTCGTGATGTGTAGCAACTTGATTTTTGCACCAGGAACACATGGCATGTACTAGATGCTGTAAAAGCACAGAATAAGCATAATCTTTCCTCTTTTAGAGTGAACTTTGATTTTAAAAATGCAGTCACATTGGTAGACAGAGATTATTTATATAATATTTTTAACTAATTACTAGCCAAATAGTCATTCCAGCTTCTGCAAAACAGCACTGCAGACACTTAAATGAAATTTCTTTTATATGTTTGTCCCTTTGCTCAAATGAAACTACACAAAGCTGGAAAAAATCAAGGGCTTTCTGTATTGGCACTTGGATTTTATTGTTTGGTGGGTTTTTACTTTATTAAGGATAAATTTAATAAAAATTCACTGGTATTACCTAGATTGGATGTAGGAAGATAATTGTTTTGTTTGTTTTACACAACTTCTAAATGTCTTTTATTAACTGTGTTTCCTGGACTGTAGCACAATTTATCCCATGGGCTGGAAAGTTAGTGTCAGTAATGAGCAGCTGAATGCTGCAGATGCCTTCCAGGACAACTTGATATTTGATTCTCCACAGCCTGTGGTTTTCTTAGAGCAGAATCTTGCTCATACTAACCCACCCAATGAAACTCTTTATTTCAACTGAGAATGTGTAATTAGGTCACCTGTAACTTCCACGTGTTGTGCTCGGGGGAACTTGTAAGACATTTTGGAAGCTGAGGTTCTATGTTCCCAAGGCATTTAAACCACAGGGGGTGGAGGTTTCTCCATCTGGCCCCTGTGCCAGTTGAAATAATCTCTGTCTTTGTAGAGTTTCTCAAGCACAGAAAATAACCTTAGAAACCTAGATAAAAGGACCTACTAATCCTAATGGTATCTGGTGGCACTGAAAGATTTCTGGAATTTGGTGAATATTAACCATTGGCTTTACTGGTGTTTCTGTGACAGGAAAAAAAACCCAAACCCAAAACCCAGACGAGTTTATGGCAGGATCTACTTATGCTGCGCATAATATATTTGCATATATTTTCCACACACAGCATATGGCAATTACTCAGATTGCAACAGCCAAGTGTTAGGAGCTTCTGTTACTTCTTTCTAAGTATAGCTCAAATAGAGATTGCTGTGTTGATCAGTTTTAGCAAAGTTGTCATTTTTTTCATGCCACAACGTTCATTATTCAAAATCTGCCCATTTCAGTTATGGGGAGTTGAGTCATTGGCATCTGAACATTTTGCCTTAAGTTAGTACCCAAATATGTTTTAAAAAGCAGATATAAATACAAGGAAAATGCATCCTATCTCTTACAGCTAAAGTAAAGCTATTTTATGGAGGTGCAGTGGTAGGATGTTTGCTTTAAACAGAGTGGGTTTATCTCTTTAATAATGCTATACCTTTATTTTTGATGTGCTAGCCTTTGTTTCCATAATACTTAAACACTTAAAATTTGATAGCTGTCTTAATAATGTAAAATAATTTCTGATTTCTGTGGCATTTCTAGAAGTGGAGTAGTGTATAAAAATAAAATGATGCAGTCATGCTAATCAAATCTTTTATTACTTTGCATGGTAGTCTATGGATTTTGAAAAGTCTGAGTCAACATTTAGCTGTCAACTTCAAAGGAGGAATATTCAGTTTAGAATTAAGTAGTGTATGAGTCAGCTCAGCAGCTTTCTGGAATGTCCTTTTTATCAAGATGGGGGGGCAAAGCTGAAGCTCAGGGTATTTTTTAATATGTAGGTTAGCAATAAGTTAACTGCAAGCAAATTCTGGCCATGTTAAAGCATACATGTCTTTGGGGGAATGCAGATTTTTCAGCTTCCTGTGGGTAAGGTATTATTAGAATCTTCTTAGACTTATCCACTAATGTATACTCTTATCCAGGCTGCAGAAGATCAATTAACTAAAGTTAATGCAGAAGGTTTACAGCAATTAAAGTAGTGTGCAAGTAGCTGAGAAAGGAAGTGATTCCATGACAGTGAACTCAATTCATATGTTGTAACTTAGTGATCTTTATAGCATTTCCAGTGGCTGACGTTTTAGTTATGTACTTTTATACATTTTACACATATAAATACATAATGTATAAATGATAATAATATATAATACATAATAATATATAATATATATAATCTTAAAGCAATTGTCTGGTATCTAAAGAAAGTAGGACTCAATGTAATGTGATGTTTTATTTTGAGCACTGATATCTGAAGAATATGAACCTGGCTAATATCTAGTATAGATTATATTTTCCACAAGAGGACCATAAGAATTAAACACCTAAATCAATATAAAACTCTACTAGTTCTTGAGGAAGTGTTGTTCTTTTAGGATCTGAATGGTACATGCCATGTACTAAAGCAAAATTCCATGAAGTGTGAATAACAGTGTCTTTCAGATGAGTTGTGCTTGTCAAGGAGCAAGTCACAATTAATATTAACCATTTATTAGCAAATGGCATGTTGGCATCTGAGGATAATCATGATAGTATTCACAGCAAAATAGACTTTAAAGGATTTAAGGTATCTCATGATCTTTTTTTTACACTTGTTCCTTCAGGATGAAGTTCTAGTTTATTTCTTAATCACAACAGTAAGAAGCAAATGTTTTTAATAGAGCTTTTGTCATCAGGTTGTACTTTAAAAGCAAGTAAATCCTTGGCAGCAGAGATGGTTCAGATTTGGTGTAGTTGGTCTGTTCTTGCTTGATAAAAGCCTGCACAAGTTCCAGGGTAGTTTTCAATTATTTCTGCAGACTTCTGATAATACTTCTTTCTTTATAAGCTGTTAAAGCATTACTGACTTTAATTGGTGCATACAGACTAAGAGATAAGTTATGAAATAAATAATCTGCTACATGGAATTTTCCTTTTTCTGATTTGCACTACTCCAGAGCTGAAAGCATGGAAAATGATCCTTTTTGAGATCAAGTATCAGTCTTTGCCCCAGTCTTTAATAGTAAAAGCAGATGAACTCCTGGGTATTCAGTCTCCTGAGCTGAAATATGGGGAAGAGAATGAAGCCTCCATAATCCAAAAGGAAATGGTCAGTGATCTACTAAACCACTTAGATGCACAGAAGTTTATAGAGCTGAATGGGATCCACCCAAGGGAACTGAGGGAGCTGGCAGAAGTGCTCACCAAGCCACTTTCCATCATTCATCAGCAGTTCTGGCTAACTGGGGGGGGGGCACGGGTTAGGTTGGATATTAGGAAAAATTTCTTCCATGAAAGAGTTTTCAAGCCCTGACCTAGGCTGCCCAGGGTAGTGATGGAGTCACCATTCCTGGAGATATGTAAAAGACATGGAGATGTGGTGCTGAAGGACATGGTTTAGTGGTGACCTGGCACTGCTGGGTTAATGGATGGACTTGATGATGTTAAAGGTCTCTTCCAATCAAAATGATTCTGTATGTGGAAGTCAGTCCAAAGTGCAGTGATTTATGTGGATACCACAATTGTCTGTTAATGGCAGTCTTTGCTTTCCAGGAAAAAGTTCAAACTGGACAACAATGGAATACTTCCACACCTTTCCTTTTTCACCCTGCACTCATCTCTTGCTTTTGGAGGACCCTTTTCTGTGGAATACACGTGTCTGCTCTGCTTGTGGTAGCTCCCTTCTTAATGTTTATATTTTGGAGTGATTCCTTCCAGAGCTTGCTGCATCTAGCAGGAGCAGGTTCAGTGTGTGATGTCTTGCTGCTGTCACATGAGGTGAAAGTGCTTGAGGACACGATGCAAGGTGGCTTTAATCTGTGACATGATTGAATATTGCCCAACAGATTGGTAGTTGTGCTAATTTATTTGGTTCTGGTAATGTCAGAGGTACCTACTAAAAATTTGTTGTGATTGCCATTTTTTAATAGAAACTTGCAAATATGAAGAGGAGCAGCCAAGGTTGCATATCCTTGGGAATTCTTCCAGTGGGATATTGTGTCAGATGATACATTAACTTCATGAGTAGGACAAATCCCATCTGTTTTGTCTCTGCACTGAGTCACAGCTTAATAGCTGAATAAATTCTGTATTCTTTATGCTGTAATCAAGTCTTTCTTAGTTATTGGTGGCTATACATTGTAGAGATTTTCAGATTCTAAAATTTCAGTGATAAAGGCAGTGAAAAGAGTTCCAAAGTAGTGGTGATGATGGTGTCTAGATCTGCTTCAGTTGTCTCGTATGGAAGTAACACATCCTGCTAAAATGTAAGATCCACATAATTTTTATATAAACTATTACATAATAATTTCAGCCTTAAAAGACAGTGCTCATTAGGCTCATTTTGCAGGGTTTGACTTGCTTTTCCTCCAGTAATCGTGGAATCATAGAATTGTCAAGGTTGGCAGGGACCTTCAAGCTCCTCTAGGTCCAACCCCTGTGCCTGCCCTGGGCAGGGACACCTGGCACTAGAGCAGCTTGCTCCCAGCCCCAGCCAGCCTGGCCTGCAACACTGCCAGGGCTGGGGCTGCCACCACCTCTCTGGGCAACCTGGCACAGTGGCTCAGCACCCTCCTGGCCAACAACTTCTGCCTAACATCTAATCTATCTCTACCCTCCTCAAGCTTATGTCTGTTTCACCTAGTCCTAGCACTACCTGACATCCTAAAAATTCCTTCCCCAGCCTTCTTGTAGCCCCTGCAGATACTGGAAAGCCACAGTAAGGTCTCCTCGGAGCCTCTCCACACTGAATAACCCCAACTCTCTCAGCCTGTCCTCATAGGAGAGGTGCTCCAGCCTCTGAGCATCCTCATGGCCCTGCTCTGGACACCTTCCAGCACCTCCAGATCTTTCTTGTCCTGGGGGCTCCAGAACGGGATGCAGTGCTCCAGGTGAAGTCTCAGCAGAGTGGAGTAGAGGGGGAGAATCACCTCCCTGGATCTGCTGGCCGCGCTGCTCTTAATGCAGCCCAGGACAGAGTTGGCAGCCAGTCACTGCCCAGACTATACGTATTCCAGTGATTTTTACAGGGATCTGGATCAACCTCATGGTAGATAGCGCTGGATGCTTTGATTTGACAAATATAGCTAACTTACCTGGTAGAAGTTAGAAGTAGTAAAAAGTAAAACCAGCTTTTAAGAGACAAGGTGTGCTATGTCTATGGGGTGTAGAACAGCAACCAAATTGGCAAGTGTTGAGTAAATGTAAAAGGCATTGTTTTGATGTATGGTTTTGGAGCTAAAAATGATCAGTTGCTTTGTTATAATTTTGGATTATTGAAGTTCTGTGTACCATGGAGGATCACCCTCAAAGCTTCATTTTCTTTTATACTTTTCATGACCAGCTTTAAAATTTATCTGTTAAAATCAGGTATATATAGGACATTTCCTGGAAAACAAACATTTACCCTTCTTCCTAAATTTTTTAGGGTTTTCTTGTTCAGTTTTCTTCAGAAGTGTTTTTCAGATAGCAAACATATAGTGATCAAAAAGGAAAGTTTGATTTTGGAAATAACAGCAGATTTTTACAGATTGGGCTAATAATTTCCTTTTGTAAGTGCTAAAAATGAAGTGTTAAAAAGCAAACTACAAGGCACAGCCAGTTTTCAGATATATTCAGAATGTTCTGTTACAAATGATGAGGCTTGTTAAATGCTTTTAAATTAGGGTATTTGTGCCTATGATGGTTATTGCAAAGTGTCATTAGAATATAACAAATAGAGCACTGTCCTAATTGGAGATTGATTTGAAAAATAAAATGCTTGAGAAACATGATGCTGTGGGCTTGGAGTCATATTTTCAAACTTCCTTAGAATTGTAGAATCATTAAGGTTGGAAAAGACCTCTAACATCATTGAGTTCAGCTGTTAACCTAACACTGACAAGTCACCACTAAACCATGTCCCTCAGCATCACCTCTACATGGCTTTTAAATCCCTCCAGGGCTTGTGACTCCACTACTGTCTTGGGCAGCCTGGGCCAGGGCCTGACAACTCTTTTGGAAGAATTTTTTTTCATGTCCAACCTAAACCTCTGTTGGCACAACTTGAGACTGTTTATTCTTGTCCCATCTGTTGTTAGTTGGGAGATGAGACCAACCTCTACCTTGCTCCAGCCTCCTTTCGGGAGAAGGTATCCCCTTAGCCTACTTTTCTCCCGGCTAAACAACCTCAGTTCCCTCATCCACTCCTCACAAGGCTTGTGCTCTAGACTCTTCACCAGCTTCATTGCCCTTTTCTGGACACACTTTAACACCTCAATGTCCTTCTTGGAGTGAGGGGCCCAGAACTGAGCCCAGGATTCAAAATATGACATGGATACAGGAGGACTCTGCCTTTTGTAGTCCTGCTGGCCACACTAGTGCTGATCCATGCCAGGATGCTGTTGGCCTTCTTGGCCACCTGTATACACTGCTGGCTCATATTTAGCCAACTATTGACCAACCCCCCCAGGGCCTTTTCCCCCAGGCAGCTTTCCAGCCACTCTGCCCCAAGCCTGGAGTGTTCATGGGGTTGATGTGACCCAAGTGCAGGAC
>VWZO01022189.1:279570-302514 GCA_013396975.1 Bucco capensis | reverse complement strand
CGCTGCTCTTAATGCAGCCCAGGACAGAGTTGGCAGCCAGTCACTGCCCAGACTATACGTATTCCAGTGATTTTTACAGGGATCTGGATCAACCTCATGGTAGATAGCGCTGGATGCTTTGATTTGACAAATATAGCTAGCTTACCTGGTAGAAGTTAAAAGTAGTAAAAAGTAAAACCAGCTTTTAAGAGACAAGGTGTGCTATGCCTATGGGATGTAGAACAGCAACCAAATTGGCAAGTGTTGAGTAAATGTAAAAGGCATTGTTTTGATGTATGGTTTTGGAGCTAAAAATGATCAGTTGCTTTGTTATAATTTTGGATTATTGAAGTTCTGTGTACCATGGAGGATCACCCTCAAAGCTTCATTTTCTTTTATACTTTTCATGACCAGCTTTAAAATTTATCTGTTAAAATCAGGTATATATAGGACATTTCCTGGAAAACAAACATTTACCCTTCTTCCTAAATTTTTTAGGGTTTTCTTGTTCAGTTTTCTTCAGAAGTGTTTTTCAAATAGCAAACATATAGTGATCAAAAAGGAAAGTTTGATTTTGGAAATAACAGCAGATTTTTACAGATTGGGCTAATAATTTACTTTTGTAAGTGGTAAAGATGAAGTGTTAAAAAGCAAACTACAAGGCACAGCCAGTTTTCAGATATATTCAGAATGTTCTGTTACAAATGATGAGGCTTGTTAAATGCTTTTAAATTAGGGTATTTGTGCCTATGATGGTTATTGCAAAGTGTCATTAGAATATAACAAATAGAGCACTGTCCTAATTGGAGATTGATTTGAAAAATAAAATGCTTGAGAAACATGATGCTGTGGGCTTGGAGTCATATTTTCAAACTTCCTTAGAATTGTAGAATCATTAAGGTTGGAAAAGACCTCTAACATCATTGAGTTCAGCTGTTAACCTAACACTGACAAGTCACCACTAAACCATGTCCCTCAGCATCACCTCTACATGGCTTTTAAATCCCTCCAGGGCTTGTGACTCCACTACTGTCTTGGGCAGCCTGGGCCAGGGCCTGACAACTCTTTTGGAAGAATTTTTTTTCATGTCCAACCTAAACCTCTGTTGGCACAACTTGAGACTGTTTATTCTTGTCCCATCTGTTGTTAGTTGGGAGATGAGACCAACCTCTACCTTGCTCCAGCCTCCTTTCGGGAGAAGGTATCCCCTTAGCCTACTTTTCTCCCGGCTAAACAACCTCAGTTCCCTCATCCACTCCTCACAAGGCTTGTGCTCTAGACTCTTCACCAGCTTCATTGCCCTTTTCTGGACACACTTTAACACCTCAATGTCCTTCTTGGAGTGAGGGGCCCAGAACTGAGCCCAGGATTCAAAATATGACATGGATACAGGAGGACTCTGCCTTTTGTAGTCCTGCTGGCCACACTAGTGCTGATCCATGCCAGGATGCTGTTGGCCTTCTTGGCCACCTGTATACACTGCTGGCTCATATTTAGCCAACTATTGACCAACCCCCCCAGGGCCTTTTCCCCCAGGCAGCTTTCCAGCCACTCTGCCCCAAGCCTGGAGTGTTCATGGGGTTGATGTGACCCAAGTGCAGGACCATGCACTTTGCACATGGGTCTTATTTCCCCCAAGTCCACTCAAGCAGATTACCTGAGATACAAGCTAAACTGTAGCCTTGTGAGAGCAAAGTAATTTCAATGTCTCAAAGGGAGCAAAAGTTGTCAGGTGTAGAGAAGCACTTTAAGAGGTGATGTCTGTGGCATTTTAGCCCCTGGATTATTTTGAAGGAGCCTGTGGAAGGTGACTAAAACCCCAGATTGATCTAAGTTATATTGCTGTCCATATGTGTGAAATTTCTAAAGGGCTGGAAGGTTCAGAAATCATTCTAAGGATGTGGAGAGTTGCCTTCCAGAGGGATCCACCATGCACACAGCCCTTCCTCCCCCAGCTGTCATTACCTGTTTCCCTGGCTGCTGCTGCCAGCAGCATTCTGCCTACACCAGCTGGTAACTGTTCAAGGTTTCTTTCCTCCTCTGAAGAAGGTAGATGTGATGTAGTTGTGCTAGCAGTGCCAGCAGAGAGGGGAGCCAGGGCAGCAGCAGGTGCACTCAGCTCAATGCTTGGATGGAGATGGGAATGGCTTAGCATGAGGCTGGCAACAGGGTTTTTGGATGTACCGTGTGCAGAGAGAGGTGCTTGCATGGGAAAAGCAGAGCAAATGCAGATTCTCACCAAAGATATGTTTGTTTGACTCACTCCCTGTGATACTGGTGATCATTGCTCAGTAAGAGGTAAAGAGCCAGCTGGGAGTTTCCCTATCCCAACACAAAAGACTTCTCTAGGAAGAGATTTCTTAGTACTTTGTCATGATGGGATGATATTATCAACAGCCATCTATTTATTTCTCTTTGAAGAGAAACTCAAGTATTTTTCTACTGCTTTATTTTTTTGTTTATACAAGTCTACAGGAATTCTAAGATTTTCTCCCTCAAATTGGATTGGAATTACCCAAAAATTACTAGGAGTGCAGGGTGATCACAGAAGCCTTGCATTTCTGGGAAGCTGAACTAGCCTTTTCAGTACAACTGTGTATGTATGTGCATGAGATACATCTGTCTAAATACAGATTCTGGCTTAGTATCGTTATGATTTTCTATCAGTGGGAAAAGCATATGACTACTATTTTTTTTCCCTGGGTATTTGTCAGGCTATCAGTGTAGCTGTTAGGTGCCAGCTGCAATTAACAATCCTGGAAAATCATCCCTTTGAAAACTGGATTTTGTGTTGCTCTGAAGATGCAGTGACAGGACATGATATCAAATGTATAGTATCTTATGTTAACCACTGCATATTTTGTGATGCAAGATTTTTAATTCTATAAACAGATGAACTCAGAGTAAGGCTTAAATCTTACTTTATTAAAATGGATCTCAATAATGTCTTCATCTTTTGATCAGTCTGAACATATGCACAAGATAATTTTGATTCTCTCTGGTGGATCTCATTCAGCAGTAGCTTTCCTGACATTTAATAGTGGTAGCTGCTAACAGCAAATGGTATGTTATGGATAGGTGCTGGGAATGGCTGGCAGCATGGTTCCAGGAAGGTGCTCACAACACAGCCCATCTGGTGGGACTGGCTTTCCATGTGGAAGTCTGTTGTGCGAGGTACCACACAGCATGTCCAAAAACATCAAGATTAAATCTGGATAGTCTCTCCAATAGAGTAGCCACACAGTTTTGAGCAGAATTCTACCAGTTATAAACTACAGGCTTGTCTTCTCCCAAGTGGGATTTTAATTAGTGCCTGGATCTAGATTTTATTGTTTTGATTTAATTTTTATGATCTTACATTTATTGTGTAGTTTATTTTATCAGCTCTTTATGGTTTTACAACATTTAGGCTTTTACAATAATTAAATTCATCACTACATATTTGTGCCCAAATAATGCTATAGCCATGCCAATGGGAAGAAGACAGAAGTAAATTTGGTACTCACCAGGTAGGAAGACCTGATTCTGCTCTACTAAACACAATTTAAATATGAAGCTTGATTTTCCTCAGCTGCTAAGAGATGATGGAAGTACTTGCTTTATTTTTAGGCTTTTCTGTTCTTAAGTGCATAAATCGTGGAACTTCAGGCACGATTACAGTGGGATTCGTGCTATAGGAAGAGAGCAAAAACACTGCAACTCTTTACTAATTATATGTGACACAGAAAAAAGTTCATGTAATAAGCTTACTGATTGATAGCTTCTCCGGTATTTACTACAGTACTCAGTATTTCTATTCATATTCAATATCCCTGTTCAGTGAATTGACTAAATCTGCTTTTATCACTTGACCACACATCCTTGTCCTTCATGGGAAAGGTGGAATTGTGAAGATGAAGGTATCTCTGTGTGTCTCTCCTGGCTGAGGTTTGTGTGCTTGCAGGGTGCTTGGCACATGCTGCTGGTTCCTGTTGTCTTCCAACAGCCTGTGCTGCTACACTTCTTGGACTTTGAGCCAGGCTTGCTGGTTTTGTGTGTGAAGCTAGAAACCAATAACTTAGGTAAGCATTTCTTTTCAGGTATGTGTGATGAAAAGCTACTGTGTGTCCTGGTGTGAGGCAAAACAGAACTAATTCTGCTCAGTAACTACTTCTCAGCTGAGTGTCTCCTCAGTGTTGCACTTTCTGCAGTTAACAGCACATTTGCACAGACAGTGCCTGCTTCTAGCAGTGAGAACACTTGATGGGTAGAGTTAGCACCAAGGGTTAAGGTGCAGAAAGGCTTTTACTTAGAATCCTGTAATGGTTTGGGTTGGAAGGGACCTCTGGAGGTCATCTAGTCCAACCCCACTGCAGTGGGCAGGGACATCCCCAACTAGATCAGCTTGCCCAGAGCCCTGGCAAGCCTCACCTGGAATGCCTCCAGGGATGGGAACTTAACCACCTCCCTGGGCAACCTGGGCCAGTGTTCCACCACCCTTGTGGGGAGGAACTTCTTTCTAATGCCCAGTTTAAATCTACTCTTCTCCAATTTAAAACCATTGTCCCTTGTCCTTTCCCTCCAGGCCTTTACAAACAGGCCCTCTGCAGCCTGCTTGGAAGTTCCCTTTAGGTACTGGAAGGTGACTAGACTAGACTTGCTCCTGTTCAGACCAAGGTCACTGCTAAATCTTGTGCCCCATGTTGGGGTACAGTAAAGTCACAGGTGGCTCTTATGGGGAAGAGGGGACAGGATAGGTGACCCTCAACTGCCCAACAAGGGATTCAGTCTAAAGCTGTGCATCAAGCCTTTTCTTCAATGTCTAGTGTCCAAGGGAGGACTCTTATCTGTTCTGCCTTCAATCCCAATCCATGTTTTCCTGAATCCAGCCCCTGGATCTGGTTCGCATCTGCAGCTGAGTCCAGTCTGGGGCTTCCAAGTGCTCCCACAACATCAGTGGTGATGGTGATTTAATTGCCATCAAGGGGTAGAGTTCCATATTGGGTTTGTATGCATTTCATTTTAGTGTTAATTTTTTTGTTGAGGCAGTTGTAGCTTTCTTTTCCAGCCCCTAAGTCTCTCTCCCATATTCACTTTCTCTTCCCTTTGGGAAGGCAAGAGGTGTTTATGTAAAGCATCTGTCACTCATCTAGTGGACAATTCAGCCCTGACCCTTTACATCATGTCTGAGACACCACAGTAGTGGTGCACAGTGCTGAAATAGCAATCCAAAGCCCTGGAGGTGTTTGCATTCGTCTCAGAGATTCCACTACTGAAGTATGAAGCAGAGTGTGTGCAATGTCCTCAAGCTGCAGCAGGGGAGGTCTAGGTTGGATGTCAGGAGGAATTTCTTCCCTGAAAGGGTTGTTAAGTCTTGTCCCAGGCTGCCCAGGGAGGTGGTGGAGTCACCATCCCTGAAGGGGCTGAAGAAACATATAGGTGTGGTACTTAGGGCCATGGGTTAGTGGTATGGGAGTGCTAGGTATGGTTGGACTTGATGAGCTTAGAGGTCTCTTCCAAGCTTAATGATTCTGTGATTCTGTAATTGCTCTCTGCTTTCCTGGGTTACTGCTTTGCTTACTCTGCCTGCAGGCAGTGTGGGCATTGTGCCCTGGCCCCTTGGATGACTGGCTGATGCTATGCTTCAGACATAAATTCTTTGCAGAAAGTACTATTTTCCTGTGTGGCATTTGGGCAAAATTACTCTTAATCAGGTGGCAGCATCTTGGGTCAGCTTGGCACCAAGCAAGTCCATTCTTTGGTGAGCTTCTTCTAGAGGCAGGCCCCATAGTTGGAATTGATCACTTCCCAACCGTTGGAAAACAACTGAATTAAGGTATTATTAAAGTCAACACACATTTCCTATTGGATTCAGCTCAGAGTATCTTATGATGACAATTGTAGGGCAGTATTTTGAATATAAATTCATGATCTGTGGCAGAATGCTCTTTTTATGTATTTTTGATTTGAGATCCTTCTTTTTCATGTAAGAATACACAGCTCTGACTTTTCCTTCAGGGAGCATAGCTAACTGGCAGCAGATCTCCCTGACTTTACCATGTAGGAACTTCTGGAGATGGCCAAGTGGAATCACATGCTTTGCACCTTTGTTTACATCTGTGAACGTATATATATAAAATACTTTCAGTTTAGATTCTGTCAACTTGTCAGTAGATAGCTTCCAAGTGACTCAGACTGTGTATAGAGTCAATTCATTTCTGCTTGCAAAGGACCATATATTCCCAGCATCTGTGTGCCTTTAGACTGACTCCTCAAATAAATAGCCTTTTGCAGTACCTCTTAAAGTACAAGAAAGCAACATGATTGGCTCAAGGACATGAATCTAGTCTAGGTGACAGATGAGAGACTAGCCAGTCATTTCTGTAGAGTCAAGGTGGAAGGATGTGTATGGATAGTATGTGTTTTAATATGCACATGTGCTGGAAAAGGGCTAGATTAGGGGATATCTTTTCTGAGTAGTATACAGCAGATTTTTCCCTACCTTTTTTTCATACTGCTTTTTTTAAAAAAAGATAATTATTTTACATTGATTCAAAAATCTCTGGGGGAAAAAAAAAACAAATGACTGGAGCACTAGAGGGAGAGGCAGGGAAGATGAAGGATACAGAATGCTGGCACAAATCTCCATGCGTAGTTCAGTTATGTAACAATAGACAATAATCCATCATTTGGTACCACCAATTATTTCAGCTATTGCTAACTTAAACAGAAAACTATTCATGTGAGCCCATACACCAACAGATATTAGTTTATTACATCAGTTCTTAGCAGTTTAGTTCTGTCATTCCTAATATGTATCCTTTTGCTGCAGAGTTACTGGTAGTAATGGATTCTGGAGCTGTGTGTGGCTTTTTATTATTGTTTTTGAGGAAAGCTTGATGTCAGTGGATGCTGACAAGTAAAAAAATTGATTCCTTTGGCTGCTCCACACTGTGGAGACACCAGTAGGTAGAAACACTTGGAGAGAAAGAGTATATTAATGAGGTTTCAGAAAAAGTATGTTTATAGCCAGGATATGTGTGATTAATTTCAAGTGTCTTGGGATGTGAACTTCACCTTTCTGATAAATTCAGAGTACTCTACTTTTTAAGTACCACTTCTGAAACATCTCAATACATCCTTAGAGGAGATCTGCAGTATCATTAGCTTAACATCTATGACCATGTGCAAACACACATGTAGTGTGCTTACATGCATGTTACTTGTACCCTGGCCATTATTTTTGACAGATCTGAGATCTTGCTAAGGAATAAACTTGGAAATAGCAGATATTAGAAAACAGAACTACAGATCCTGTTTGGCAACTGGGAAGGTCATGACTGAGCAAATTTTTTCTATATGTTGGTCTTATAGCCATTTAAAACCATTTTTGTAACGTGAAGTAATTCTTCAGTTACAAAGTCCATTCTTCTGCTGGAGAGAACAGTTTAAGATGTTTTAAAGATTACTTGGCATAAATATAGTTTTCTAAAGGGTAGAGTTGTTTTCTTGTAATTCCATACGTACAATTTCAGCTCTATTAAGATTGTGTGGCTGTAAAAGATAGACAGTTAGTGCAATGTACACAGATCCATTTATGCTCACAGAGGGGAGAGACTCAGTTATTCTTGCTTAAGATGGAATAAGTGTGCTGTTTTCAAATTTCACTGGGAAAAAGTCCACTGGGTTTTTAATGCTGTTGGGAAGAGATTATTAAAGTACCTGGTGTGTTTCACTGCAGCAGACCTTTGAGTGTGTTCTTGCTTCTAGCAGGTTTCTTAATCAACTTGAGCCATATTCATTATAAGAGGAAAGAGAATGTGAAAATGTAGAGACAATTATAAAAGTGAGTAAGGTATGAGAAGGATCAAAGTGGATAGGAGGGAGAGAAGGGATGAGTCACCCTGTTTTAATGAACAACCAGCAATCTTCTATGTTGATATTCCAATGGAATTGACATTGTCTTGAACACCTTTGGTTAGCATCCCTTTTAACTCCCCTTTTCAGTACTATGCACTTTGTCATTCAACTCACACTTTGCTCTGTTTGTAATTCCTTAGTTTTGTTTTGGTTTGGGTTTTTTCTGCAGACTTTCTTATGGTGCCACCTGTAATTTTCTCTAATTAAAACTGTCCAATTTAGCTATGGCCATAAGGAATAAATCACGCACGAAAGGACTTACCTAAAACCAAGGGGATCCTCAAAACTGAGTGGACTTTCCAAGTTTTTTCATGGTTATAAATGTCATACTATCTAAATTTTATAGGCCAGAGGAGACTTTGTTACTGGTCAAGCATGTTATGCCAAGTATATTTCTTCCTATCTTCAAGCACACTAAAGAGCTGGGTATTTGTGAGAGGATTCCCTAATCATGCTTTTAGATTTTAAAATGAAGGCAAAGGATGATGACATTTAGAAGATGATGTGTTGCACTGCTGGCATTACAAAGGGGAGATAAATGCTATCTAAAAAGTCATTTAATATTCTAGTTTTAAAGCCAGTTGGTACGTGAAGTATGCTTGCAATCTGCAAGGAAGAAATTATGGTAAGGTTTTGTTTTGTAGTGAGCATGGCTGTAAGGAAAGAACCAGCCTTGTCCCACACAATATGAACAATATAAAGTGAGGGTGCCAGTTAAGAATAGCATCTGGGATGGAGGAGGAATAAATGACTCCCTGTCTACTACTCTTTTAGGGTAGAGTAACATACAAATGGATGTGTGCTCTTTGGGACAGGGTTTTTTAGTGATAAAGGCTGGAAGCCATATGTAGGCAGATAAGGAAGTCAGCATATTTTTAGCAGCTCTGTGAAGGGAGGGATAGACATCTGCTGATTTGCCTTCAGCTGTGGAAACTTCTAAAACCAGTCTGGCTTTGAAGCCATAATAGAAATTGCAGCAGGGGAAAACATGTAGTGAGAAATGGCCTATTTGCTGTGGTAATTCCTTCTATGCTATTCCTGGGATGATAAGAACAGTCTCCTAAGAGTCAAGGAAGTAATGAAAAACACAGGTATTCCTTTTTGTCTGGATCAGTTTGTGCCTGCTGGAATGCTGGCTAACTAGTGGTGTTACCAGCCCTAAGCATTTAGAGTAATAAAGTCCCTGAAAAAGTACTACTTTACTGGAACATATGAGGCTTTAAAATGGGACTTATGAGAGTGAAGGTACGTGCAGCCAAGTATTTTTTCATTTTCTTGTTTCTACTTGAAAAAATGTTTCTCCCCAGTGTTACCAAGTCTAATACTTTTTCCTCATTCTCACCTAGTGTAAATTAGATCATCATATAATAAAGATGCTATTAGGTGTTTTCAAAGCCTGTGCCAGTAACTGAGAAGTCTGTTAAGAGCACTAATGGGTCCATATATAAACTACCTACAGCCAATTTGGGAATGGATTTTTGTTTGTGATTCTGCCCAAATCATAGCATGATAGAATCGTAGAATCATTAAGGTTGGAAAAGACCTCTAAGATCATTGAGTCCAACTGTTAACCTAACACTGCCAAGTCACCACTAAACTGCATTAACTAAGCGCTATATCTACCTGTCTCTTCAATCCCTCCAGGGATGGTGACCCTACCACTTCCCTGGGCATCCTGTTCCAATGCTTAACCACTCTTTCAGGGAAGTAATTTTTCCTAATACCGAACCTGAATCTCCCCTGGCACTGCTTGAGGCATCTTGAGCAGTGCAGTATATCTTTTTTACAGAATGCATATCAGTATTTGGAAGTTGCATGGAGTATGTTTTGAGGTAAGGAGCAGTCTTGTTGCTGGGCAGACATTTTTCTTTGGTTGTTGCAGTTCTCTTGTGTGTTAAATCTTCCAGGCACAGGCCACCACACACTGTGCAGGTGTTCATATATTTCTCTTGCCAAACTAGCTAAGCAAATTGCACAGATAAAAGACACAATGGGCAAACATGAGCAATGCTTACAGTGCTGACATGTTTTTCTTGTGGATGTGGGTATTCACATCTCTCTCACACTGAGAGATTTTTGCCTTCAACTGAAATAGATGATATTCCTCTCTAGGTCATTGATGTTGAAACTAATTGTGCTATTGATCCAAAAGACACAATTGCCTTCCCTCTAGAATGGTTTTGTGATCTGAATGCTGTGGTGTAATGGGAACCCTCTTCCTGACCCTCTTGTTATTCAGAATACACAACCGTGTTCTATTCAAATTTCAGGAGACAGGAGCACTGTCAGCAAAGACATCTCCAGGAGCTGTTGCAAATGATTGTGTGTGTACTTGAAAGCCTGTTGGCAGAGGGTACTAGTGATCTGCTGTTGCGATGCTAGGCGATGAGTCACTTCTCTTAGTTCTGCAGCCTTCTCGGAGGCACGAGGAGTGTGCAAGTGACTCAGGCAGATGGTACCAACTTCTGCAGTGAGTCATGGGTCAAAACAAGAATGGAATAATTTTGGCTTAGTATTTTACATAACCAGAACCATGCATTGGTTTTTAATTTTTATCTGAGAAATCCTTTTTGAAGCAATACCATTCTTTTTTAATTGAACCAGAAAACTTCTGTAGAGGGAAATAAATTGCCTTACTTAGCACTATGTGTNGCACTGCTGGCATTACAAAGGGGAGATAAATGCTATCTAAAAAGTCATTTAATATTCTAGTTTTAAAGCCAGTTGGTACGTGAAGTATGCTTGCAATCTGCAAGGAAGAAATTATGGTAAGGTTTTGTTTTGTAGTGAGCATGGCTGTAAGGAAAGAACCAGCCTTGTCCCACACAATATGAACAATATAAAGTGAGGGTGCCAGTTAAGAATAGCATCTGGGATGGAGGAGGAATAAATGACTCCCTGTCTACTACTCTTTTAGGGTAGAGTAACATACAAATGGATGTGTGCTCTTTGGGACAGGGTTTTTTAGTGATAAAGGCTGGAAGCCATATGTAGGCAGATAAGGAAGTCAGCATATTTTTAGCAGCTCTGTGAAGGGAGGGATAGACATCTGCTGATTTGCCTTCAGCTGTGGAAACTTCTAAAACCAGTCTGGCTTTGAAGCCATAATAGAAATTGCAGCAGGGGAAAACATGTAGTGAGAAATGGCCTATTTGCTGTGGTAATTCCTTCTATGCTATTCCTGGGATGATAAGAACAGTCTCCTAAGAGTCAAGGAAGTAATGAAAAACACAGGTATTCCTTTTTGTCTGGATCAGTTTGTGCCTGCTGGAATGCTGGCTAACTAGTGGTGTTACCAGCCCTAAGCATTTAGAGTAATAAAGTCCCTGAAAAAGTACTACTTTACTGGAACATATGAGGCTTTAAAATGGGACTTATGAGAGTGAAGGTACGTGCAGCCAAGTATTTTTTCATTTTCTTGTTTCTACTTGAAAAAATGTTTCTCCCCAGTGTTACCAAGTCTAATACTTTTTCCTCATTCTCACCTAGTGTAAATTAGATCATCATATAATAAAGATGCTATTAGGTGTTTTCAAAGCCTGTGCCAGTAACTGAGAAGTCTGTTAAGAGCACTAATGGGTCCATATATAAACTACCTACAGCCAATTTGGGAATGGATTTTTGTTTGTGATTCTGCCCAAATCATAGCATGATAGAATCGTAGAATCATTAAGGTTGGAAAAGACCTCTAAGATCATTGAGTCCAACTGTTAACCTAACACTGCCAAGTCACCACTAAACTGCATTAACTAAGTGCTATATCTACCTGTCTCTTCAATCCCTCCAGGGATGGTGACCCTACCACTTCCCTGGGCATCCTGTTCCAATGCTTAACCACTCTTTCAGGGAAGTAATTTTTCCTAATACCGAACCTGAATCTCCCCTGGCACTGCTTGAGGCATCTTGAGCAGTGCAGTATATCTTTTTTACAGAATGCATATCAGTATTTGGAAGTTGCATGGAGTATGTTTTGAGGTAAGGAGCAGTCTTGTTGCTGGGCAGACATTTTTCTTTGGTTGTTGCAGTTCTCTTGTGTGTTAAATCTTCCAGGCACAGGCCACCACACACTGTGCAGGTGTTCATATATTTCTCTTGCCAAACTAGCTAAGCAAATTGCACAGATAAAAGACACAATGGGCAAACATGAGCAATGCTTACAGTGCTGACATGTTTTTCTTGTGGATGTGGGTATTCACATCTCTCTCACACTGAGAGATTTTTGCCTTCAACTGAAATAGATGATATTCCTCTCTAGGTCATTGATGTTGAAACTAATTGTGCTATTGATCCAAAAGACACAATTGCCTTCCCTCTAGAATGGTTTTGTGATCTGAATGCCGTGGTGTAATGGGAACCCTCTTCCGTCTGACCCTCTTGTTATTCAGAAGAATACACAACCGTGTTCTATTCAAATTTAAGGAGACAGGAGCACTGTCAGCAAAGACATCTCCAGGAGCTGTTGCAAATGATTGTGTGTGTACTTGAAAGCCTGTTGGCAGAGGGTACTAGTGATCTGCTGTTGCGATGCTAGGCGATGAGTCACTTCTCTTAGTTCTGCAGCCTTCTCGGAGGCACGAGGAGTGTGCAAGTGACTCAGGCAGATGGTACCAACTTCTGCAGTGAGTCATGGGTCAAAACAAGAATGGAATAATTTTGGCTTAGTATTTTACATAACCAGAACCATGCATTGGTTTTTAATTTTTATCTGAGAAATCCTCTTTGAAGCAATACCATTCTTTTTTAATTGAACCAGAAAACTTCTGTAGAGGGAAATAAATTGCCTTACTTAGCACTATGTGTTAGAGTTATTCCTTTAGGTCTCTTATGGGCTTCATCTTGTTGTTCCCTTGTACCAATGAAACTGTGATTCTTAGTTTGTTCTGTTAAATGCTTTTCCAAAGATTCTCCTTCCCATCCTAGTTTTAATCTATGAATTTATAGTATGATAAAATGCTTAAAATTAAGACATCAGCATTAGTGTGATATTTTTCAGAGTAAAGAAATGTGTATATGCACAAGTCTTTAGAGGAGTATCTGAAGGAACTGAGATTCTTTAGCCTGGAGAAAAGGAGGCTTGGGTGAGACCTTCTCACTCTCTACAACTCCCTGAAAGGAGACTGGAGCAAGGTGGGGGTTGGTCTCTTCTTCCAGGTAACAAGCACTAGGACAAGAGGAAATGATCTCAAGTTGTGCCAGGGGAGATTTAGGTTGGATCTTAGGAAAATTTTCTTTCCTGAAAGAGGAGTGGTTAAGCACTGGCCCAGGCTGCCCAGGGCAGTGGTGGAGTTGCCATCCCTGGAGGGATTTAAAGAATATATAGATGTGGTGCTGAGGAACATGGGTTAGTGGTGACTTGGCAGTGTTAGGTTAGCATTTGGACTTGATGAACAGCAAGATCTCTTCCAACCTTAATGATTCTATGAAATTTTCCCTGACTGTATAGTGCCTGTGTGTTCTGGGATGAATTCCATTAGAAATGTGAAGCCCAGGAAAAATGCTATTAAGCTTTGTGCAGAAAGCTATAAATCATTGACATAGTGGGTTTAGGAAAAAACCTTAGTTATTGAGTATATTTTTGCTCCGCCTTTATTAGGAGGCTAAGCAGCAGATGATGGAATGGTTGTTAACAGAGGTTTCATTGTGTTGATTTACCTTCTGTGCTCTATGTGATGGCTTGCAGAAATACCACATAATGAGTGATTCTTGACTCTGATGTAATATTTACAGCCTTTAAAAGACATGCAAGGTTTTATAGAGTTGGTAATGTGACATAGTGTCTTCTGCAGACCTCTGAACACACCTGTATATGTGTGTATCCATATGGGTGTAATATAGATATGGGCATACACACATACAGCCACCAATTCAATTTTAGGGTACACATCTTGCTGTTGGAATAGCTCCTTTGACATGAAACAGGAGGACAGAAAGGAAAGTGGAAACTGCTCAAAACTACTACCAAATTACTAGTATAATTTTTTTCATGTGACATCAAGTACTTTGCTGACCATCCAAGGAGGATGAAAGAAATAAACCCCTGAAATGGCTTGGAAAAAAAATTTAAGCAGCAGAAATGAAATAAGACCTGAGAGGAGAAAGAAAAGTGAAAAAGTAGCTGGTTGTGACTATAGTGACCCTATTAATAGGTATGACATGGGGAAGGTGGCAGCATTGTTTTGGGTGGCTAGGGAGGCAGCAGAAGGCATACAGGACATAAGGCTTAGTCTGGCTGTATTTCACTTTAAAAAAAATGCTTTGCTTGCTGGAGGGTGAAAGTATAGGTACAGGAACACAGCTTTGGTATAATGTAGCTGATTTTGTCTTTAGGAGACTCAACTTTTGGGCTAGTGTCAGCAAATGGTTCTAGAAGATACCACAGCACTGTCCTGGGAAAAAGGAGATAGCCATTAAAAGACAAACAATGACAGATTTCTGTCTCATTTGCAGGGTTTGTGGATTTCATGTCTGTTTAGGCTGTGACAATTTCAAATTCATCAGATAAGTTCTATCTATCCAAGCTAAGTCTCAGCAAGTTTGAAGGTTAAAATAAACATTCTTGTAGCATAGAGGAAGCTTAACAGTTAATGAACATAACAATATGTTCTTTGGGCCTGATTTGTCCTTGCTGTTTTCCAATGAGATTGTGCTGAGATTTAATTAGAGCTGAGGAGCAGTGATGGCAGAGCAGCTGTTCAAGTCACAGCCAAGTTAGTCTGACACTTGCTTTTCCACACCTTCAGAGAAACCATCACAGTTTACTAACTGCCCTAATATTTTGAGCACTCAGAATTTTCTCGTGAACATCTTTTTTTACAGCTTTTGTAACCAAGTTAGAATCTCAGACCTTCTTTCTAATAGACAAGTTTATTCTTTCTCTGAAGGGAATCAGATGATCTTTAAAGGTCCCTTCCAGCCCAAACCATTCTATGAGTATGAAAAGCATACAACAAATAAAAGAATCATGTATACACTTTTCCTTAAAATACATGTTCCTCCTAACATTTAGGGATCTCTTAAGCTAATCTTGTGATTTTTATCAGGCCTATGACTCAGGTTTTTAATTATTTTTTTTATTCTAAGTTTTTGCTCTAACAGATTTTGCCTTCCCACAGACTGCCTCCCATCTGTTCAGGGTAATGGGCTTTCTGCTGGTACTCAGAAAGGAGCATATTGCAGGAGTTGAGTGAGAAATTGTCTCTCAAGAATCCACTAGTCCTTGGAGTCTACTTAAACTTGGTTTCCAGGACTACTCCGTCCTAGGCAAATAGGATAAAAAATTTGAGATCCTCTTGGAGAAAAATGAGAACTATAGCCTGCCTACAGAAAGGGGAAAAAAGATATGTGTGATAATGAAATATAAACTTAGTATAAACATTGTGATTGAGAAGTGTTCAAGCTCTCAAATCTTCAATATTTGTGGGTGGGAAGAAGGGAAAAGGAGTTGGAAGGTGTGAATCTAGGGATGAGACAAGATGTTGTAATACGTTTCATAGGGAGCACTATAAAAGCCAAGACTCAGTAACATCTAAATAAAGTAATATATTTGATATTGTCTCAGAACTGAGAAATAAAGTATTGTAATATTGTGGCTTTGAAGTTAGCCCTTAAAAAAACCTACTTACTTCAAGCTGTCAAATCCAGAAAAGATGCTCAAAATACGAGGATTCACAGGAGTATCAAAAGTGCTTTGAGACTTCACCTCTGCCTTTGAAGACTGTTTTACAACAGCAGTAATTTAAAAGACTCATATTTGCTGTTTCTGTTCCTTCATAAATCATCCTCTTCATTTGCTGTGAAGCAGTGTGTGTTGGTCTGACATTTCCAGCTTGGCAGTGAAGATGTGGAGGTCAGGACATGGTCTTCTCAGTCTTGCTGCGTTATGGAATTATAGAATCATTAAGGTTGGGGAAAAAACCCCTCTAAGATCATCAAGTCCAACTGTTAGCACTGCCAAGTCCACCACTAACCCATGTCCCTCAGCAGCACATCTACATGTTCTTTAAATCTCTCCAGCAATGGTGATTCTACCACTGCTCTGGACAGCCTGGGGCAATGCTTAGCCACTTTTTCAGGGACAAAATTAATTGTTCCTAATATCCAACCTAAACCTCCTCTGGTGCAACTTGAAGCTGTTTCCTCTTGCTCTAGTACTTGTTACCTGGGAGAAGAGATCAACCCCCATCTTGCTCCAGTCTCCTTTCTGGGAGTTGTAGAGAGCAAGAAGGTCTCCCCTGAGTCTTTTCTTCTCCAGACTAAACCCCAGTTCCCTTAGCCACTCCTCACCACACTTGTGCTCTAGACCCTTCACCAGCTTCATTGCCCTTTTCTGGACACACTCCAGCACCTCAATGTCCTTCTTGGAGTGAGGGGCCCAGAACTGAGCCCAGGATTCAGGGTGTGGCCTCACCACTGCCCAATCCAACAGGACAATCCCTGCCCTAGTCCTGCTGGACACACTAGTGCTGATCCAAGGCAGGATGCTGTTGGCCTTCTTGGCCACCTGGGCACACTGCTGGCTCCTCTTCAGCTGTTATTGACCAGCACCCCAGGTCCTTTTTTTTTCTTCAGGCAACACAAATGGCATTGGACTGTTGCTTATTTGTGCCGATGAAAAAGACACAGTAATTCATGTTGTCTCTGAGTTTTAGGATTCCTTGGAATTGATGCATCACAAGACTCTGTTTCAGGATTCCTATTCTGCCTACTTTGATTATTGAAATGGCAGCTCTGTAGTTTTAGTAAACAGAGGTTATGTTCGTTGAGAAGGAGGAATGTGAAATGTGTTATCTTTCAGATGATCAGTTTGATCTGAGCGCCGTGTACCAGCTGGGACAGACACAGAAGCGTAACATGGTCTCAAGCTGAAGGGATAGCATACTATGTTTCCTTCTTCCACATGTGGCACAACTTTGTGTCAAATTTTCTGTGCTCAGAGAAAGAAAACAGCCTGCCCAGAGCAGTGGTGGAATCACTGTCCCTTGAGGGCTTTAAAAGACATGTAGATGTGGTGCTGAGGGCAATGTTTAGTGGTGATCTGCCAGTGTTGGGTTAACACTGGACTTGATAAATCTTAAAGGTCTTTTCCACCCTAAATGACTCTGTGAATATAGCTAGCTGTTATCTTTAGTAAATTATTATACCTTCATTAGTTCTATTTTAGCATTTTTCAGTCTTTCAAACTGAGGTAAAATGTAAACCCAGAAGATAGTGTGTGTGTGGGGGGGGGGGGGGTTTGGCCATTGGCAGCACTCTACCCATGTATTTTGTGAAAAGCTGCACTGTAGCTTGAGTTGTGATGAATCCAGTTGCTTTATTTTAATATTAAGGTACAACTGAGAAAATGCATTAGCTGTTTCTTTTCCCTCAAATTTTGTAGAAGCAGAATTATCATTCACAGTAGGTAGCAGTAGTAAATACATGGAAATCACTGCTCAAATTACTTTCATTTGCTCCAACATTATTTAGAGCGATTAATATTTCAGTCTAAGATTAAACCAGTATTACTTTTCAATTAGTGTTTTGACTGGCAAATTGCAAAGTACTCCAAGCTAAAGGATTTTTCCCCTCTGCAGTGTGGATGTTCCCGAGCTGCAGTTCCCAGCAGGTGGCAGCGCCTGACCACAGTGGGGATGTCACCTGCTCTGCTTCTGCCCTGAAGAGATGGCACTTCTGCAGGAGCTCTGAGTCACTGACAGGGATTTGTTATTCCATACACGCAGATGTTGTAGGGATTAATCTTGCTTTGCATTCCTTTTCCAGCTAAGTAGCGAAACTGGTCAGGCTAATGAAGTTTAATGAAATTGCTTAAGATACACAATTGCAGAATCCCAGCATGGTGGGGGTTGGAAGGAACCTCTGAGGAGCATCCAGTCCAAGGTCCCTGCTAAAGCAGAGTAATCAACAGCAAGTTGCCCAGGATCACCTCCAGGTGCCTTTGGAATCTCTCCAGAGAATGAGACTCCACAATCTTTCTGGGCAGCCTGATCCCATGTTCCATCAGCCTCGAAGGAAAAGTTTTTCCTCATGTTCAGATGGAACCTCCTGGGTTCCAGTTTGTGCTCATTGCCCCTTGGCTTATGACTTGGCACCACTGAAGAGATCCTTACCCCATCTTCTTGCCCCTCACCCTTTTAGCTATTGCTAAGCATTGAACAGATTGCCTCTGAGTCTGCTCTTCTCCAGACTAACTAGCCCCAGCTCTCAGTCTTTCCTCCTCACAGAGATACTNCTTTGTTTGTGAAGCCTAGCCATGATGACGATAATACTCCATCATTGTTATCTTGATCCTTCTTGGACACTATGCAATACTTCTTTGTCTCTTTGGAACTGGGGAGCCCAGAACTGGACCCAGGACTCCATCTGTGTCCTTCCTAAGGCAGAGTAGAGGGATAGGAGAACCTCCCTTGACCTGCTGCTGATCACACTCTCTGTGTGCTCCAGGAGACCATCGGTCTTCTTGGCCCTAAGGGCACATTGCTGGACTTGGTGTCCACCAACAGTCCTAGGTCTCCCTCCTGTGCTATAAAAATAGCGTAGAGAGAAGTGGAAATTGTCTTGGTTGAATGGAGGGAATTTGAATGCATTTAGAAGAAATACCCCTAAGCATGCTAGTCTTTATTAAAACTCAGTAAGATTGGTTTTGATGACCCTTAAATCTTGATGGAATCTTCTCCTTATTTACTACATACTGTTAGTGCATGTCGTGATTATATTATAAAAAAATTAGATCCACTAGTAAGAAATATTACAAAAGAAAAGTAAGATTCCATCTGTAACTGAACAGTGGAATTTGGAATTACCTGCCGGGCAATGGACTGTGGCAAGCACTTAATGAGAATGGAGAAACTCAGCAGGAGCTTAAACTGAAGTCACTGAACATGATGCTCATCAGGTTTGGTGTTGTTTGTTATAGACAGTAGCTATTGTTACAGAAAATAAACTGACAAAAATGACTGGGCATAAGAATGAACTTCGAAGTGGCATGCACAGAGCCAGAGATAGAAAACCCTGACTTCAAGAGTAGTCAGAAATGTTTTACTGAATTGCTTTAAAAAAATGAATAGCAGTGTCTGCAGCTCCTGATGAATTTTCTTTTGTTTGTGCCACTAGGCGTTGAGGGATTTACTTGCTCATTTTGTTTTGTTCTGTTGTTGTTTTTTTTTCCCTAGTTCACAACTGAGAAAAGGAAGGATTTTTAGAAGAAACTGGCAGTCTGCCACTCTGTGGGAGTCTGAGACAACTCTTGTCTCAAAGCAATTGCTGATACAACTGCAGACTAATTTGTGTTGATGCAGTAGCAAACCAGAACGAGTGTAGCAGCCTTTCTTTCTGAAGCAAATTAAACCTGCAGTATGGATATCCTGGGTCTCTGACTCTGAGAGGTTGTCAGCACATCCTGAAGTTTTGTGTCCCAACAGACCTTATTGTAGAATAAACAAGAAAATGTTTTTATTCTGAATGCTGCAATTTGTTCATGTTTTGTTTACCCACCAGGATCATCATCCTTGCCCAGAGTCATAAATTCACTAGCAACAATATTTACCAGTAACTAGCTGCAGATTGGGGATGTTACGTAAGAAGGGCTTGCATGCTCCTGTGATCTCAGTCCCTGCCAAATGGCAATGTCTCCATGGGAAGAGCACTCCCCTCTCTTTCCCTAACAACTCCCATCCAAATGAATCCCTGCCATGGACTCTGCAGACTTGTGGTTGCCCAAGGATCCTGTAGTGTAGAGGTGACTAGGACCACAAGCCCATTAGGGAGTGAAGTGGGTGGGTGTAGCCCACAGAATGATGTAGGTCTGGACTCGGTTCATCTCTTGGGCATCCTTGACTAACATGCTCGATGTTGCCAACTAAATTTAAAGCAGTCTTTCCACAGTGCCACTCCTAGAGGGAAGATCTGCACACATTTCTGAGATGATGGAACAATCTTTGCTATTGTGTGCAGAAGAGAACAGGTCCTGTTCTCACCCCTATAGGCATGGGGGAATTAATCCCATAGATGTGAATTGTTCCATCATGAAATTATTACAACTGTTGTTATGCTTTACTATCTGTCAACAGAGAGTGCTCTTTGCATCTTAATTGTTTCATGTCTGTTACTACCATTTTTTGGCAGTAAGTCTCATATTTGATAGCAGTTGTACAAAAAAAAGCAATAGAGACTATGCTTTTATGGGGGTGATAGATCATAGAAGGTTTGGGTTGGAAGGGGAAGAAGAGGTGTTGAAACACAGATCAGTGTTTGGCAGTCACCTCTATTCCTCCCAGTCAGGAGATTTCTGCTCAAAGGATAGGCATGCTGCTGGATTCCCAAATCTGAGGTACATAATGCTGTATGTGAGCTGAGGAGCAGTCTGTACAGTTGTACAGCCAACACATGGAACAGTGTGGGACTTGTTTTAATTCAAAGCATCATGTAGGTTGGAAAAGACCTTTAAGATCATTGAGTCTCAGCACAAATCCCTCAAATGTATCTATTTTCCTTAGACTGCAGTGCCTGTGCTAGAGGCACACCACACAAGGACTCACCACCTTCATTTGGCAAAAAAAAATCTTGTGTCTTGTATGAATGTAATTGACAGATTTCTCATAATTTTATTTTTAATTAAGCATTAAAAACTCTGATCACATTGGTTTTAAAATAATGAGGAGGGTGTGAGCAGTTCTGAGCTCCGAGGCCAAAATGAGTGTCTCAGTCATGGAATCTTACTTTTTAATTCAATTCCTAATTAGATGCACTGTAAGGAAATAAAATGTTTGCCTCACTACCTTTAACAATCCAAACCTGCCAGACACTGCTTTCATGAAAGTTATTGTCAGGTAGCCTGAGCATGTTTCTGTTTGATACTGGCAACAATATTTTCTATCTTTATGGTCTCCATTTGTACTGACAATTCTCAGCACAATGTGCTTCCAAGGGTTATCTTAACTTGAGTGTCTCGAAGCAATTGGTTTTTCATGGCAGCATTTTTGGACCATCCTCCAAAGCTAGTGGGTAGCTGAAATGTGTGTTTCTGAAGGTTGTTCTTCTGTAATAACTGATACATTTGTATTTATGTTCTCCTGAGCATAGTGCATGAGATCCTGATTCCTTGGGGGGGGCAGTTGCATTACAGATACCACCTGGGGAAATCTTATTTACAGTCAGACTGTCATGAAGCCAGTAGAGACTGTGTATGTCCATGCATGTGTGTGAGGGAGAAAAAAACACCTTTAAAAATATTAACTTCAAATAGAAAAGAAGTATAGAAAGCATTCCTAATTGCTGGTTGTTTAATCCATGTTGGTGTCAGTGATTAATTTCCTTGTGGGTTTTTTGCTAACACTGCTATAAGTATGTGGAGATTGCTTGTATTGTTGCTGTTGTTATGCTTTTTACAAAGTCTTTACAAGTTAGGTGCATGCTACTTATCCTGCCTAATGTCCATCACTCAGCACAAGCATACACCCAGTGCAGCTACCTTAAAGCCATGGATCTATAGTTATCTGGTTGGAAACAAGTTTTTGGCCAATCTGATATACATTTCTTTCTACAGAAGAGGGCAGCAAAAGCTGCATGCTCTTTCTGTACTGCAGCTATGAAGATGCTAAACCAGGTTACTTATATAGAGTTTTCTAATTGATCTGCTCAGAAACAGGACAGCACATGACTGTCCTAAGTATAAGCATAAAAGCATAAGTTTCATTTGCATGAAGAAAATTGAAGCCTCAAAGACTATTTGCCACTGATTATTTGGGATCTTGATTCAAATGAGGCTTCTAAGTGTTCCTCTAATAGGAAGCTTGTGATAGAATTGGCAGATTCTGGATCTGTGTGATGGAGGCAGAAGGAACTCAAAGCAATTGCTGATGTGTGAAAAAGCTTTTTATCCTTCATTTAAATCCAGTTCAGTATTTGTGGGGCCCTGGAAGTATTGTTGCAAGGATGTGACATGCTTGTAGGGATCCCTTTGGAGAAAAATACTCAGACTTGGCTATACCATTGCTGCTATTCTCTGTGTATATGTATAGCTCTGATGAGATATTCTGGCATTTAGAGCAACCTTTCTTCTTCTGTTGCCTCATGTTTCCCTTGAGTGTTGTCCCTGTGGGGGGTTGAAGATTTAAGGTTTGGCTTTAATACTGAAGATTTAGTGGTGTACTTCATCTGCCTGAGCTACAAGCTGTGGCTGGATGGTGTGTGCTGTCTCTCACATGTTCTCTCCAGACATGTATGGCTTGCAGCTTCCTCCTCTTTCTTCTGTCTTGTTGCTAGTTAGTTCAGAATTTCATCCATAGGACAAGGGCAGAGGGAACTAGCTGGAGAGGATTTCAAGATCCAGTTTCTATAGAAAGTGCAGCACCCTCGAAGGTGGAAATTAAACCAATCTTGTAGGCCATTGTGTCATATGTGAAGTATTACTTTGTCTCCAGGTGTAAATGATTCCAGTTTTCTCCCCTTGCAGAGTCGTTCATTTTGCTTAGAGGCATTTCAAACATCACAGAGAATTCAGGCTAAATAAAAAAAAGTAAAAGGCAGATAATTTTTTTTTTTAACAGTTCATTTATAAAAATGGATTCAGTCTCAAAGATTCTTTCACTCCATACTGTGGTTTTATGGTGTTTCAGATGTGTTTCCTCAGGGCTTGAGAGCAGCCCTGAGGAAAAGGACTTGGGGGTACTGGTGGATGAGAAGCTCACCATGAGCCACCAGTGTGCACTTGCAGCCCAGAAAGCCAAGCGTGTCCTAGGCTGCAGCAAGAGCAGCATGGCCAGCAGGGCAAGGGAGGTGATTCTGCCCCTCTACTCCACTCTGCTGAGACCTCACCTGGAGTACTGTGTCCAGTTCTGGAGCCCCCAGGACAAGAAAGATCTGGAGGTGCTGGAAGGTGTCCAGAGCAGGGCCATGAGGATGCTCAGAGGCTGGAGCACCTCTCCTATGAGGACAGGCTGAGAGAGTTGGGGTTATTCAGTGTAAAGAAGAGAAGGCTCCCAGGAGACCTTCTTGTGGCCTTCCAGGATCTGCAGAGGCTACAAGAGGCCTGGGGAAGGACTTTCTAGGATGTCAGGTAATCACAGAATA
>VWZO01022189.1:258233-279509 GCA_013396975.1 Bucco capensis | reverse complement strand
CAGCACCCTCAGGTCCTTCTCTGCTGGGCAGCTTTCCAGCCACTCATCCCCAAGCCTGTAGCATTGCCTGGGGTTGTTGTCACCCAACTGCAGGACACAGCACTTGGCCTTATTGAACCTCATCCAGTTGGCCTTGCCCATGGATCCTACCTGTCCAAGTCCCTCTGCAGAGCCTCCCTGCCCTCCAGCACATCAACACTCCCACACAATTTGGTGTCATCTGCAGACTTACTGAGGGTACTCTCAATCCCCACATCCAGGTCATCAATAAAGATACCAAACAAGACTGCCCCAAAACTGAGCCCTGAAGGACACCACTCGTGACTGACAGCCAGCTAGATTTTACTCCCCTAATCACAACTCTCTGGGACATCCAGAGGACTAGGGGGAATGGACACAAGCTTGAGGAGGGGAGATTTAGGTTGGCTGTTAGGCAGAAGTTGTTGCCCAGGAGGGTGCTGAGCCACTGTGCCAGGTTGCCCAGAGAGGTGGTGGCAGCCCCAGCCCTGGCAGTGTTGCAGGCCAGGCTGGCTGGGGCTGGGAGCAAGCTGCTCTAGTGCCAGGTGTCCCTGCCCATGACAGGGGGGTTGGAGCTAGAGGAGCTTTAAGGTCCTTTCCAGCCCTGACAATTCTATGATTCTGTGTTTCAAAAATTACTTTCTGTTAGTATAAAGTGTTTTAGGCTCATTTTATTTTCTTTACCTCAATAGGAAAACGTAAATTGAAATAACCCTAGATGCTGTTTCTGGATGCTTTGGATTTTTCTGTCATAAACTAATCACCAGTGATTAGTGACATTTTTGGCACTTATTCAAGATAGAGTGCCTTATTTCTCAACAGTCCAATTGCTCATTAATAACCTGTACTACTTCATCTTTGCTGTCAACAGAAGGAGAAATTGGAAAGAATGGATGATGGAGTTGGTAGGGAGACTTGAAAATGGCAAAATGTGCTTGGTTACTTTAGTCTGCAATAGCATTACATGGCTTGAGTAGATAAAGGAACTTAGAGCAACTGATGCAGAATAGGCACTTTGAGTCTTACAGTAGTTAAAGCTACTAAAACCTTCAACAGTATTTAGAACAGTAATATTTTCTAATTTAGCTAGTGGTGGTTTCCTCTATAAAAGTTAGGACTTTTTGCTCATCTCATGAGTACAAAATATTATTCTGAACCTCACCATGGGAAAGTGTAGTAGTCATTCTAATGAGTCTAACAGATTTGGAAAAGGTTATAATATATTGCATCACATATGAGGTCTGAGGGAATGAACATTTAAAAACACTTTCAATTTGTCATCTAATTGACCCAAAAAAGCTCACATAAATTCCATTGTGACTATAAATCTTGCCCAGAAGTAGTGGGCTAATGGGAAATATTACATCATTGGAGCTGTGGGATTTTGAGACATGACCTGAAAGCCAGACTAGTGTTTGGTCATGAAAGAGTACTTGTTTCACCTTGAGTGGGCAGAAAATCAGGTGTTTTCACTACAGCATGCTGCTCAAAAGACCCAGAAAATTTAAGCTCAAATGAAAGATTCAAAAGTAGGAGGCATTTTCTCCTTGAGCAGATCTCTAGTGAAAGCACTGTGTTCAGACCCAAAACAGAGTAACAAATAGAAAGGCTCTTGAGTAAACCAACTGAGATGCTTCTGAGGCTGGAAGATCTGTGCTGTGAAAGAATAAAATGGCAGTGTTTTGTTTAGATAGAGTCAAGGAGATAGCATTTTGATATGTGCTAAGGGGATAGGATAATTTGTTAAAAAAAAACACCAAAAGACTAGGAATAAACTGAGAGGAAAAAGAATCAGGATTCAGTCAGAGATTGTGGAAGCCTCTGAAGGTACTGCAACATGTTCTGGTAAAAAACCCTTGCTACCAAGAGGGATGTGCAGCACAGAAAGGAAGAGAAAATAATTGCTGCTCAAATAAGCTTGTGTTCTTTATTTCTAGAGTGTTTGTGCTTTTAGAGCTGAATCTCTTTGAGCAGATTCTCTGCTCCCTGAGCAGGAAGCTCCTGCACTGCTAAGTGTTTGCTCTCTCAGTTTTCATGAGTTCAGCTACCACTAGGAAGGGAATGGGGAAGGATGTGGTGGTTCAGTGCAGAGGATAAAGCTGAACACAGCAGCTTGGGTTTTTCAGCATGTGCTTAACAGATTCTTTGCTCCAAGTTACAGAAGTGAGGGAAGGAAAGCCTGTACCAGAGGAAAAGGTTCCTACAGATGTTTTCTACTGCCTGGTTAAGTTTGAGCTGCTCAGGTCACTGTGCTTTCATGGTCTTCAATACAGCTGGGCAGAGCAGTGATGGAGAAATCCTGTCTCTACAAAGAATCAACCATATGATAGATTCCAATATTGGGCCAGCTGTGATGACTCCATCATCTGCATCACAATCACAGATGCTTGCTTCTGCTCCTAGGGACTCTCTTTCCATATATTGCAATTCACAAGATTGGTAAAGCAGTAGTCACGACAGTGATATCAGGTAAAGGTAATCAGTGAGGAAAAGATATATTGTACTTGTGGAAGCACTAGAATTTTAAAAGAAATGAAGGGCCATGTTGTATCAGAAGAAAATGTTTGGAAATCATGTCTGTTGTGACCTCAGTAGATTAAAAAACAGGCTGAAATGCAGTAGGCTATGTATAAACCTTATTGGCAGAAGCTAGTGCTAATTTTTTATATGAACAGTGTATTTTTCCCCTTCAAAAGGCTGGGCTGTGACTCAGAATGAAGAACTGTGTTAAACATTGTGTCCTGCCTGTCATACTGGGGGGAGAAAATATTGTTATGAAGGTAATTGAGTTTCAGTGAAGGTCTCTGTGAATTGTCAGATCACCCAGGGAATAACTGGGAAGAGCAATCCCTGTCTCTTTGCCATTACATTGCTTCCACTGAATACGATATTTTCAGCAAACTGAGTGATGAACAGCAAAGCTGAACTGGCCTGATGCAAATGTGAGGTCTGGAACCTGTTAAAATCAGGTGAGCTATTTCAGAGCCAATAAAAGGGGCTGCTGTTCAAATTGACAGGCTCCTGGTAATGGAGATTATCATTAATCTCATGAAATCCAGCTCAGCAGAGAACACTACTAAAAGTCATGCATTTGATGTCTTCTATCACACATTTTGTGGTGATGGTCTGCTGCTTTGAAGATAATTTCTGTATGGAGTAATAGCTTGAGAAAACCTAACTTAGACACGAGAGTGAAATACTGGTTAGGTCAAGTGCCAAAAGTATAAATTCACAGTGCAGAAGGGAAAAAAGAACATGTTTTACATCCAAATCTGAGTAACACATTGAAGAGTTATCGAGGTCTTTTAAGAGTTTTTAAGGCTTTAAATAGAATATTTTGCTTTTTCTAACAGTCTCTTGTTGCAGAAATGTAGAACAAATAAATCAAAGTCTGTAAACCAGTATGTTTATGGTATGCTTATGGTTGTTATAACATCATCATAGCAGCTGCAAAATGATGAGTTTTATTAGCAAGACTGGTTGGTTGGAGGTAAGTATAGCAGGTGTTGGTACTATTAAGCAGTTTCAGAGCCCATTGTTGGTAGAGGCATTGCCACTGGTTCCAGTAGATTGTGGATTAGGTCACATAAAATGAAAAAAACTGTGCAAATAGGATCATGTGCTTGCTTTTGATAAGTTTCTTAGTTTTTTCATGTATTTTCAGAAGTCTACATAAGTCTAAGAAGTCCTCAGCATATAGAAGTAGTAATAATCATGCTCCTTTAAATGCTCCTTTATTGCAGCTTCATGATGGTTGTAAACAATTATTTCCTTAGCAGATTCTTTTGATTTCAAATCAAACCCAGATATTTACAAACCTGTACCTAGAATGTGACTAATTAAATCACTGAAATGTTAATTCTGATATCTATAACGCCATGAGATTGTTCAGTATGTTTTGGTGGGACAGTTGACAAGGTTACCAAATGTACTCTGCCAGTGTGCCTGATTTTTTAGCTCTCTGTTACTGGATCACCAAGCAGTGCAAATGGGATGCTAATGGTATCTTAGACACAGTGACATTTTCACTAAACTAACAGAAAATACTGACTGCTGGAGGTAGATTAACTGCTCATGGTTCAGCATGAAATCAGAGCAGCATAAACTATAGTTTTTCTGGTACAGAAACCTTTAGACTAGATCTGTTTGGGTTTTTTTTTGTATTTTCTCTCTGTGTTTTTTGTCTTTTTTGTTTGTTTCCTCTTTCCTAAATTGAGCTTAGTTGTTTCTAACTAGATTTGAGCTTCAAGGCTAGGTTTGCTGTGTCCAGAGAAAGGCAATGAGGCTAGTGGGGGGGTCTAGAGCACAAGTCTTGTGAGAAGCAGCTGGAGGCACTGGGGTTGGTTAGTGTGGAGAAGAGGAGGCTCAGGGGAGACCTTAGCTCTCTCTACAACTCTCTGACAGGAGGTTGCAGTGAGCTGGGGGTAGGTCTCTTCTCCAGGGTTAACAGTGAGAGGACAAGAGGTAATGGCCTCAAGTTGTACCAGGGGAGGTTTAGATTGGATATAAGGAGAAATTTCTTCCCTGAAAGGGTTGTTAAGTCTTGGAATAGGCTGCCCAGGGAGGTGCTGGAGTCACCATCCCTGGAGGGGTTTCAGAAACATTTAGCTGCTCTCCTTAGGGCCATGGGTTAGTGGTATGGGAGTGCTAGGGATGGTTGGACTTGATGAGCTTAGAGGTCTCCTCCAACCTTAATGATTCTGTGTGTGTGATTCTCTCCTATCGTTCTCTGTTCCCTCACTGAAGTTAATGCACGTGGAAGCCTGGCTGGTTCTGTTTCAGTATTATGACCAAGTCTTTACATGCATATGGCAATTCCAGGGAACTATTTGTTTAGAGATACCAATTTGCATTATGCTGTTTGGGAATGTTGACAGTCTGCAATTTGTGTGCTCTAGAGGGTGCTGCTCCTCTAAATGCTGAGCAAACCTTTCCCTCTTGCAGTGAACTGGCACTGTGCCATGAAAATAGGAGACTTCAAACATGAGCAATGGTTTGCAGAATGGGACTCCATATATTTGCTGGATGCATGCCTTTTGACTTGATTAAAGACTGTTGCTGATAAGCTCATCACTGCAGTGTTAAGGAATGCAAACTGAAGGAATATAAACCTGTTGCATGTTAGCAAATGATTTTCCTGTGGATTTTGCTGCCAATCAAAAGTAGCTGCAGTTTCAGTGCTCTGTTCATTCCTATGAAATGAAGACACATTGGTTTCATGGCTAAGATACTGCAGAAATATATGTAGATGCTGTGTAGCTTGAGGAAATATTTCAGTCTTTTTTATACATTTAAAACACTTTCAGTGATGACTACTGTGCTCATTCCTTGCCAAAGTTTAGCGAGTAGTGTCACTTCATACCAGGCTGCATCTGTGGCAACTGTATATTCTGTGGTTGTTTAACTTGGAATCTGCAAGATTTTTATGCAGAAATGCATAAATATTTCAGGTATTTGGAACAGATTCCTGCTGGAAGAGGTCATGCTATAACTCCATTCATTTTAGTAGCTGTTCATTTCCTCTACATCAAGGCTTTGGAAAGCAACTGTTCACACAGAGAGTTCTAGATGAGAAATGGTACCACTTGCTTTTCCTTCTCTTCCCTACATGCAATGCAAGAAATCACCCACAATGAGCAGACAAATGTTATTGGAATTGGGGCACATTTGTTTAGTTAACTTTACTCACACTAACAGTTGACCTCTTGCCTTGCCTTGAGGAGACCTAGTCAGCATCAGCTCCTTTCTAGGGTGCTCAGTACTGAGAGTGATGAGGTGTAACAGCAATTTCNTTTTTTTTTGTATTTTCTCTCTGTGTTTTTTGTCTTTTTTGTTTGTTTCCTCTTTCCTAAATTGAGCTTAGTTGTTTCTAACTAGATTTGAGCTTCAAGGCTAGGTTTGCTGTGTCCAGAGAAAGGCAATGAGGCTAGTGGGGGGGTCTAGAGCACAAGTCTTGTGAGAAGCAGCTGGAGGCACTGGGGTTGGTTAGTGTGGAGNTGTGCTCTAGAGGGTGCTGCTCCTCTAAATGCTGAGCAAACCTTTCCCTCTTGCAGTGAACTGGCACTGTGCCATGAAAATAGGAGACTTCAAACATGAGCAATGGTTTGCAGAATGGGACTCCATATATTTGCTGGATGCATGCCTTTTGACTTGATTAAAGACTGTTGCTGATAAGCTCATCACTGCAGTGTTAAGGAATGCAAACTGAAGGAATATAAACCTGTTGCATGTTAGCAAATGATTTTCCTGTGGATTTTGCTGCCAATCAAAAGTAGCTGCAGTTTCAGTGCTCTGTTCATTCCTATGAAATGAAGACACATTGGTTTCATGGCTAAGATACTGCAGAAATATATGTAGATGCTGTGTAGCTTGAGGAAATATTTCAGTCTTTTTTATACATTTAAAACACTTTCAGTGATGACTACTGTGCTCATTCCTTGCCAAAGTTTAGCGAGTAGTGTCACTTCATACCAGGCTGCATCTGTGGCAACTGTATATTCTGTGGTTGTTTAACTTGGAATCTGCAAGATTTTTATGCAGAAATGCATAAATATTTCAGGTATTTGGAACAGATTCCTGCTGGAAGAGGTCATGCTATAACTCCATTCATTTTAGTAGCTGTTCATTTCCTCTACATCAAGGCTTTGGAAAGCAACTGTTCACACAGAGAGTTCTAGATGAGAAATGGTACCACTTGCTTTTCCTTCTCTTCCCTACATGCAATGCAAGAAATCACCCACAATGAGCAGACAAATGTTATTGGAATTGGGGCACATTTGTTTAGTTAACTTTACTCACACTAACAGTTGACCTCTTGCCTTGCCTTGAGGAGACCTAGTCAGCATCAGCTCCTTTCTAGGGTGCTCAGTACTGAGAGTGATGAGGTGTAACAGCAATTTCAAACTACAGTTGAGTGGAATTCTGTAAATCAACAATACCAAAGAATTTTGTTCCTCATCTCCCCTCAGTAAAAGAAGTATTAATTTAGGCATATAATAAATGTCTCTGTGATGGGATTGCACGTTCTTCATATTGCAAACAGCAAATGGTTCAAGCAGGGCATGGCTGCATTTCCCAAGTACAATACATAAAATGGAAAGTAGGTTCTACTTCTCAGCAAACTCATGCTAAGAATTTCTTTGAGCTTGTTCTGAAATGATTGAGTCATGACTTTCTGCTCGAAGTTCTTTTTTAGAGTTATCAAGATAAATTCTTGCAGTTTGTGGCTCAACATTTGGAGAACATTGTTGAATACTATACATTTTAATACAGGTTTTTGGTTAAAGCTACTTGGAAATTCAGTCTCTAAATGATTAATGTCAGGTTTGTTTTCAAGCCGCAGATTGCTTAACTTTAGCACTTACTATTACTGTTTATTTTCTAAGCTGAAGTCATTTGTTGAAATGTGAGTCGTGCCAGAGTTTAGTTGTTTAAAGGTTGCATCATCTAAATGCTGTTTAAGTAGAAAGATTGAATTCAAAGGAGTAAAATTTCACTAATTAAAAACGAACTGAAGTTTTGAGTACATTCCAATAGGTGTAATGGATGTAGCACTAAAGAATATCAGAGCATCCCTTTGTGGTTTCCTAGTTCTGTTTCCTCTCTTCAAGAAGTAATCAGTTGCTGACACTTGTCAGGGTAAGCACTGTGGGAAGGTTAATCTCTACACATGGTCAAGTTACCATTCAGTTATGAAGAAACTGAGTATTACTCTAAGCTTATTTTTCAGTGTTCAGGAGGCAGCTGAACTATAACATTTGTTGTTATGTAGCCAACATAATTCTATTTAAATCAAAGTGGTCTTAATGCATTTACCTCACCTGTTTTTGCATCAGAAATAAAATCTAGGAGATCACCCTATTCCCAGTGAAATTCAGCAATTGGAGTTTTAAGTATTTTTTGAAGTGGTAAATCTTAGTTTTGCAAAGAGACATTTCAGTTGACTGTTGTTACCAATTGGTTACTTTACTCTTGAGGCAGATGTGATGTTTGAGTATGAGACCTTCCTCTCTGGTCTTGCTCATGTGGACTTCTCACAGGGTAATACAGATAGCCTGTTAGATTAATATGGTCTAGTTGATGCCTCAACATAAACAGCATTATAAAACTTCAGCTATGTCCAGACCTCTTCAAAGTTTACAAGAGGTAGTTTTAATATAACTCTTATGGAATTTCAAAGCAAATGTGGAAAGAAAAATGGTTAATAATATTTCATATTAATATTTCAAGTTAGACTTGTGATACAGTATCTTAAACCTCCACATTTGGTATTTGCACAAAATGTTTGAGAAATTATGCTGAGTATGCACCTCCAATAATAAAATGGATTTCAAACTTCAGATTTCATGTGTGTTCATTCCAAGAAATCAGTATAGAGCAGTAATGCAAATGCTTTCTTCATTGTTGTTTTTACCAGCTGTGTCTTTGTACAGATGTAATTGTTGGGCAATATTTTAGTGTGCTATTTCAGTATAAACACTTCCTTTGCTTTCTACTATCTGTTATCTGTAACACCTAAGGTATCCTTAAGAAATACGTTGTCATAGGCAATGTTTTCAGTTCCTTATGCTGAAGTTTGCTTCTTCCACTGTTGAAACCAGTGGAGAAACTCTTCTGGACCTCAGTGGGAAAGGGATTTTCCAAAAGCAAGGATGAACTGTTTTAATGTGCAGTACGCATTGCTTTCACTGATCAAGGTAGATTTAGTTTAATATAATAGCATTTTTTGAAATGTTGAAAATGGTCAAAGTGACTTCTTTTTAACACTTTAGAAGATGTTCTGTGGTGTTTTGCTTTTGGATTGTGCAGCAGACTTCTGCTTGCATCCAATAAAAGCAGCAAAGGCATACTAAGCTTTGCTTAAGTAAAGAAGGTGTAGAGACACTGATACCACATCACTTTTCCAGCTTCAGAGAGTTAGTTTCCTTTCTCAAAGGATATTATGGCTATTTTAATTCCCATTTACTTCAAAGCAGATCCATGCTGCCTAAGGCATACAACTGACAGATTCCTGGAAGAATGTCTGCTTCTTAGGCCTACATTATTTCAAGTTATAGTCTGGAAGAAGCAAAACTGATCAGTAAATCAGGCACCTGCAAGTGGGGACATGGACAAGCTTGAGAAGTGGTCTTGTGTGACCCTCCTGAGATTAACAAGGCCAAGTGCAAGGTCCTGCACCTGGGTCAGGACAATCCCTGGTATCAATCCGGGTTGGGGAATGAAGAGCTTAAGAGCATCTCTGTGGAGAAGGACTTGGGGGCCTAGTGGTGGATGAAAAGCTGCACATGAGCTGGAAACGTGAGCTCACAGCCCAGAAGCCAACTGTCCCCTGGGCTGCATCCCCAGCAGTGTGGCCAGCAGGGCAGGGAGGGGATTCTAGCTCTGCTCTGCTCTGGGGAGACCTCACCTGCAGTGCTGGCTCCAGCTCTGCAGTCCTCAGCACAGCAGAGACATGGACCTGGTGGAGCAGGTACAGAGGAGGCCACAGAAATGATCAGAGCTTTGGCTGGTACCTCTCTGCTGTGAGGCCAGGCTGAGAGAGTTGGGGTTGTTCAGCCTGGAGAAGAGAAGGCTCCAGGGAGACCTTACTGCAGCCTTGCAGTGCTTAAGGGAGCTTATAAGAAAGATAAAGACAGACTTTTTAGCAGAGCCTGTTGTGACAGGACGAGGGGTGATGGTTTGACACTAAAAGAGGGAGATTTAGACTAGATAGAAGAAATTTTTTACACTGAGGGTGGTGAGAGCCTAGCTCAGGTTGCCCAGAGAGGTGGGAGATGTCCCATCCCTGGAACCATTCCAGGTCAGGTTGTTTGGGGCTCTGAGCAAGCTGCTCTATTTGCAGATGTCCCTGCTGAGTGCAGGGGGTTGGACTAGATGACCTTGCAAGGTCCCTTCCAATCCAAACCAGTCTATGATTCTATGAAACTTGGTGACAAGTCTACAGTAGCTCTGATACTTTCTTTAAAGAAACTAAAGTTATTAAGCATGCTGTTTCCAATAAAACAGTTTTTCTAAATAAACCAAGTGGATAGAAATTACCATGAGTGGTTGTTAGGAAGTTGTTGACCTTGAAATGACTTTCCACAGGCATTGTTGACTTTAACAAGAGCAAGATTGTGTCTGTTTAGTGGCACTCATTTTATATGATTAATTTATTGTGAAATATATATTTCAGTGTATGCTTAGTTTACACTTCAGTGTTGAAAATTACATTATGGTTTTTATCACAAAGTGCTGTGTGATTGATACAAGGACATCAAAGGAAAGTTACCTGTGTCTGTGTGGTAGGTAGATTCAATTAGTATATATGTGTATCCTCAGGACACTGAAGACCATACAAGAAGCTTTTATGTAGTTACTACTGATTACAGAAACCTATATCCTTGATTCTCTTTCTCCCTTTATTCCTGCAGGGCCAAGGCTTTTCGTGGGAAAAAGATCCATGGAGAATATGACATCAAGGTTGAACAGGTAAATAAATGAGTCAGTCTGAGTGTTAGTTTTATCTTTGTATATTTATAAAAATACACATAGATGTGTAAACACAAATCTTCCTGGAGGTATTGAAAAGATGTGTGGATATGGTGCTGAGGGACCTGGTTTAGTGGTGACCTGGCAACATTGGTTAATGGTTGGACTTGATGATATTAAAGGTCTTTTCCAACCTAACTAATTCTATGATTTGATATGCATGTATGTACAGATACATACATAGTCTTTTGTACTTCAAAAAAACTTGATGAGTGGAACTCTCAAAGATTTGTTTCATTTTAACATGACTTTTTAGAGGAGGATTCTGACCATAATCTGCACAACATTAAAAACACATCATATTCAAAAGTTGTTGCTTAGAGACTATGAATTTTGCAGACACTTCATGAATTGCATATTACATTTCTGTAGCACTAATTCCTCCGCTTAAGAATAGACATACACTCTGACTGCAGTGCTAGTGTGTGGGTTCTCTAAAATCAGCACTGAATACATTTGGAGATATAATTTAGGGTGTATTAGAGTTATGGCTATTTTATTTGAGATAGTTATCTGAAACTATCTGAATACACACACACACATATACACTGCCTTGTTAATATTAACAAAAACTCCATATAAGCCTCATATTTCCTTCATAGGGTCTCTTGTTGGGCCAGAACCACCTTTAATCAGGAAGAAATTGAAAGTTTCTGAACCTTGCTAATCACTTTGTAGCACATCAACACTGTGTTGTGGAAATAGAGTTATTAACAACTTCAGTGTTCTTTTGCCAAAACCAGAGAGCACTATTTTTTACACTACTTGTAGCAACCTATCTTAACATACAATATTTTCTATCCCATGCTAAGCCTTCAAACTACAAAATCTATCTAGAGAATCCTTGTAATTGTTTAATATGATTTATTATTGGAGAGATCAGAAGTCAATCTCAGTTTAAGTAGATATTAAATGATTCTTTAACACTGTCATCACTCACAACTATTTCCATTTCTCACCATTTGCGCTATTTTTACAGGAATTTTAAAATTGCCCTTTGTGTTTAGAGCATTGTGACACTGATCCAAGAACATATTTAAGTGCATGGGATTTAATGAAGAGATCTCCATTCTTGGGATGAAGCATGTGCTTAAGCAGTTGAGTTGGAGCAGTGATTGGAGCAGTCACTGCTTGCCTTCACCAAGCCCTGAATTTCTGGAAGCCTTACAGAGTTTTTCCTTAGGAATACTTCCAGTGATAGCATTTTTCAAAAGGAGACTAATGAGAATTCTGACACTCTGTATTCTGCATTAAGTGTCTGGGATAGCAAAGACACTTATTTCTCCACCAGCAGACAGCTGGCTGCATTTCAATTATTCTGCTGTGTAATGTTATTGTAAAGTGCCTTGAGAGCCTAAGCTGATGAAAGACTGGATAAACGAAAAACATCCTGTCCTTTCCTTTCAAATAACTGTAGATTCAGAGTATGGAAGGGATTCCTTTTAAATTCCACATTTCCAGTGTGAGAAGATACTTTGAAAAAGCTCTTGAGTTGTGAATTTTGCAAGTCAATTGTTTACTAGCAGCAGATCTTTTAAAAAGAAGAGTAAATGCACAGAAAGGACATAGAAAGGAGTATATGAAGAGACATTACATGCTGATAGAAAATAGTCTATTTCAGTAGTGCTTTTGTACTGTTTTCTTCAAACTTTACTTAATTTTTGTTGTATATTAATCCTGTTTTGCATGAATCTCTGTGATAACACCATACAAAGCCACAATATAATCTCAGCACTTTTATTCCAACCTGAACAAGGAAATACACTTCCTCCTTGCCCCTTTTGCATAGTGTTTTACTTTTTGCTTTCTTTGTGTTAGGATGTATTCCAATGTGACGTGTTATACATGGCAAACAGTTGGATTAATATCCTCTGAGTGCTCATTGTCCTCCAAATGTATGTTGTCAGCAGTTCAGACACTAATCCTTAAAAGACAGGATTTCGGAAAATAAAGATAAAATAAGGATCAAATAAACCTGACTAATGTGAGTCTTCTTTTCATAGGCAGAGTTTTCAGAAATCAACTTGATAGCCCATGCTGATGGCAATTACGCAGTGGATGTCCAAGTGTTTCGAAACGGCACTAAAGTTGTCAGGTAAAAGACACTAACCAACAGCAAGAAGTAATCAATGGTGTACCTTGTGGCTGTAAAAGGGACAGAATGATCTTTTGTGTCTGTGCAATAGGGATTGTGACTGATGCAATGCACCTTGGTCATTGGTATGGAGAGCAGGAAATAAAGTGGAGGAAGAACTCTTTGAGAGCAGCCCTGCAGAGGACTTGGAGGTTCTGGTGGGTGAAAAGCAGAGTGCAGGAGCCAGCAGAGTGCACCTGCTGCTTAGAAAGCCAACCCTGCCCTGGACTGCAGCAGAAGAGCAGCAGGTTGCGAGGAGATTTTCCCTCCTCTACTTTGCTCTCATGATTCCCCATTTGGAGTACTGTGTCCAGCTCTGGGGCCCTCAGCACAGGAGAGACATAGACCTTTCGGAGTGGGTCCAGAGGAGGTTGCAAAGATGATCTGAGGGCTGGAGCAGCACCTGTTTTATGAGGACATGCTAAGAGAGTTGGTTGCTCAGTCTGGAGAAGAGAAAGCTCTGAAGGGAACCTTATGGTGGGCTTCCAGTACTTAAAGGCATCTTATAAACAGAGAGGCAGAGAGACTTTTTACACAGGCAAATAGTAATAGGACAATGGGGAATGGTTTTAAATTGAAAGAGGAGAGAGTTAGGAAGAAATTCTTCACTGGGAGGGTGGTGATGCTTTGGGACAGGTTGCCCAGGGAAGTTGTGAATGCCCCATCCCTGGCAGTGTTGGACAAGGCCCTGGCAACCTACTCTAGTGGGTGGCATCCCTGTCCATGGCAGGGGGGTTGGAACCAGATGATCTCTCAACCCAAACCAATTCTGTGGTTCTCTGATCACTGCAGCAAGTCCTGTTTGTGATGGGAAGGAAAAGGCTCAATATTTTGCTCCCATGAAAGATGGATTTGATTAAGATGGGAGTGAAGTCTGGTGTGAAGAATATATAATACAGTGAGACAGGGCTATTGATTTGAGTCTTATCTTTGCTTCAGGAATAAATCAGTCTTGGTGATTCTGTACATTCCAGGCCTTTCCAGATGAGCAGTATTTATTTCCAATATTGAATGTTTTCTATGGAAGCAGGCCAAGTCCTTCTCTCAAGGTAGTTACTTGGAACATCACTGCCTGTCTGAAAGATTCCATTTTCAAAGCCTGAGATTTCCCAATAGGCTGTTTGGTCCACAAAGAATTATTTCTACTGAAGCAGGGTAATTTTACCTTGTTTTTCAGTGAGGGCATCAACAGCTTTGTAAATGTGAGGGGAGAAAAGTAAAAGCTTAAGTAAGTATTAGCAAAAATGATTTCAGGAAGTCCTATATCTCACCTAATTGGTGGGAATTACTCCTCTTTTGGCCAGTGCAATGAAAGTTGCATTCAGAATGTGGATCAAGTCACTAACAGTGACCTGATTGTTTACTGCTTATGTTTATCTTTAGGCAAGAGAAAACAGTTCAGGGAGATTGACAGCATACATAACTCCTTGTTTTTGCACATCTGTCTAGATAAAGGATTTGAAAATTTCTACTCATTCATGTAAAAAAAAACAACCAAAAGAAACCCAGATCCCCCAGAAAATAAGTGTACTTTCTGCTTTTAAACCCACAACTGTTTAATCTCTTGTGTGTTCTAAAAATACTGCAGCTTAATACAACCAGCAGTTATGCCAAATCCACAAGATTATTTCCTTAGAAGAGTAAGAGATTTGATTCTTTTAGGTTTGGTTTAGTTTTTTTCCTCCCAATAAATAACAGTTTGAGAGCCAGGAAATCTTGATCACCATTCCTTAGTGGCTTCTCTGTAGAGAATTTTCCAAACAGAAGAAAAATGCTGAGGCCAAGTTAGCATCAAAACATGTCAATGCGAGTTGAGAACTTCCAGAAAATAGGATCTACGAAGATGGATATATGCAGTTTATAAAAAAAACAACTTGGTAAAACTGCTGCTTGTGTTAAGAAACAAAGAAACTGTTATCATCAGTAACTCTGATAATGAGATGTAAAAGGAGTTTATATTATCAGTCCTGTGGGTAATTTATTTAACCAAATAGAACTACCTGAAGTTGATGAGTTTCACTCAGATCTGTGTGAGATACCAACTATCTGGTCAGTAGCCAGCTGAAGAGGAGCCAGCAGTGTGCCCAGGTGGCCAAGAAGGCCAACAGCATCCTGCCTTGGATCTGAAACAGTGTGGCCAGCAGGACTAGGGCAGGGATTGTACTTCTGGACTGAGCCCTAGTGAGGCCTCTCACTCCAGAAAGGATACTGAGGTGCTGGAGCATGTCCAGAGAAGAGCGATGAAGCTGGGGAAGGGTCTAGAGCACAAGTCTTGTGAGGAGCAGCTGAGGGCACTGGGGTCATTTAGCCTGGAGGAGGCTCAGGGGAGACCTTCTTGCTCTCTACAACTCCCTAAAAGGAGGTTGGAGTGAGTTGGGGTTGGTCTCTTCTCCCAGGTAACAAGTGGTAGGACAAGAGGAAACAGTCTCAAGTTGTGCCAGGGGAGGTTTAGATTGGACACTAGAAACAATTTCTTCCCTGAAAAGTTTGTCAAGCCCTGCTCAGGGCAGTGGTGGACTCAGCATCCTTGGAAGGATGGAAAGAAGCGTGGATCTGGTGCTGAGGGACATGGTTTAGTGGTGACCTGGCAGTGCTGGGTTAGTGGTTGGACTCAATGATCTCAAAGGTCTTTTCCAATCTCAATGATGCTATAAGTTTGCATGCTTTCTGGGGTGACAAGGATATTCAGCCATGATGAGACAGAAATTCTTTGTTTCTGTAATAACTTATCTAGAGCTAAAGAATATTTCCAAAAACCAGAAGTCTTTTTCATGAATGTTCTGTACCTTCAGAGAAATGCTAGTCTTTATGTTGCTTTAAGCCTAGGCAGGTTGTGAAGTTTATTGCCTGAAGCTTGGAATGTGCTTCTTGTCTGCTAAGGAATGCAGAGATCCTGGGGGACATTACGTGTTCAGTTGATAAGAAACTTTGTGTGAAACGCAGCACTAAATATGAGTCAGACAAGAGAATCTGTGGCATATTCCTTTGTTTCTATCTGTCTCAGCTATCAAGAGAGATGTGACAAACTACTGATCCCACTGGTATCAAAGTCACATTGTATATGAACATATTACTGAAAAGGCATAAACACCTGAATACTGAGATGAAAAGGTCAGTAATGTGAGGTCCAAAGAGACCTTGTATCATAGATTTGTAAGCAGAATACTAGTTAGAAAATCATAGGCATTTATAGCACAAATTTTTGCTGCCTTAGTTAAGGAGGGGGGAAAAAAAAACAGTGTAAGAGGCACCTGCTTGTTTTATTTCTGTAAATGAAAGTCAAATCATGCAATAGAATTGCTCATGTTACATAATGCTGAGATTTTTTGGATCTTAGGAGCACTTGAGCCAGGATTAGAGTTTTTCTCATGACCTTTTGTATACATAGCCATTCTGTCCAGGACTAAGTGCAGAGCTACAACAATTATGTAAATGTTCCCTGTTCTTTTGAGAAGTTTGTGCAAAGTAAAATATATAATTTATCTTGTTTTAAAGTACCAAACCTCCAAATGTTTTGTTCAATTGGTGTTTTAAAGGACTCTTTCTGTTCTGTATTTCAAACCACCAGTGCTCTCTTTGAGGCGATGTGCAAACCCCTTAGCACCTTTTTAAGTGACAGAGGGGGTCTGTGTCTTTCACTGAGTCCTCTGCAGTTTTGATGAAGGTATCAGTTAGTCCTCTCAGTAGTGCTACTCATGCTGGGCCAGTCAATTGATTTCCCTTGTTTCAATCACTTGGCACACCACCCTGAAACTAGCTCTCAAATTCTCAGAGCTATGCTACAAATACGTGTTTGGAAACTTGTTAAAGGCCAGCATTTCTTTACAAGTTTTGGTCCTTGGTCTCAAAGTGCCAGTTTAATGACTCCTGACAGCAAATCTTGGTCATGTTGCTTCTGCCAAATCATGAATTACATTTGAGAGCCAGCTTCAGAACCCAGCTAATACACTTTGATTGCTGCATTCAGGCTGGCATCTCACACCTGCCTGAGCAATTTTAACATGAGTTTTAGTTGTGGTGGTTTTGGTTTGGTTTGTTTTACTGGAGTGAGAATTCTGAATCATTTTGTAATCTTCAGAGATTTTTCACTCCAGTGTAGAGCTTATATGTATTCAAGACATGTAAATAATGGCACTAATTCACAACACTTATTTAGTTTACTCTGCAATTTTACCTCTTTCAGGAGGGTAATAGCTTCAGGCTAGTCAATGTTGGTTTTTTTTCCAGCTGTAAAACTGCAATACAGAGGAGAATCTTTGAACAGTCAAGTTGAGAAGCAAATTGCCTCTGTACTGGTGGCTCTCTGCTGTTATATTAGGTCTTTTGTTTTCCAGAACTTTCTTCAGCAACCAGGTTGTCAGGGTTTGAGTAAGGTGAATTTGGTGTCAGGCTGTTCTCAAAGGCTGCAACAGAGGCAATCCTGATTAGATGCAAGAGAGGAGTTGTATGTTTAGAACTTCATTTTGACAAGTGTCTGGATCAAAACTTGAGTTGTGATGATCTCCAGTTATGGTATGGTTCCTTTTGTGAGCAATGGGGCTGCTCCATGTCTTACTGCCTTTAAAACAGCCTGACAAGAGCTGTGCAAAAAAATTGTTCCCAAAAAGCTTAAGTTTCTGGCAGAGACATTTTCCTGTTCTGGTTTTGGTTGTCGTTACTGAGGAACTGGTGTGCAGAAAGGAAGAACATACTCAGAGTTTATATATTTCATTTATATTTTGGTGGGGAAACAACCTGAAAAGTCATGATAACTTGTCTCTCCTGTTCATGAGATCACATCCTGACTGACTGCTGCTGTTTTCCGAACAGCAGTGAGGAAATGATACAGACTTTCATAAAGCCATACAGCTTCTTTCCATCTTTTACTGTTTTCTTTTGTTTTGAGTGTTCTTTTAGCACTTCTCTACCCATCAGCTAGGCATTTTTCCCTTTTCAGTTTTTGCTCTTGGAGGAAAACCATTTGCTCCTTGCCTGTTAGCAATATCTCTTTCTCTTTCCAGGTCATTCAGGCCTGATTTTGTCCTTGTCCGACAACATTCCTTCAGCATGGCAGAAAATGAAGACTTTCGTAACTTGATCATTGGAATGCAGTATGCAGGCGTCCCTAGTGTCAACTCCCTGGAATCCATCTACAACTTCTGTGACAAGCCCTGGGTGGTAAGTAATGGACCAAAAAGTTCTTCTGGTGCAATAAAAAAAAAAAGGCAGTTAGTTTACTTGTTGAGTTCCTTTTCATGAATATCGAGTAGCAAACTGCAAAGTTACTTGGTAGAGCAGTGAAGCAATAGTGAAAGGAATCAAATGTAAACTAAGCTAGGCAAATCATCTTTTCAAAGAGTCAATGTAGGCAGTGTGGAGACAGAGGAAAAAATAGCAGTACTACAAGTAATGAAATAAGTGAGGAAGCCAACAGAGAACCTGTCCACTGCTAACATACTTCCTCAGGTGAGGAAAGTGTGCTTATTCACAATTTGTCTGGAAAAGCAAGCTGAGAATATTTTACATGCTTGTGGTTTTGAGCATAATTTAACAGACTTTTAGCCAGTGTTTCTCTCATGCCTCTGAAATTTTTGGGGCTATGCTTTAGCAAGAAAAACTGAAACTGTTGGTTTCCCCATTTGAAAGCTCTTTTCATAATCTTGTGCATATCAGGTAGGAGTTCTTGTCAGTTACACCTAGAGTAAGGAGGTACACTGGAGAGTCATTGAGATTTCCCAGGTTTTTTTGTAGAAGCTAGTTTAGTTTTTCATTGCATGCTCTGGAGTGGTGGAGGTAGCATTTGGTGATCTTCTTGATTCATAGAGAACTAAACATTAGTAGCAACAAGTTCAGATGTAGAGCTGTAAAAGGATTGTCAATGGTGCAGTCACTGCTCCTATAATAGCTAAATTCAGTTGTCTGGGAGCTAAGGAAACATTTAAAGAATGCCACTTGTTATAAATACTAAAGCTTCATCTTTTTTTCCTGTGATGTCTGGGTAAGAAAAGAACAGTTGTAGGTGTTTTTCACACTGAAGGAAAGTTTTACTCTACTACTTTTTCTTGCCTTGAAGATACTTATTTTTTCCACACTTGCTGTGAAAATCCCTCCAAAAAATTGTCAGCAGATTTTAAGAGATACCTCTGGCAGATAATTTTTATTAGACTTTTATTTTGCAGTAAACTACAGTGGATAATAAATGATAGAGCATTTATAACTTCTCAGAACACACATTGTTCATTGCTGAATCCATTGTTTTAATACATCCTATTTTGTGTGCTGTGGCATTTCTTAATGCTTTGATTCATTGTGTGCAATAAAGCTGGGCAGTGAAGCCATGGCAGTAGCATTTAAATGCTATAATGAGGCAATAAAAAGTAAATGAATAATTCCTCCTCATAATATTCTTCTGGTGACACTAGAGTCAAACCAAATGAAGATATCTCTTCCACCAAACCAAAGAAGATATTTCTTCCTTACAACTGCTCTTGTTGCACAGGAAATTTCTGTGCTGCTATTTCACTCTTATAATAATAATTGGGAGTAGCTGCTGCAGTTTGTAGACCAAGTGTATGTGACTGCAGAAGAAGAAAATTCTCCTAAAATAAATCCAATTCTGTGATAGTTCTGATTGCTGAACTGCAGAGAGAAAACCATAGCAGCATCTGTAGCTAGCTGCAGATCTGTTCTCCTGTTAGCATGGGTTGGGAGGCTGTGCACCAGTAGCTGATGTAGAAGGCTTTGAGGATCTGCTGATACATTAATTACACATTTACCTTGCTGAAGGAGACAGCACAACCTGCAATGTAACAATGGGTCTACAGAAAAACTGTGAGCACTGGGGCCTTAATTAGCTCTTGCCATGCTGGTGGAAGAGCTTGTGTTTAGCTTGAAACAGTCACTGACTTGGTGAAATTACAGAGGGGGTGTAAAATCTCCCTGTAAGTATGTCAAGCTGCCACACAGTTGTAGCTGCTTGCAAAGAAACATCTGTCCCTGCAGGGATGGAAAGCTGGATGCTGAGCAGGCTTGGCATCAGGTGAAGTAACCTCTGCTGGCATAGTGACAAACTGCTCCATCAGTTCAGTAATGTGGGAAATAAAGGGGGAAAAAGAGGAGCTGTGTTCTGGTCAAAAGCTGGCAGAGTGAAGTTAAGACCCAGAAGACAGAGATACCTGTGTTCTTTTAAAGCCAGCTGAAAGATCCTGGCATTTTTTACATAGTGCTTCAGATAGAATTCTAGAATCCTGGCATGGTTTGGGTTGGAAGGGACCTCTGGAGCTCATCTAGTCCAACCCCCCTGCAGTGGCCAGGGACATCCCCAACTAGAGCAGCTTGCCCAGAGCCCTGGCAAGCCTCACCTGGAATGCCTCCAGGGATGGGAACTCAACCACCTCCCTGGGCAACCTGTGCCAGTGTTCCACCACCCTTGTGGGGAGGAACTTCTTCCTAATGTCCAGTTTAAATCTACTCCTCTCCAATTTCAAACCATTGCCCCTTGTCCTTTCACTGCAGGCCTTTGCAAACAGGCCCTCTGCAGCCTGCTTGGAAGTTCCTTTTAGGTACTGGAAGGTCACTAGTAGGTCTCCCCTGAAGCCTTCTCTTCTCCAGGCTGAACAATCCCAGCTCCCTCAGCCTGTCCTCAGAGCAGAGGTGTTCCAGCCCCTGAGCATTCTCGTGGCCTCCTCTGCACCTGCTCCATCAGCTCCATGTCCTTTGTGTGTTGAGGGCTCCAGAACTGGACACAGTATTCCAGATGGGAACCCATTTTGTTCTGAGACATCTTCAGAAGATCCTGGTCTGCTTCGTGGTAGGAGTTTATTGTTATGAAGGGGTTTAAATATGAGGAAAGTGCCACAGAACACTTTCTTATGCCAAAATTTATTTCTTGCTCATCTGCAGTGATTAGGAGGGAGGGCTGGTTATGGCCTGGCCTTTTGCCAGCCTTGGGAGTGCTGTAAATCACAGAGCACTTGTTTGTTTCTTTTCCTGCAGTTTGTGACCAAACAGCCAAATACTTTTTTGCAAGTTTGTTGACAATTTTCTTTTTTGCTCCTTTTGCCAAGCTTACATCATTCTCTGCCTTCATATGTTGTATTTTGCTTTGCATTTCTTTTGCAGATGATTTTGTTTCTCATGCAGTGCAGAGTTGCTTGCTTAGGCATTGGACACATTGCATGGGTGGTAGAGTTTCAGTCAGGCACAGTCTGAAAATCACTTGGGTCTGCTGTGGCCTCTGGTGCGATAACTGTGCCAACAGCAGAGGGAGCATTAAACTCATTGCCCACGGGAAAGTGTGGGGAGTGATAGCCATGTTCCTAGAATCCTTGGATGGGTAGGATGAGCTCATTAGCCTTCTGGCAGTCATCCTAGGAGAAGGACAACTCTGATTCCAAACCTGGGCAGATGGAGCTCGTTTAGCCCTGGAAGGCCTTCCAGCTAAGAGGTTAAACCTCCGTCCTAAGGACTTGGCTGCCAGCATCCAAGCTTGCTAGGCCCTGGCAGATGAACCTTAGGACTAAAGGGTGGGTCCAGCTCTGCACATGCTGTGTCTCACCTAAAAAAAATCCCTAGTGCAGGCTCGAGAGTGCTATCTGCTAGCCTCTTTTTATCAG
>VWZO01022189.1:213464-257097 GCA_013396975.1 Bucco capensis | reverse complement strand
CACAGTCTGACTGCTTAAAAAGTCTCTCCCCTTCTGTCTTATAATCCCCCTTTAGGTACTGGAAAGCTGCTATAAGATCCCCTCCAAGCCTTCTCTTTTCCAGGCTGAACAATCCCAACTGTCTCAGCCTGTCCTCACAGGGGACGTTCTCCAATCCTTTAATCATCTTTGTGGCCTCCTCTGCACTCGCTCCAACAGCTCCACATCTTTTTGATGCTGAGGAGCCCAGAACTGGATGCAGTACTCCAGGTGAGGCCTCACAAGCACAGAGTAGAGAGGCAGAATCACCTCCCTAGCCCTGCTGCTCATGCCTCTCCTGATGCAGCCCAGGATGCTGTTGGCTCTCTGAGCTGTGAGTGCACATTGCTGGCTCATCTCCAGCTTTTCATCTCTCATGACCCCCAAGTCCTTCTCTGCACTGCTGCTTACAATGAGCTCTTCACCATGATCCCCGACTCTTTCCCATCCTCTCTCTTCCTCTACGCAAGTGTTACTCTCCCACCTTATCCTTCAAGCTTCCACAAGTGCAGCTGTTGCCATCCGATTTCCTTCCTTTCTGTTTAGCTTCTCTTCCTGGCTCCAGTTCTCATCTGAAATGGATGCAAAGTGTGCTTGTCCTTGCTTCTTTTATGCAGTGTAGTACCTAATACATCTCTTTGGTGAAAGCATCTGTAGTTGATGAGTTGGTATAAAATGCTGTGGAGCGTTGCACTGTTTGGATGGTGGCCACCTTGAAGAAGTCCTCTGACTTTCTGTGCTGGGCTTCAAAGAGAATGTGTTGGCTGGTCTTGGCTGAGGGATCTCATTGTACCACTGAGCTTTGCCAGGAGATAGATTGAGAAAATGTTTTCCAGATTTCCTTATGCTGAAATGAGGGAAAGATCTCAGGGCAGAAAAGTCCAGGTAGGTAAGATACCTACTTTGGCTGAGTTTGAATTCTGTGGACAAAGTTGTAGATGCATATGATTGCATCTAGGAACAATTGAAGAGCAAGGAAAAAAATGTATTTTAACCATATGTTTAGCTTCAAAATGAGGTTTACTTCTTAATTCAGTGGTTAAATACATAAATGGTATAATAATAAATATAATAATATAATATAAATAATTTTATAATATATAAATATTATAAAATATAATAACTACATAAAAGGTATCTTCATACAGACACAACTGAACACCTGCACAAAATGTCATTAACTAGGAGACTCCTTACAATGAATACGGGAGAGCTATATCTGAAAAAAGCCACCCCAGTTTGCATTAAAAGACAGATTTCTTCCTCTGCTGTGAAGTTTCACTGAATTCAGTATTTTTCTAAAAACATACTGTTTTAACTGGAAAGACTCAGGCTCTTAGTATCTCCAAAGAAACTCACAGAACACTAAAGCTGTTTTATTGTAGTGAGCCCCAAGCCCTTTTGAGAAGTGCTTGAGCACATTCCCAGGTCCCAGTAAAATAAACAGGTGCACAAATGTTTTCTTCAACAGGACATTGAACTCAGTGTTCCCATAATAGTGGAATAAACTGCACATGCTCACTGCTGCCAAGTGCACCCAAGAAGGAGTCCTCAGAGCTTTTATTTGAATGACTCAGTTCCATAAAGTTCTTTTTTTCCCCCCCTCTGTCATATTTCATTCTGAAGAAGTTCCAAAGAGACTCTTGATCCAGACGTCATGGGACTAATTTTCACTAAATCTTTTCTAACAAACATTTCTTGATCTGTTTTCTGCCTTTTCTGCTCATAGGCTACTTTTCCTTCGTTTTAATCCACGTCTCCCTTACATCTCACTTTCCACTGCTCATACATTTTGTCACCACCTCTTTCATTAGCCAAGGTGTTTCTCATTGCCAGATGCCTTGCTACCCAACTTTGAAGCCAAGATGAATTGTTTTTATGTGTCTGACTGTAATTTTATTCTAGTTTTTTGGGTTTGTTTTGATTTTGGTTGCTCTGTGTGGTTTGTGGATTTGGGGCTTTTTTTAATCCTGCTTGTCTGACTGTTGTGGAAAACTTATTTTTTTATCCTCTCGTGGAGGTACTCTGATAATTTGAGAGCTCTGTTTGCAGCCCTTCCAAGGGCGTGAGGCTTTTATGTAAGGCTTTTTGTTGCATCCTGTAGAAATTCTTAATGATTTGTATATCTCATCAAATATAATTGTGATGTGAAAGTATTCCAGTGGTTAATTAGAGCAGTGATTAGCAATTGGAGAGATGCCTCTCACAGTCAGTACAGGCTGCAGGAGAGGTGCAGAAGCCAAATAAATGTCTTTGGAAATTCTGGATAACCTGGAACAGAAAGCCCAAATGGACCTGGGAAGGGTCAGGCTTGGTAGCTCCATCTCAGTCGATGCAGACAAGCACCCCAGAGGGTAAGAAGGGATCTGGAGATAAAGAAGGTGAGGAAATAGCTGCAGTCAAAGGTGAAAGGAAGAGATGCTGCTAGTTGCAGAGTGATGGGTCAAGCAGCAGTGAGGAGAGAAGCTCAGCTTGGTGAGGCAGAGCTGCAAAAGGCTTAAGAAACAACTTGTCTGTGTTCTAAAGCTACCACTTGTAACTTATCTTTCCAGTCATAGTCCCACTGTGTTTGGCTTTGCCTTATATAATGGAAAACTACTGGAGGAACATCAAGTTCTTTTGTCAGTCCTCATCTTTTCTGTATTCTGTAAATGTGCCCAAACTGATCTGTAGGCAATGTTTCATTGTTCAGTTGCCATGTCAAACTTTGAATTGACTTTGTAAGTTTGAATACTTTCAAGCTGTCTGTCAGCTCCTGCTGACAGAAAGAAGTACATAAGCTGCAGTCAGCACTCTGTGCTCCTTGACTCTCATGTTTAGGTATCAAATAGCACATCAAATGTGTGTACTCAGCCTTCTGGAAAAGTAGTTAATGTTTACTAAAGCCTAATAGAAGAAATGGAGACCAATTGTAAGAAAGAGCAGCATAAAAAGAGTAACACAGACCCTTCCCAGTTAAGAGTAATTAAAAAACCCCACAGAGAAACTGTTTAAAATACAGGTGTAGTGACTACTCTTGGTTCAACTAAATGGACTCTGTATTTGTGTCAAATGTACCATCTCAGCCCCTTCCACACAACTACTCAATTCCTTCTCCCTCTGAAGGGTCTACATTGTTTGTCTCTCAAGCTGTTGGCCACCAAGGAGCCCTGAGAGGTTTGTGCTCACAGAACTTAGGCTGTGCTTTTAAACACCCCTTACACTTAGAAGGCAATCAGGTTCTTCTGGAGTGGCATTTCTGAGCCTCAGCCTAAACATTGACATTTCATCCTAAAACAGACTTCAGGCCAGTTTTAGTGGTGCTGTTTGAAGGGGATAAAAAAGTCAGTGGGTTGTTCTCTTTCTTAGTTTCCTCTAATAGAAATGTAACCTAAGCCAGTCTATAATGTAAACCAGCTCATCCTTCAGCTTCAAAACCTACAGACCCTACATGAGACCTCTGCAGATCATTAAATCTGTGGTATAAATTAAACCAAACCTTTTTTTTTAGTTTGTAATGTAGGAAGACATTGAAATCTGTCACACTCTAATAAATCTTACTTCAATCTAATTTGGAGGGGACAACATGCCAGAAAAGTCTTCTGAAAACTGAAAAACTTTCTACTGCAGCACATGTAGCTACTCAGTTATCTCAGTACTGACCAGGACTTATAGCTCAATTGTGCTTATTTTCCTCAGTTATGATTCCTGCTTTCCTCATTTTAAAAGCTAGATATTTAGCCCTGAAATAAAGCATCTCACTTCAGCACAGTGAGGAAAGACCTCACCTGCAGTGCTGGGTTCAACTCTGGAGTGCTCAGCACAAGAAGGACATGAACCTGTTGGGTCCAGAGGAAGCTACAGAAATGATGTGAAGGCTGAAACTCCTCTGCTGTGAGGACAGACTTAGAGAGTTGGAGTTGTTCAGTCTGGAGAAGAGAAGGCTCCAGGGAGACCTTGTTGCAAACTTTCAGTACTTAAAGAAGCTGTAAGAAAGATGGGGACAGACTTTTTAGCAGGGCCTGTTGTGATGGGCAAGGGGTGATGAAACTAAAAGAGGGAGATTCAGACTTGATAGAAGGAAGAAATTTGTTACACTGAGGGTGGTGAGACTGTATCCCAGGTTGCCCAGAGAAGGTGGTAGATGCCCTGTCCCTGGATCCATTCCAGGTCAGTTTGTTTGGGCTCTGAGCAACCTGCTCTAGTTGCAGATGTCCCTGCTGACTGCAGGGGTTTGGGCTAGATGACCTTGCAAGGTCCCTTTCAATCCAACCATTCTGTGATTCTATGACCATAGGTAGAAGGAAGCTTCCTTTTGTGTACTGGAAGGGCAAACCCCCTTGCCCAGGCCTCTACCTGCACTCACATGTGATGATATTCCTGTTCAGGCATCATTTACTCCAGTGTGCAGTTCACAGAGAAATACTCAGAGAACCTCTGCAGCACTTCCATGGAAAGGTGTCTGTCATCAGCTTTTAGTCTTAGAAAGGCATGATTTAAGTACAGAGTAGGCTGAAACTTTGACTCTGTCAGAGCATGTGGTCAGTATAACAACTGATCTTTAACCTGGTCTGCACTGTCTGCTTTTAAGTGCTACATGTTCCAAGAGAGCTGGCAGCAGTACAGAATATTGAGATCATGTTGGAAACGTAGCTATTTTATTGTTGTAATTCCACTCTCCAGCACTGAGACACATTGAATACATTTAGGAAAAGGCAAATCTATATATGGAAATCCAGAGGTAGACTGGTATTGCGTTACGTTTCTTCACTCTGTAGTTGTGCCCAGACCTTAGAGCAGTCAAAGATAAATTAAATTAATAAATTAAAAGCTACCAAAAGTTAAACCCATCAAAGATGTCCAATTTTTTTAGTTCTAGAGAATGTCAACTCACCTGGTTTGATAAAAGAGCCTATCCAGAGAACTCTATGATCATTTCAGTTACCATGAAATGTTAGAAAACCCAGCTGGAGCTCTTCCCCTGTCAGTAGAAGCAAGCCTTGACATGTAAAGAGGACAGGTAATGAACAGTCACAATAAAGGAAGATCTCCACCAGGAAAGGGTTTAGAATAGGCAGCTCAGTGGTACTTGCCTCATGGGGAGCAACTTTATAGACAAATGGGAAGCAGCTGGTTCCATGAAAATCTTATTCAACCTACCAGGGAATTCTCCACTGCAATGGCCAATGAGATCTATTCTTCAGTCTGGTGAGAGAGATGAGAAGCTTGCTGGAATTCAAGGTAACACAAAGCACCATCTGGAGTAATTAACTTTAAGTATCATATCTAATTATCTTTAAGGAAGAAGTTTGTGCAGTTTCTTTTGAGCATTTCAGGGATGACATGCATGTAATTAAGCACATTTTAACTCATCTAAATTGTTAAGCAAAATAATTACTCAAATCTGTATGAAGTTGGCAGATTTTTTGTCACTCTGCATAGTTTTATTACACTACAGTCTATGCTGTCAGATTTATTGTGTTCCATTCTTAGTGTAATGAAACCCCATAAAGCTTTTATATCAAATCAAAGGCAAGAAGGGTCGTCTTTGACTATTTCTTCTTATCTGTATCATACTTTTTTGGAGAGGAGAAAAAGTGCAATTGGTGATGTCCTGGTCTTTTGTGATGGAACAATCTGTAGGCAATGTATCTGAAAACATTCAGCCTTGGATTAAATAATAGTTCAGTAGTTTATCATCTAAAAAGATGCTGTTCTTGCCCAGGGAATAATCTGATAAGCTTTCCTGTGATGTAAAGGTGTAATTTAAGGCTGTAGAATTAGAATGGCAAAATGCTATGTGAATTGGGGTTGAATTTATCAAGTTGCTGTCTTAGGGGAGAAAAGTACGACAAGAGATTCCTAAAACTGTAGACACAAGAGTGAAGCAGTGTCCCAGGAGGGGCAAAGGATAAAACATCCCCATGGCTGTGGGAAGTCTGAATTATTTCTCTCCTGCTGCTCCTATGTGCTGGTTCATAGCTTCATTCCTCGATTAGAGGCTACTTCAGAGTGATAGATGTGTATTAGCTCTGGTTGATTGTATTTTACTCTAATAAATAAGCACGTACTGGTATTAATCTGAATTACAACTTTCCTGCCCCTTGAGTGAATGCCACAAACTCTACAAGTAGTGTTAGTTTCTCACTAGTTCTTACTTGCTTACAGTGCAAATAGGAACAAAAATAAGAAAAAAAAACCCACAGGAAATACAACCACATGATTTTTAAAGGTTTTTACTGATAGGTAAATAGATATACTTAAATGTAATTGTTTGGCAGAAGTCTTGTATTTAATAGGTAGTACTTGTTTATGAAATTTTGAATTTGGATCTTGCTTAAGAACAGAAATAAATAGTAAATTGCCAGGAGTCCTGTTTGCAAACCACCTTGTTTTGGTAGCTGTGATAATATTTCCTTGAGATTTGTTTTGTACAGCACACCATCCAACTATAATTCCTTAAGTTTTGGTGAAAAATGCTCATCATTAAAGTATTTTCCACTGGACTTCAAAATTTAAATGTCTGTTTTACCAAACCTTAAGTAAACAGCACTAAATTAAGCAAATTCTCTGTGCCAAATGGAAGCAAGATGTGAAGCTTTCACCATTTCCCCCCTCCCACTTGAAACAGTTTTTGCTATCCCTGCACCCCAAATTGCATTAACAGAGTAGGTATTTGGTCAGGCTGCATTATGGACAGAGTTTTATTGTTCTTTGCTATTTTTCTACTGTTTGTAACCAGCAAATCCCACCATTCAGACTGTTGTGTGAAGCTGTTTATGTCTCATGCTGGCATCATGACAATTAGACACATCACAGGCATGTACAAGCCAGAGCTTTGGAGTCCTGAAACAATAGTGGTCTTTGACTGCCAAAGTCCTCCTGCTCCCTAGAAACCTCACTGGCTGAGCCCTGGCTTCCAGAGTGATTTACCTTTTGAACTGTTGGAAGAGTTGATCTGTTCACTGAAGAGCAAGAACAGCCTTCAAATACATTTCTATTTAATAAAGAATTCCTTGTGGGTTTGTGTTTAAAGCTTGCTTTGCTCTCTGTGTTGTTGCTACAGTCCAGTGTATAGGTTGAGTGGATATGTTGGAGAAAGGGACCAGAAAGAAAACATCAATAGAAATGACAATAACATGTAACTGTTTACATTATCAACATCTCTGCTGATTGGGGAAGATTTGGTACATGGCCAGAGCCTAGGAAATGAAAAACCTCTTGTTTCTTCCTCACCTGGCTTTGTCCATGTTGACATAGTTATTGCCTTTCTCTGTTTCCCAGTTTTACAAACTCATGTTTCAGTGTCAGTGAGCTGCCAGAGGCTAAGTTAATATGAAATAAATCTAAGTCTGTTCTTTAGATTAAAGGTGGTAGGAAATGCAAAATTATAATGATTTTATTATCATAAAACCAGCTTAAAATGGTATGTAACTCTGAGGTTTCTGAAAACCGGTGTCCAAAGTGTTTCATTTTGTGAAGGCTCAACTCTGAGAGGTATTGTTCTTTGTTGCTCTGTAGGTGAAATCCTGGCTTGGGTGGGTTAAAAAGATGTACATGTGAGAGAGGAGGAGAGAGAACCTTCTCATGGCTGTGTGTATTTGCTGAATTTATGAAACACAGAAGATGATGCCAAATGACAGTATCATTTTGGTACATTGTGGTTTCTCTCCTAAGCTTGCTCTTTTGTTTTGCTTTCCTCTACAGTTTGCCCAGCTGGTGTCTGTCTACAAAACTTTGGGTCCAGAGAAGTTCCCTTTGATAGAACAAACGTTCTACCCAAATCACAAGGAAATGGTGAGTGCAAATCCCAGGGCTAACCTGGCTTACTGTCTCTGTAAAGCAAGAGCTGTAAACACACTTTTCCCCCATTTACAGTCTATTGTAAAAGCTCTTGTGGGAGCTTGCAGAGGGATGAGACTGGGTGACCACTTGAAAGTATTTTGATGGTTAGCTGGAAGGTTTTCAGATGGGAAGGTGGTTGTTTTTCAACTAACCAGCTTGAGATCTGGAAGAGTTTAAATGCTTATAAAGATGCTGAACAACTATTAAAGTGCAAGAATTACTTTTATGATTTGTCTGCAGCCTAGTCTTTTATGATACAGTCAAAGTGTTTATTGCGTTTGGAGATGATGCCCAAGGCTGTCTGCTGGTCAGCATAGAACTTGGAACTCATCTAAATTCAGGATGGCTCTGACTCGTGATCTTCTTGTACCTGAGCTGACATTGATTCCCAGTCCTTTACAGATATAAATGCATTCATAAAAATAACATGACCTATCTTATACTGCAGACATTTTTTTCCCTTGCTTTTCTTATGGTTTCTAAACAGAAATCCTTTCCTGAGTATCTTTCTCTAGAGGAATGCTTTCAGCCCTGAGAGAACCTGGAGGGAGGCTTTTTGCTGATTGAATCCACTAGCAGAGAAGCATTGATGACTTTTAGAAGACAATCCATTGAGCATGTGTCACACAGCTGGGACTCAAGTGCCATTGCCAAGGTCATGATGAGTATGGTTAGTTAGCTGTTTATGTAAGGTCCCCAAGCTATAATTGCTGTGTGTCTGTCTCAAGACTCTGGCTAGAGCTTCATTGGCATGGGTGGCATCTCAGATAAGCCTCATTGACAGCAGTTGACTAAGACTTCTTCTGAATGTCTTTCTGTCATATCTGCACACAGGATGGTGCAGTTCTGGAGTGGCAGGATGGCTCTTCATACTGCCTGCCCAGTTCCCTCTGCTTAACTTATAGATGTTTCCACTTCTCTTGTTACATGTGACATTTCTGCAAAGAGCTTTCACCACAGTTCTGTATTTAGGAAATTTGCTACACAGAAGTTTTCTGGAGCCAAGGGAGAAAGATACTGATCTGGAGCAGCAGATCTAAATACTGTCCCAGATGGTCACATCTTTTCAGAATGCAAGGAGGTTTTGTTGATGAATTTTCCAGGAAAACATACAACTTTATAAAATATATAATTGTTTGGATGCAAAGGAAGTGGTTTCTGCCTTAGGGATTCATTTGTAACAGATGGAGAAGCAGAGCCACACCTCATGTTCTGCACGGTACTTGTTTAAATGATAAGTTTTGTATCAGAGAATGGCCAAGATTGAGAATAGTTTATCATTTATTGCTTTCTTCATTGTTCTATCAGCTATTATTCAGGCTTCCCAGGGAAGTGGTCGTGGCACCAAGCCTGTCCAGAGTTCAGGGAGCATCTGGATTGTGCTCTTAGTCATATGCTTTACTTTCAGGTAGTCTTGTGAGGAGGAGGGAGTTGTTCTCAGTGATCTTTCTGGGTGCTTTCCAACTTGAGATATTCTATGATTTTAGTGGAGAAGGAGAACTTTTCACATTGTGAAATTGCAGAACATAGAAACAAAGAAAATATCCTGTAATCCTGGGTCAAGAAAGAATGTGTTAGCTTTTAATTTCTAAGTAGTATGACCTTGTAGAACATCTACCAGTTCAGCTGCAAAGTGCTGTCTTGACCAACTGAATTCAAATTCAGTAGCAGGGCACAAGACATTGTGTGTATCTGCTTATAGGGCATACTTGGCTTAAGAGTATAGCAAATACTTGAGGGCATTTCTCCACCTTTGTTCCTCTGCATTGCTCATTAATGTCTGAATGGAGAAGTTCTTTGTCTTTTAAACTTGTGAAAGTTAATGTTCTCTATAGCTGAGCAATTTTTTTTACCTATTTCTATGTAATGAATGTTAATCTAGAGAAAATGAATGTCTTTTGGTATTGCCTTGCCATCCATGGTTTAGAGGTGAGGAAGCTCAGTTGTTTGTCTTTTCCTTCTGAAAAAGCTCCAGATCTCTGTGGATTGGGTTTTGAGCTGTGTGCCAGGGCTACTGTGGTGCTTCTGCTGCTTTCAGCTCAGAGTGATCACTTGTGCTGAGGCTTTAGGTGGCAATAAAAGGTAAATAAACAAAGATGCCATTCTTTTGTGTAAAAATGGAGCTGCTTTAATGAAACTTTTGGAAACAGAAACATTCAGACTGATTATAACTATACAAAATGCTGTAAGGCTTTTTGAACTCATTGCTAGTTGAGTCATATCTACAGCCTTTCCCTCAGTAATTAGTTCCCTTTATTTTACTCCATTCCCATCTCTTATATTCTGTCATGGAAAAAAACCAACCCCAAACTGGCTTTTCCAACATTATTGTTGGACAATCTAATTAAAACTTCACTGGATCACTGAGAAAAAGCAATCAGTGTTCAGGGTGCTGATCTTTCCACTGTTCACCTCTGCAGTAGTCTCCCTTCTGTGCTCTTTTCCCTACTCTCACATGAGTCATTTGCAAGTTAAAAATCCAATGTTGTACCAGGCTATCCTTCTGCCCTGACCTTTCATATAACATATACACTTTCCAGAAGTAAAAAGAAAATGTTGTAAAAATAATCTGCTGTACTGCCACTACAGTAAAGATCTCAATAGGAGAAGAGCATATTTAGAATGCTGTGTTGTAGCTAATCCTTTTCATAATTGTCATCAGTGCTGAACCTCAGGGAAAATAAAACCTCATTATAACAGGGGTTTTGTAAAGCTTTTCTTGCCGTATTTATTGATATTTATTCCACTGTGGGAAGTTTGGGCAGATTTCTGTTCAGAGAGAAATCCAAGTGGACAGCCATTACTTGGGAAGGACCTCAGATGGGATAGTTTAGGGCAAGTCAAATATGAAATGCTCTTAGAACTCATGATGGCATATAATTCCTATCACAGATCATAAATATTGCAGAAAACATTTCACAAGGTATGTAAAGAAGGCAATCTGAGTTGGGTTAGTTGTGTTTAAGGTCTGGTTACTCTAAAACTGAAATAGAAACAAGTGAAAAAAGCAGGAAATGTGTTTGCTGCAGAGTGCTAGTTAGAAGACACCATTCCATCAAAATGGCTTTGGAAACAAATGCTGCACTCTGCATGTATTGAATGTTAATTAGCCATGTGCTTGCTGCAGACTTTGGATGGGCATTAAACTCTTGCAGACTTGTCTAGGAATTGTTTTGGTTTGACAGGAGGAAATCGGGCCTGGTTTTGAAGTCTTTCTCTAAATTATTAATAGAAATGCACAGCATGGACAGTAAATAGCACTGCCAATTTTGTCTCTGTGATATCAATTCATTTTTGGAAGAGATGTAGCCTTTTTATTTCATTTATATAAGTAGCCATAATAAGTCTATGATCCAAAATAGTGTAAGGTGTAATTTTTGGTGTGTTTTTAGCAAAGCAGCAAATGAGCAAGGCTTTCCATTTGGCAGCACAAATACAGTGGTTTAATTTAGGGTTGTAAATGAAAACAGCAAAACTGATTTACAGTAAATAAAAAGTGAAATGTTGACTATTAAGGGATGTACATTCCTCAAAGGAGTAATGCTGTGCCTTCCTGTTGACCTTGTAGCACTTACACTTCGTTGGAATTGCATAAGCTTAACCACAAAAAGAAGTAATAAAAATATTTATTTTCACCAGAGTGTTTTCCAACCTATCCTTTAAATATGGATTCATGCAGTTGTCAAAATAAACATTAGAAGCATGAACAGAATATGTCACAAAAATCATTTATACAGGGTTTTTTTTTGCAAGTACACATTATTTATCCAATGCAAAATACCTTAGAGTGTGATAAGATAGGTGGGACATGTGAAATTTCATGTCCAAACCACTACTTCATTGAACTCACTGGAGTTAGAGATGCTTAGACACTGAGAGATATGTGTATCTTCTGTGCAAGTTGAAGTGCTAATGATTTTCTAAGGACTCAATAGCAAACAGCCTGAAGGAACTGTTTGGAATGCTGGACCTTTGCCCCAGTGGAAGGTAACAGTTCTGATTCCCTATGAGCCCACAGGCTGGAAATGTCATGCTGTGGTTAGCAGGAATGAGCAAAGGGTTTCTGTTAGACCTGTGAATAGACCCACTCTAACCAAAGGAGAGCACAACTGGCTAAATCTCTGCCTGTTGATCTAAAGGCTCATTAAGAGGAATACACAAGAGCACTCTCTAGCCAAAATTGTAGTGAACTGAAAGAAACTCAATGGAGAGAACTGGAGAGAGTAAAAACAAGTCAGAAATGGCAGCTATTACTGGTTCATATCCTTCACAGCATCATCCTGTTTCTAGCAATCAAGCAGTGGACAACTGTCTGAACTTTGGCATTTACTGAATAATTGTATAAGTTTTACCACTGTGAATTTAATTGCTTCTGTAAACTTGAGTATGTGTGAGATTAGTTACTAAATATTGTGATCAATTCATAAAAGTTAAGACATTCAAAAACTAAAAGGCAAAATAGGTTGTAACACTTCTCTAGTATAAGTTCACGAGTTACCAAATTAATTAGATTAGGACGGGTATTTGTGAATGAGAAATCAGGGATGTAAATTTAAAATAATTAAATTAGAAATCACCTCTATCTATTGCATATGGTTTCACATGAGCTTCTAAAGCCAAGGCTTTAACAGTGCTGAAATACAGTGACTTGGTCACATATTTAGAGAGGCACTGAGTCCTACAGGTGCCCTAGTGAGGGATGTGGGGTCTGCAAGTAGAAGCAGTTTTAGCCTGTCACTATGTGTGTTGCTTCCATGAACTGCTGAAGCATTAGAACATCTTGGCTCTGCTTTCCACGAGGTGTAGCTAGTCCATAGGAATACTGGATTGGGTGAGAGGATTTTGATTATTAAGGCTGGTTTTTAACTTAGTGAGCAATGAAAGTTACAACTCTGTAGATCAAGCAAGCTACAACATAAGTGAGATACAAAATAGAGAGCAGGGATTGTTTTAATCACAGAAGTGTTCAACTTGCTTCACCAGGTAAGGCAATACAGGGATTGTTGAGTCTTTGTTTTAGCACACTGTTATTATACTTTACATATACACTGTACAATAGCTTTTGTATCAGAAGGCTTCCATACAGAAAAAAATAGTTCTAGAAACCATTCCATAGTTCATCAGAAAGATTTGGAATAAAAGATGGGACTCTCTTAATCTGTAGGTTGACAGAAAGAGGGGACAAAATCCTGGCAATTCTTTTGTTCTTCTACATTCATATTGGTAAAAGGGAAACTTGTTATGCTGGAGAGGACCCAGAGGAGCATTCTCAGCTTGAGCCTCTCTGTACAAAGGATAACTTTACAGAGTAGCTACCCTCAGGAGATTTGTTCCTCCTCTTGTGGGAGTGCCAGTTCCACAGACTGGTACTTCAGCTGTAGAGGACAATTTGCTTTTGTTTCTAAGCAACAGATACATTAGACGATGGCAGTTCAAAGCTGTGAGCGTGCAGTGTTTGATGGAACTCAACTCCAAGGTTTTTTAGGAAGTGGTCACTTTAAGGTTCACTGATGTCAATAAACTCTTTCTCTGGGGGAGGACCACCTCGGTACCAGCTGCAAGTGCCATCACTTCTCTTGATACAGGCATAGTGCTTGGCTTGGTGCCCATAGAGCTTTCTTTCTATCAGCCAGTCTGTCCAGAGGCACTCATTTGGTGCAGTGATTGAACAGGGTACCATGTAGCAGGTAGTAATCTAAATGTGAAATAGGACATTAGTTTACAGAATCCCAGGATCCCAACATGGTAGGCATTGGAAGGGACCTCTGGAGATCATCCAGTCCAACCCCCCTGCTAAAGCAGGGCCCCCCCAGAGCAGCTTGCCCAGGATCACCTCCAGGTGCCTTTGGAATCTCTCCACAGGAGGAGACTCCACAAGCTCTCAGGGCAGCCTGGTCCACTGCTCCTTTAACCTCAAAGGAAAGAAGTTTCTCCTTCTGTTCAGATGGAACCTGCTGGGTTCCAGTTTGTGCCCATGTCCCCTTGCCCTGTCCATGGGCATCACTGAGCAGAGTGTGGCCCCAGCCTCTTGCCCCTTGCACCCCTCAGCTCTTGCTCAGCATGGAGCAGCTCCCCTCTGGCTCTGCTCTGCTCCAGGCTAAGCAGCCCCAGGGCTCCTCAGCCTTTCATCTTTGGAGAGATGCTCCAGTTCTCTCCTCATCTTTGTACTTCTACTGGACTCTCTCCAGTATTTCCTTGTCTTTCTTGAGCCTGGAACTGGACACAATACTCCAGATGCGGCCTCACTAGGGTAGAGTAGAGTGGGAGGAGAACCTCCCTTGACCTGCTAGTTGCACATTTCTTAATGCACCTCAGGAGACCATTGGCCTTCTTGGCCACAAACTCTTTGCTCACCAGCACTCCCGGGTCCTTTTCTATGGAGCTGCTTTCCAGTAGCTCAGCTCCTAATCTGTCCTGGTGCATGGGATTATTCCTCCCCAGGTGCAGGATCCTACACTTGCCCTTGCTGAACTTCCCCAACTGTCAGCCTNACCTGCTAGTTGCACATTTCTTAATGCACCTCGGGAGACCATTGGCCTTCTTGGCCACAAACTCGTTGCCCACCAGCACTCCCAGGTCCTTTTCTATGGAGCTGCTTTCCAGTAGCTCAGCTCCTAATCTGTCCTGGTGCATGGGATTATTCCTCCCCAGGTGCAGGATCCTACACTTGCCCTTGCTGAACTTCCCCAACTGTCAGCCTGTCCAGGTGCCACTGAATGGCAGCACAGCCTGATGGGGTGTCAGCCACTCAGTATATTGCAGCTTTCTTGAACATGCTATTCCTTCTCAAGTGATCTAAAATACATGGTGTATAAAAGAGCAGTTCCCACCCCTGAGAACCTCTAGTGCCTGTAGGATGGGTTCCACCCTTAGGCAGTGTTTCCTTCTGTACTTACTTTGCAGCCACAGCCCATTTGATATCTCTGGTTAAGAGACTTCTTTTGAGACAAGGATAAATCATCCCATGGTTCAATATAGTTGCATAAATGGATGAGGACTTTGCCATCACTTAAAATTTGACCTAAAGCATGGAAAGAAGAAAAATAAGGCAAGCAAATAAAACTGTTTTCTAAACACTGACCTCAATTGCAAGAATTTCTGATTTTACTCTTTTTTACTAATGGCACCAAATCAGTCATATTTCACACTTTTTCAATGAAGGTAATTATAACTGCAAGAACTGTGCTGCTGATCCCATGCTGAATACAAGGAAAAGATTTAAGAAGGATAACTTTCCAAAGGTGCTGATAATCTGCAAATGCAGCAGCATGTTAAACTAGATTGCAGGACCCTCCAGAAAAACGTGTAGTTACTTGGAAGCCCAAATCTGCATCCCTGTGGGCCATGTTGTCTCATGAAGCATCTTTGCATGCCTGGGAAGTCAGCACTGCTGATTTTCAACAGATAATAATGGTGTGCTTCCTATTTAGTAATTGCATGGTTGCTGAGCTGCTTTGAAACTGCTTAAAGGTTGTTGGATGCAGGATGGAAAACATGTGAGATCACTGCAGCTGTACACTATTTGCACCTTTGGTTGTGTTGTTATTATTTAGTATTATTTATCATGTAAGTGTAGCACAATATTACTTATTTTTTAGATTTTTACAAAGTCAGTCTAGGCAGTTCCTTCTGGTTTTACAAGTACATAGGTTTTGTGTGCATTTTTACCTGTCAAAAGATACTGTTTTTTGTTGTTGGCTTCTAGTTTCACTCCACAGAGTGAGGAATCAAAAGGGGTATAGACATACTGGACATCCTTCAGCTTTTCAAATCCTTTAAACATCTGCAAGTGATCAGAAACAGAAAGTCAGTATGGCAAACAAGCATGAAAAATCAGTTGCAAACAGCAGCTGAAAGAAGCATAGAGTATATATACCGTATCTATAATGCATGCACCATATATACACTAAGAGATGGAGCCTCAGAAGGAAGGCTCTAAAGTCTGAACTGATATGAGAAAAAACAACAGTTAGACTTCTTTATACTAATTGGAATGTGTCCCATTATTTTTAGAAGGAAGTTGGCTCTTCATTTCTTCAAGTTACAGGTTTTTAAATTCTGCTTTTTCAGTGTTTTTATAAAGCTTTGTCTTTAGTTTATGTTCTACTGACATATTCCATCTAAGGAGTAGATGCNGGAGACCACAAGGGATTGTCAGACTGTGCCTATTCCATGTTGTAAGATGCAAAAATTTCTCAAGATATTCATCTGGGAAGTTTTATCCTGTGCAGTGTGATGCCTATCTTCAAGGACATGAAACATGCTAAGAAACTGAGCCTTGTTCTTGTATTCAGTCACTAAAACAAGCTGGTGTTCCACAGCCAGACTTTTACCCAGTGTGACCTTCTCAGCTAACTGTTGGAAAAGGGATCCAGCTCTGTTGTTGAGTGGCTTGGCTGGCACCAAAGTGGAGAGGTTCAGGCTCAGAGCCTGTGCACTGCTCAGGTTGGCTGTTCCTTACCTGGCACTTCCAACTATGAAAAGAATTCTTGGATAAGCCATTAAAAGATCAAAACAAACTTAGTTGTCTCCAAACATGAGAAGGAAACTGTAAGATGCTAATCAACCTCCTGTCATCACCTAATATGATGGAACTGGAAGGCCAGCCCCTTGGGAACCCTGTTTGGTGACATCGTGCTGTGTGTTGACAGCTGTGGATAATCTCAAGGCTCACAGCTCCCAAGAGTAGCTGGCGTCACTGAAAAATGTGTTCATGTTCCTCATGTTCTCTCAGGAGCTTTAAGGAGGACAGGGCACTAGAAAATACACTGTTATGTGTTGATTTTCTGAAGCCTTATTTATGGAATAAAAAGAGCCAAACTTGTTGTCATTGGGCTTCTGATCCAAAAATATTAGATGTGAACTTAAAGTACTTAGTAGAAAAAAACAAACACACCAACCCAAATGAAAACAGAAACCAAACTGGTATCCTGTACAAAGCAACACTGATATAATAGAAAACATATACAATGATGATGAAAATGTGTATGGTTATATTAGATAAAAAGCAGCCTGGTATTCCAGCCCAGTATGAAGTTCTCAGAAGGATGCCCACGTGCTGGAGAGCATCTGCCTGATGCTAACCCCGCATGTCAGCAGGAGCCCTGAGGCCTCCTCACCCTTCCCTAGGAGCCACGGGATTCCTGAAATGGGAATCCTCTTCTGCTATGCTTAAATCTGCCTTCTTCAGAGTGTGGGTACTAGATACTGATGTCTAGTACAGGGTAACTATGCAAACTCTGCAAGTGTCCTCTGACTTGAGTTCTCTCCACATCCAGAAACTCTTGGTTGGGCTGCAATATGTAGCAGGGTACAACTTTTATTTTAATATCTCATCACTTGATCTAAATTAATGTAAAAGGTATTACACAGACAACACAAGTTAATTTAGATATTAAAAAAATCCATGACAACTTACAGTGAAGCTCTAGGTAATATTGAAATGATTTAGAGGTTTTGTTGGGTTTTTTGGCTCTTGCTTGGTTGTTTTTTTTGGGGGGGGTTTTTTGGCTCTTGCTTGGTTGTTTTTTTTTTGGGGGGGGGGNNNGGTGTTTTGTGGGGTGGGGGGGGGGGGAAATTACAGTCTGACCTATCTCAGGTTTTGACCTAAATGCTTGTTAAAGCATTTCTTAAGATTATAATCTTCTCTTTAACTCAGTGAATCATATTTGTTTGATCTTCTCTATCATATTCTCTCCTTTCCTGATGGTGTGGATGCCTTCTCTGTAAAGGGGTAAGATGATTTGATTAGGTTCTGCCTTGTGCTATGATCCATCTATGTTTGAGGTTCTGGTGGAACTTCATTAAGGTAAGAAAATAGGGTAGGGAGCTGGGAGAATAGAAAGATGTAAGCCTGATACTTTGGTTTCTTTTTTTAAAGACTGTTATTTTCAGTCTCAGGCATGTTCCTGTTGTAATAACAATACTGTTCTTTATTCTTTAAGCCTTCTTAGCTGTATTATGGCTTACTCTCTTAGTGTTCTAGAGTGATTAATATCTACCTTGAAACCTTCGTGCATCATTGTAAAGTGTAGATAGTGTTGGGTTTAGCTCAGAGACCTCCTCACATTCCCACTGTGAGGGGATCCCACTCTCTTGCAAAGAAGCCTGATTCTTTCCCTGGGTTTCCAGCCAGGCAGGCTGTGTGGAAAATACTTTCCAGCATTTCTTGGACTAGTTCAATTTGGTAAACTGTGTTGATTTCACATGTGACAGGAATATCTTGAGCATTGCTTCAGTGCTCTGATAATACAGGACAAAGTGTCACAAAAACTAATGGCACTACTTCAATATTTAGCTGGCTCCTCGGAGTATGATGACATAATCATAATAATATGAAGATATATTCAATTGCATATAAATAATTTATTTTCTTCTCTCTTTATGTAAATATTGCAATACAAGAACATAACAGTAATTGAAAAAATGTATGGCTTTGAACACACCAACTTATAGACTAGAGCAAGGTGTGGGGCTTGGTCTTTTTTCCCAAGGAACAAGTGATGGGACAAGAGGAAATGGCTTCAAGTTGCACTAGGGGAGGTTGAGGTTGGACATTAGGAACTACTTCTTCACTGAAAGAGTGGTTAGGCATTGGCCCAGGCTGCCCAGGGCAGTGCTGGAGTCACCAGCCCTCGAGGGGTTCAAACAACATGTGTATGTGGCATTTAGGGACATAGTTTTGTGCTGATTGGCAGTGCTAGGTTAACATTTGGACTTGATGATGTCAGAGGTCTTTTTCAACCTTAATGATTCTATGAAACTATATTCAATGAATAAACCAAAACTAATTCACCAAAATTAATGCAGAGCTGAAGTCATGAAAGAGATGATTAGCGAGTCTAGCACTGTATGGTGGTGCTAATGGGAGGAAAGAGAATCACTCTGGTATTTATAGACTTATTTCTGTAAAGAAACATTTTAAAATATCCTCAATAGTTTAAGAAGGGAGAAATTGGCAGATGGTGAAGAATTTTGGGGGTTGTTTTAGCAAAGGCAAAAAGAACTGGCTTACTGAAGTTGCTGTAAAGCCTTAACAAAAGCCATGCATGGTGTAGAACTCCTCTGAGGTGATCTACTGATGCAATTTGAAGGATTGACTTTTCTAGAGCATTTAGCCATTTATAATGATCTTCATAAGTATTCTGTGTAGATGTAATAACAGAAATCAATACAAATAATAAAAAATAATGTTCTGTGAAAAATGAGAGATAAAGCCACCTAGAAAACCTAAAACAAACTAACCAACCAAACAACAGCCAACAAAGCTTCATGGAATGGTTTGGGTTGGAAAAGACCTTTCCAGGTCATCTAGTCCAACCCCCAGGCACTCAGCAGGGACATCTGCAGCTAGAGCAGGTTGCTCAGAACTCCAGACAACCTGACCTGGAATGGCTCCAGGGATGGGGCATCTACAACCTCTCTGGCCAACCTGGGACAGTGTTTCACCACTCTTAAGTGTAAAAGATTTCTTCCATGTGTGTAGTCTAAATCTCCCTCTTTTAGTGTCAAACCATCACCCCTTGTCCTGTCACAACAGGCCCTGCTAAAAAGTCTGTCCTCATCTTTCTTATAATCTCTTTAAGTACTGCAAGGCTGCAATAAGTTCTCCCTGGTGCCGCCTTCTTCTCCAGGCTGAACAACCCCAACTCTCTTAGCCTGGCCTCATAGGAGAGTTTCTTCAGAGTGACTTAAGTGGGATCCTGTTATGTCTTCTTAAAGTACATGAATGGCAATGTTTCCTTTCTGGAGCTGAACAAATAATGGACAAATCCAATGAGATTCTCAATGACTGAGGTTTTGGCTGCTCCCACTTTGTGTTTGTTTTCCTAGCAACATTCCTTCCCACACATGGATTTTTATTGGTATGAATGTTGGGGAAGGACTCCTGCTTCTGCAGGTAGCTGCTCCTAAGTGACTAGGGCTGTCCTTGCTGTTTCAGCTGGAAATGCTTTCCTCTGCTTAGACAGTTTGCATCATCCAGTCACGCAGTTGCAATGTCACAATGCAACATAGGTGAGCAAGTACCCACCAGGAACAGCAAGAGTATTGAGCACCACTCACAGACTGAAGTATGTTTTCATAAAGCAATTGTGCATAACAAAAATTCTAATCAAGTTATTTAGCAAGCAACTCAGGAATGTCAAAACAGCTTTCTTGTCTTTATTTTACCTTTATTTGTTTGATTTCATACCGGATCATTTTGTGGCTATCAAGAGGATCATCACTGGCAGGAACCACCTTCTCACTGATTATTTTTGCTCGAATCACTGTAACAGACAAAAAAGATTTAAATGCACATAAGCACATGCCTGATTTTACAAGGAGTAACAGAAATGATATTGCTAGATTTTAGCACTGTTTTCACACTTGAGCCAGAGGGAGATTTCAAAGGTTGTTACTGTAAGCACACCACAGTGAGTTAACTCCTGAAGACAAAAGTAGGTGGGCTGCCTAGGATAGAAATCTGAATTTCCATGAATCTGGAAATCTGAATTAAGTTGCCACTCAGTTTTGGCAAAAACTGTCCATCAAAATCTTTGAAAGCCCTGAATCCCAGCAAATGTTATCAAACACCCATCACTATAATTAGTGAGCAAAGGAAAGGGGCACTTCTCTTGATGACAGAATTGTTGAGCAATTAAATAGACTTAAAGTTAATGTTCTGAAAGACTGTGTCAGACAAGACTAAAGCATCAATTTGATACATAGAATCAGCAGCATGAAGAGAATAGTCTTTCATTCCCTTTTCTGAGACTATAGATTTTAGCATTTTATCTTAACATAACACATTAGTTGTGTTAACCTGTATAAATTAATTACTCTCTCTTTTGACACATTTTATTCTTTACACAAGGAAAGCATGAGGTTTTATGAAAGAAGAAATGGTTTCTTTTCCTATCTGTTGGAGGCATCCTCCTTGTGTGTGCTGTTTAAAATACACCAGGACTCTTAGGCACAGGATTCTAAAAATATGGTATATAGCCAAAATTTCTCTGGGGATTTCTATCCCTCTGAAGTATTTGTGCTGGTTTCTAGATGGCTGCTATCACAGCTCCTCTGCAGATACTGTGTTTGGTAGCAAAACCAAGCTGTATCTGCATGGAGAGGTAATAGTGGCAGAGGCCAGAGCAATCAACCCAACTTCAACTGTAAACCCAATTTGCACATGGGTTGAGATGGATCTGTGCTAAGACATCTGCATCTCTAAGTGTGGTAGAGACCAGAAAATACTGTGTAGTATGAAGGCAACTCTCCCAACACCTTTGGTTTATTTTGATTTTCATTTTGATGATGAAAGGAATCATTCTCTCAAAATTGGTATGAAACAAGCATGATGTTTCACAGAGTAAGTGAGGTTAGAGGGAGCCTCTGGAGGTCTAGTCCAACATCTTGCTCAACTTGAATCAGGATGTTCAGGGCTGTGTCTTGCTGAGTTTTGATTATCTCCAAGGATGGAGATTCTGCAGCTTCCCTCAGCCCCTGTTCCAGGGTATGGCCACTCTTACAGTTAGATCCTCATAGAACCATTAAGGTTACAAAAGACCTCTGAGATCATCAAGTCCAACCATTGAATAATTGGACTATCCAACCTCATACATCCCCTTCATTGACAAAAAATACCAAGCTGATGCAGAGGAAAATCTTTAGGCACCAAACCCATACTTTTAGCCAAAAATGGTTCTTTGATAGATTGACCTCTAAACATCATAGCTAAAGAAAAGGAGTAAGAAACCCAGACTGTGATTTTCCTTACAGCCTAATAGAAGTCAGTCCCATTGAATAATTCTCATTTGCTCAGTTATTAGCAGAGCAAGCTAGATGTAAGGATCAATATGAAGCCTGCAGCTTCAAAGCTTGAGTCCTCTGTCTTTTGGAACAATTCTCCCTCCTCCCAGGCCATTGAAACTCTTTTAAAGGAGCATTTTAGTCTCGTGTTGGATTGGAAGGCAAGACTTCTTTAAAGTATGACCAGCAAATTCCTCATTTCCAATGGAAAGTGGCAGCATCTCTTTAATCATCTGCAGATGTGTTGGGTTCCCACAAATTAACAGTGCTTCTGAAGGTCTTTGATCTAATTCCAGAGAAAAAGTGTTGAGGATTGTGTGTACTGTACTGCTGCAAAGGCCAAATTAGAATCCTGATGTTTTGGTTTGCCTTGCTTTCCTCTGGACCATTACTTCCTAAAAACAAAGGTTTTCTCATTAAAGAGTTCTCTCAGTATAGAAGGTAAGGAGTAAGACAATAGTTAGGAGCGAGCTCCATTATTTTCTTAGTATCATAACCTAGTTTATGCACAGGAAATCTTTGCCTGCCTGCTCAATGCAAACATTTGCAGGATAATTAATCCTACTTCTCCCCTTGTGTTTGAAGTTAGTCATTTTTCTATTTTTATTCAATTCTGCTTGTTAGCCTCTCAGAGGAGCATTACAGATGATCAGTGACAGCTCCAAGGTCTCCATGGAGTTATGCAAGGCTTGAGGGTATAACATTTTGGTGTTTGTCATTAAGAGAGCTGCTTCTGGGTGTGTAGGGGGAAAAAAAAAGTGAAAACTATTAATTTGTGTGTGTTTCATTCATGTGTTTATAAGAGAAAGCTTCCAGATGGTGAAGGAAGAGTAAATAGAGATTGATTATTTTTTTTAACAGCAAGAAAGTTTGAATTGTTGCAGGATGTCTATGTCTTTAGTCATTTGGGTTTTACTTTGCTGTTCTCCTGAAACCAGATTCAAATGCACACAGATCTCTTTGGGCCTTTTAATCCTTCTTGGTTTTCTTTTTTTCAGTGCTTTAATACTTTTTCCAATCAATGTCGTCTCGCTGTCTCCTAAAACCTCTTCTTCCTGTGCTTGCTTCTGGTTTTAACCACAAGCACTTCCTGTTGGAGCATTCCTGGCCCTGCCCATCTCCCTCTCCTCACTCGTGGTTCAGAGGCTGCTCAGAGCTTAGGATTCCTCCTCGTCTGCACTTCTTTTCAAGTACCCCATGGCTGGCTTGGCTTCTCCTCTTGCTGGCTGAGAACAACCTCTGGTTGTTGAGTGTACTAATGGCATTTTCTCTGCCAGACAGTGCTTGGTTCCTTCTGAGGAGTTTGCAGTATGAAATACATGTGCATAGCCTTCGGATTCCAATGCCACTAACTCAGGCTGCCATGAATCCATTCTGTCTTAGGAACATCTACTGCTTGGCAAAGGCATTCACTGCAGTATTCCAGTGGTGGGATGTAGCATTTCTGCAGAACTTGTATTTTGTCACAAGTGAAGTTTCATCCCCATTTTGTAGCTGAGGGTTGTCTCAGGTAACTGAACTGAAGGGAATTTGTACCAGCAGTAGTGTGGTTAGCAGGACTAGGGCAGGGATTGTCCTTCTGGGCTGAGCACTGGTGAGGCCACACCTTGAATCCTGGGTTCAGTTTTGGGCCTCTCACTCCAAGAAGGACATGGAAGTGCTGTAACATGTCTAAAAGAAGGGCTGTGAAGGTGGTGAAGGGCCCAGAGCACAAGTGTTGTGAGAAGCATCTGAGGGAACTGGGGTTGGTTAGCCTGGAGAAAAGGAGGCTCAGGGGACACTTTCTCATTCTCTCCAACTCCCTGAAAGGAGGTTGGAGTGGGGTGGGGGTTGGTCTCTTCTTCCAGGTAAGCAGCAACAGGATAAGAGGAAATGACCTCAGGAAGTGCCAGAGGAGGTTCACGTTGGGTATTAGGAAGAATTTCTTCACTAAGAAGGTTCTCAGGCCTTGGCCCAGGCAGGTGGTGAAATCACCATCTCTGGAAGTGTTCAAACACTGTGTAGCTGTAGTACTTGGGAGACATGGTTTAGTGGTGAGCATGGCAGTGTTAGGTTAACAATTGGACTTGATGATCTCAGAGGTCAGATGGTCTCAGATTACTTTGAAGANAGCGCTTGGAAAAGGGGCTGAGGAGTGTGGGTGGAGCCCTCCCTGGAGCTTCATTCGCCAAGCCTAGCCACAACTTTGAAGACTTAAAAATCATTTTTAGAAGAATTTTAGATTTTTATTTACTTACATTTGCATGTCAGGATGTGATTTGCATAAGTTAGCTTCCAAAAGGATTAGCTGAATTATATTAGCTGAATATGCCATCTACCTGAAATCTCTGAGCAAGACAGGTGTGAGATACAGTAGATGTGTCTGTAACCATAGACAGGCACTTGAACATTCTCTTAGTAGGAGAGTAGCTGTGGAAACTTTACATGTTAAGTATGTCACTTGGAGCAGGGATCATGGCTTCTGCAGTTTAATGAAACAAAATGATGAGTAGTACGTTCAATTGCTAGTACCATAAGAGCAATGTTATGGCTTAATGAGTTGCCCTTAACCTGGAATGTTTAAGGCATCTTCAAAGGTACTCCTGTAACAGCAAATATTCTGGTTTCTCTGTTCATGCTGAAGGATTTGCCAATAGAGTCTCATAAAAATGCCATTATTTTTTATCCCATTCCTAATAGTCTTTATTTTTCTCTGCTCTAAGAAAAAAAAAATAGGTTTTACTAGTGCTGTAACTCCATGTCATGTATTTTGTTGAGAATAACTGTACTGCATGCAAAAAGTTCTATACTGTTTTCCAAAACTACTTTTTGTTGCTGCAGTTACTTGCTTTTCAACTGAGAGGCATGTAAATCAGTCTATTTATGATAACCTGAGTTACACACATGGGCAACTTGCACTTCTGCAAATTGAGTCAAATCTTATTACCTTATTAATTTACTGGAACACTGAAAGGGCTTCATCTTCTCTTCATTTTTGTACTAATTTGTAACTTATTTAAACAAGAATTTGTCACTTGTGGTTTAGGTTCTGTCCTTTTAATGCAAAACATGCCTGTTTCATTCTGTACTTGTATTTTCTACAGTTCACAATAGCAATCATTCTCTCTGTGTCAAGGTCTTCTTGTCAGCTAGAGACCATTTCTGCCAGGGATGGCAAAATGCTTTACCATCAGTTGGGTCTGTTGTGCTTTTATTGATCAAAATTCCCTGGCCACCAGTATCACCTCTGAAAATTAGTTTCATAGTATTCACATGGATTTTTTTTTCCTCTTATATAGAAGACTCTAGACCTTGCAGGGGCAGGAGGGTGGATTAAAAGTTAGGTCTAGGTACTGAATGAAAAGTGATGTGTTTGGTCAAAATTATTCATGCAATGTTCCAGTATTCCAGGTGGGGCCTAACCAGGGCAGAGTAGAGGGGAGAATAATCTCTCTGGCTCTGCTGGCCATGCTCCTCTTAATGCATCCTAGGATGCCATTGGCCTCTTGGCCACAAGGGCACATTGCTGCCTCATGGGCATCCTCCTAGCCACCAGCACTCCTAGAGCTTTTTCCCCAGGGCTGTTCTCCAACAGATCAATTCCCAGTCTGTACTGATCCATGGGCTTGTTCCTTCATGTTCATGGGACATCAAAGTTCATAGACTCCTAGAATGGTTTGGGCTGGAAAGGACCTTCCCAGGTCATCTAGTCCAACCCCCTGCAGTCATCAGGGACATCTGCAACTAGAACAGGTTGCTCAGAACTCCAGACAACCTCACCTGGAATGGCTCCAGGGATGGGGCATTACCACCTCTCTGGCCAACCTGGGCCAGTGTCTTACCACTGTCAGTATAAAAAACTTCATCTAGTCTGCATCTCCCTCTTTTAGTGCCAAACCATCACCCCTTGTCCTGTCACAACAGGCCCTGCTAAAAAGTCACTCCATCTTTCTTACAGCCCCTTGAAGTACTGCAAGGCTGCAGTAAGGTCTCCCTGGAGCCTTCTCTTCTCCAGGCTGAGCAACCCCAACTCTCTCAGCCTGGCCTCTCAGCAGAGAGCTTCCACTCTTGGATCATTTTTGTGGCCATACAGAAGTGCTGCCATATTCTTGAGGATAATACCTGTTCAGTAACAGTACACTGCTTTGAGAATGAATCTGGCAAATCTTTCTGCTGGCTGATGTCACTGCCACACAGTGCAGGTGTTCCACACAACACCTGCAGGAGCTTCTGCTTCTGATGCTTACACAACAGAAAGGAGACTGTGAGCATTCTATTGCAGTGTTGATTTCTGAATTAGTGTGTAAGCTTTTGATTGTTTCAGACCTCAATAGAGAGGCAGATAATTGCCTCATGATATCTGCTGAGATGCTAGATCATCCTTCTTCTTTTGGGAGTGGAAACCTAACATTAACCCCCACACTTTCTTTTTCTCTTTTGAGAACCAAGCAAGATGCTATTGAATGGTCTTTAAAAACTGAAAAAGATCAAATGCCTTTAGCAAACAGCTCATATATCAATCTTTCAACAAGATGGATCAGCAAACAGCAATTTTGTGTCCAAAATGTAACTCAACTCAGATGTTTGAAGCTGTTGTGCTAATTCAACTCTAGATACAAACAGAATGCAGCAGTAGCAAAGCTGGCCCAGTGCTGAGTGGGTCTGAAAAGACCTTTCCTTTATATTTGCAGGATAGATTTCTTATCTGTAAGTCTAGACTGTTAATATGGACTATTCTTCCACAACTCCTAGACCCAAAGTAAGGGATCTTTAGTTCAAAAGGTATTTATGCTAGTTAGGATGTAAAGGCAATTTTACTTTTCCTGCTTTGTATTTTAGTTTTCTGCTATTCTGTCAATAAATGCTTATAGCCATCTGTCAAAGAACTAAACCAGCAGCACAGGAATTAACTGAACCAGTTTCTGAAATGACCGGAATGAAAAAGAGTGGAACTTACTGAACTATTTGGACAGAAGTGTTTTGGATCTGTAACCACAGAGCTTGTTGAAGAGCATAACTGTAACACTAGCAGCTTTATTTCTTTTGTTCTATGGAAAAACAAGGTATGGAAGAGCATTGCCTAGTCTTGCTGGTGCTTCCAGTTGCACGAGAAGGTAAGTGTGGTGAGAACAGTCATATCTTTAACTGAAAAGATTAAATCCTTCTAGTAAAGTTCTGTCATTTGGACTGAAAGAGCTCTATGGAAATTCTGATTTAAAGTAAGTGCTAGGACAGACCTAAATTTAAACGAGAAGAAAAAGGAGACAGACCTATGCATTAGATGTTGAAGGGAAAGGTCACAAATAGGTTTTAAAAGGTTTACTGTTTTAATCAGCATGGGTTTCTGTACCCAAATAATGTAGCTATTGTGCAGATGTTTTAGTTAGACAAGACAGCAGTGAAACACCTTTCTTTTCTAGATGATAAATTAGGATATTTCATCATTCATGGCATTTTCCTCCAGAAAAAAAAATACTGCATTTGAAAACCTCACTGTCTTGAAAACCCCATGAGTACTGCTGAGGTCAGCAAGATACCAAGGATTATTTTATCACCATTTTGTATGGGTATTAATTTGCTCTGTATTATTTCCCAGTGTGAATGCTTTGCAGAATTTGGTTACTCCTGTGTTTTGTGAACACCAAACTGTGCTAGTCCTCTTCCAAATCCCATTCCCATTTGAGGCCCTCAAAATGCAGGAGGCCTTATTCAAGCTCATTAGGACTCTCAGGTAGGTCAGGATTTTGTGAATCTCTATGTGCTTTTGGCTCAAGATGCAAAAATTCCTCGTGTTGAAGGCAGGACTTGATTGAGTTTGGCTTCCTTGTTAAACCAGAAGGTTATGTGGTTTGATCTTTTTTTTTTAATTAGAAGAACACATTCAATTTATGAGAGTGAGGTTTTAAACTCTATTTTTTCTAAACTTGTGACTAGCAGAGGCGAGTTGTATTTTTAACAGATGTGTGGTATTCTTTTAACTTCAATATTACCTACAATCTAGGAGGATTTCCTAATGTTGTTCAAGGGCAGTTTGATTTTTTTTTTCTGGGCTGTTTTTACAGCTGCTACTCATGTTACCAGAAATATTTCTCTCTGCTTCACAAGCCTCAAATACCACATCATTTGCCTAGTAATCAACATCTGCCTAATTTCAGCTGCAGAATAACACCCTCTTTATGCTCTCAAGTCTGTAGAACAACATCCACGATGTTGTTGTAGATTTCCATTCATAGCTGGATGCTCCTCCCTCCTTGCAGAGAAACCTCTGTGTCACTGAGATACTTTTTAATGAGAAAGTTAGGGATTAAAGTTGGTAGGTTAATAGGATTAAGAGTTTGGCAGTCTTTCATGTTCTGTGTTTTGTATTATTGAATCTTTGTTTCTGAGCTTGAATGTTGTTTTCCTCCCAGTCTGTGTAGAATGTTGGGTTTGGAATCGTGGGGTTTAGCTTCTTAGCACTATAATGCATGATTTTAAATAACACTTACACAATTCCTTGGTTTTCTTATCCTGCATTTATAACATACTCAGCAATGAGTCAGTGTTACTGAGTGACTTCTTCATCAGGTAACAACTAGCATAATTCCTCCCGAGATTTCATTTTCCTGCACAGGACACAGCTCTGGTTTGTTTGTTTGTTGTTTTTCACTAAAGCTAAATGATTTTACAGTTGTCAGCTGCATTCTAATTGACAGGAGTGTTGTGCTCAGTGGATTTGGCTCCTTAAAGTTCTTTCCTGTTGTTCAGTTCCGTGATGCCACCTCATTTTACAGCTGCAACTTCTAAGCTGTTGGGAACACTGCCATGAAAAAGTTCAAGAGGAGAGGAGAGGAGAGTGAGTGCATTTTTCCAGGCTGAGCCCCATTTTCATGCTGAAATGGCAGGGTTCTGAAGAACAGGCCTTTAAAGAAGATTGGAAAGGATTTCTTCACGTTGCATGGTATTAGCAAGGCAATTCAAGTCTTGAATTCAGGACTGGAAAGGAACTTAGGAACCTAACTAGACATGGAATTTTGAAGTAAGTTCTTCAAATGTTTGCTTCTATCTTAAAACCTTAAGTAGATGTAGGGTTATTTGTAGAACTTTTGGTCTTCTTCCTAAACAGGCAATGCAGTCTTTATCCTAGGAAGCTGTTTCCTGAACGTTTTGTTATGTGTTAGCTGCAAATGGAAGGACTCAAACTGCTATTCCCATACAAGCCATTGAATGTGGCTATTGAGGTGCTTTATTGCCCACTCACCAGACAGGTGCAAACACGTGTAGCTATGAGTTTGAATTAACAGCACATCATCTCTGCAGTCTCTGCAGTCATTTCTTTGTAGTTTTGAAACCATTTGGAAGTTTCAGGCTCTGATGCCAAGAAATGTACTGCAATTATAACTGAGTTGTAATACTCAGATATTGGTACAGTAATGAGCCTTTGCAGGCTGGCAGATGTTTTGTCTTCAAGAGCTTTACTCTAAGTGAATCAGTAGTTATGTTAAACTAAATAATTTCCTAGGTTTCCTGTCTTCTAGAGGTTTGGTTTGTTGTTTTCTTTTAATTCTAATTGAAAATACTATTAGTGTGTGTAAAATATGCATAAGGGACAAGTAAGAGCAATTACTCCAGAAACCCTATCCTCTTTTGACTTGGGTAGGACATTGCTCAGCCAAAACAGGTGAAAGGTGGTTTTGGTATTTATATCACTTACAAGTCTGTTGAAATGTGACTTATGGGTAAAATGTCTATTTCTGAATATTTTTTGTTAATGAAGTTAATATGAGTCATGTAACAAAAAGTGGGTGTAGGGAAGGGTTCCTACATGCCAATGTTGTGGGGCTCTGTGAGCACAAGGCTGGAGTTCAGCTTTTCTCAGCTACTTGCTGAGGACATGGGGCTAAGAGATTTACCTCATTTTCAGCACCTCTGAATTAAACCTACCACACATGAATAACAGTACTTTTCAGGTTAGTATAATTTCTAGCTGATTTTGAGATGATTCATTGGTTAATATAATGAGGGTTCTGAAAATGCTGCTCTGGCAGCATGTTCAGTCAATGACACTAATAGAGTCTTCTTGTTCAGATTAATTTGTGCAAGAAACATCCTCAGATGCTGAGCTTTTCCTGTTGTTTGACAGAGCTTGAACAGCAAAAGCACAGAATATTTTTCAATTCACAGTTCTTGGAATGGAAACCTGGCTGTCATGTCTGTCTGGGACCCCTGAGCTGCATAATCCTTTCCAATCAGTGACAAGTCTCATCAGCCAGAAGCCAACTGTCCCCTGGGCTGCATCCCCAGCAGTGTGGCCAGCAGATCAGGGAGGGGATTCTAGCTCTGCTCTGCTCTGCTCTGGGGAGACCTCACCTGCAGTGCTGGCTCCAGCTCTGGAGTCCTAGGCACAGCAGAGACATGGACCTGGTGGAGCAGGTAGAGAGGCCACAAAAATGATCAGAGCTTTGGCTGGTACTTCTCTGCTGTGAGGCCAGGCTGAGAGAGTTGGGGTTGTTCAGCCTGGAGAAGAGAAGGCTCCAGGGAGATCTTACTGCAGCCTTGCAGTGCTTAAGGGGCTTATAAGAAAGATAAGGACAGACTTTTTAGCAGAGCCTGTTGTGACAGGACAAGGAGTGATGGTTTGACACTAAAAGAGGGAGATTTAGACTGGATAGGAGGAAGGAATGTTTTAGCTGAGGATGGTGAGACACTGTCCCAGGCCAAGGTCTGTCACAGAATGCCTGAAGTTAGAAGGGACCCACAAGGATCATCAAGTTCAGCTCCCTGCCTATCTTTAATGACCTTTTGGTCCATGGTTGTAGTTCTGATGTTTGTACCAATGCTGTACTCCCAAACCCATGAAGTTTCATTACACAGCTGCTTAACTTTGTGTCAGAACCCCCACTGCAGGTGCTCATCACCCTGAGCATGCAGGTAATCACCATCTCCATAGTCACACTGCTCACAGCAAGTAGTCACTGTGAGATTAAGAAGATGGTGAGTGCATGTAGCATAATATAGTAAGAATAAAACATAAAGTCTGCTTTAGTTTCACTGTTCACCTTTTCCCCTGAGTTGGAAGAAGTACTGTCTACATTTCTAATACATTTTCCCATGCTGATTTTTCCCATCAGGCAAAGTTACTTCCAGCTCTAATAATGTAAAAATTAATACATTCCAGTACAAAACTAGATATTTTATTACAGAGAGGCAAAACTGTGAGACACACAGCCATGAAAGTTTGAATATGAAATTCAGTAATAAAGAAATAACATATTGCAGTTTTATCCCAGAGGAGCTGACTTTGAAAACTTAATTCTGGTGTGTTTAAATAAAATTTTTACTGTTATTCTTAAATGTGATTAAAGTTTAATATCTCATCTGGCAGATCTTTACAATGCCTGATCTCAGTGATCTTATGAGATTTTAACAGGCTGAACATGCTGCCAAGCTCCAGCTGTAAAGCTTCCATCGTACTTTGAAATGTGCCACTCTTCTCCAAAGCTATAGAACTAGTCTCTGAAGCTATATAATATATTTATTTGCACTCAAGATCTGTTAGTCATTTCTGTTAGAGTGTGCTGCCCAGTATTCAGTCAAAATATTCTTTTCTATGTATGTTTAAGACGGTTTAAATCAGAAAGGATACATCTGACTTTAAAGGGAGAATTGTGGTGTTACACAGCTAAGAAATGCAAAATATGTAGGTATTTGTCCTGCTGTCCAAAAAATAACCTTACTTATGCCTAAGGGGGAAAAAAATCAGCCTGAGTTAAACCTTAGACAGGAATGAGTCTACTTCACATAGAGCATTTCTCTCCACAGACTGTCTAATTTGATGTGAATTGGTTTAGAATTGAGTCCAGGAAGGCTGAAGTCAGTGGCAAAAGGAGACCTGTTATCTTGACACTATCTGATCAACTGGTAACTAGCAATGCAATGCATTGCTGTTTAATTAACCTCTCATCTCCATTGCCAGTGGAAGTCCTCTTGAGAAATACAGCTGTGCACTGGGGTTTGAAGGCATTCAGCACATTTTAGGAAGGGCTCAGCACCTCTTAGAACACAGGAGGCATGTAACTCCCCTTTTTCATCAGAGATATGTACCTTCCTGGTGCTGGGCCTTCCTACAAAGGAATTCCAGACTTGCAGGGATCGGATTGGACCTCTGGGGATCATCTAGTGCAACTCCCCTGCTAAAGTAGGGTCACCCAGAGCAGGTTGTACAGGATAATGTCCAGATGGATCTGGAATCTCTCCAGAGAAGGAGGCTCAGGAGAGAAGAGTCTGGTAAAGGAAGATTTCTCTCTTTGAAGTGCAATTTAGAACTGTTTTGAAGTTAATGAAAACTGCTCAGATTTGTCCAAAGTCACACTCTGACAAGATTAACTACCAAACCCAAGGTCAGGCAAATGGCAAGCTGCCATGGCACTCATGAGCTACTCCCCATCCTTACTGTTCTCCTCATGGTGTGTACAACCATGTTACACCTGCAGAGCTCTTCAGTTGTTCCTCATTTTAGTTTCAGGCAGGACCAGACACTCTCTTGTACTCTAGGTCTGTCAGAAAAGGCATTATTTCTATCAAGTCACTCAGGTTCTGTAGTAGCTCTGGGTATCATGAGAAAGAGTAAAAGCCACAGAAGCCTCCTTATGGTAAAAGGCAAAGTGTCACAGCACTAATCATGGGAACAAAAGTAAAAATGAAAAGACCTTGTCCCAGACTTAATTTCTCTGCTTGTTTTTTTTCTTGGGTATCTGATACAAATGTTGAGGTTTCCGAGTAGCTTCACACGTTCTGTTAGTGGCTCAAGTCATGTCTATCAGTTCAAGCCCCTCCGCCTCCATTTTCACTCCACCCAAATCACAAGTGGTCTTAAAGGAAGTTAAAAATGTTGCAGATACATAGTGAAACTGAGAAATAATGCAGTAACTGAAGTATACAGAGTGGCTGGTAGCTCTACAAGCAAGACTGAGATTTTGTCTCAGTTTTCACTGTGGAATGTAGAGGCATGGCATGGTTTCTGGTTTTTTAATAAGATGTGCTAGGGTTTTATTCTGCAAGGAAATACTTGAGTGTGTTTGTGGGTACAGAGATGGATGAACTTAAAAATAACTGAGAAAAAGTTGAATGATCTCAGCAAATAGCTGGATGAGCATTGTAGTGCCCTAGGTTTTGGTAGCTGAAGAGCTGTCCCTTTCTTTGTTTATCAATATTTTGGAAGTACGAAAAAGTTGAAGTACAAATCTTCCTTTTAATCCTCTTAAATGCTAAAAAAATCTTATAGTATGGGGATATGACCAGGAGAAGTTTGAGGTATGCTACTGCAGGGGATGCTCACTGGCATCCCTCTGAAGAACCAGGTGACTCATGGCTCTGAATATGGAGGCACAACCCTCGCTCCTAGAGGCTGCTGCCATGGCCAGGATTCCAGCCACACACTGCCCCTTCCCCAGGGCACCCCAGCCCACAGCCTTCTTGCCCCAACACCAGGCAAAACCCACAAAGACTTGTGAGATCAGCTTGTGGTGGTGCCAAACTGGTTAGAGTTCTTTCTTACACAGGGCAGGCAACCCCACTGGGCTTTCTCCTGCTCCTTTAGAGTCATTTTGCTCTGCTTATGCAAAATATCGTGGCCTAAGCAAAACAAATCATTCAACCATAAATGCATAGAGCAGGTCTTATGTGTACTTATATGTAAATGCATATATCAAAATGTGTACACATCTTTATATGAAGGAATATCTACATCTATCATTTTAGAGTATATAGAAATCCTATTTTAAAATGATATATATTAAACAAAGGGACCCTTAATATAAACATTCCATAGCCAAAAGGTCCAGTTTACTTAAATAGGAGTGTTTATGGAAGTGAGAGCTTGAGCATCAAGTCCAAATATAAAGTAGTTTTATTTTACAGTCTTCGGTATTTAAAGACAGATGAAAAGTAGCATATAGCTACCATTTGTAAAATGTGTCTGAGAATGGAATAAATCTTAATATGTATCATAAGAATGATGTCCCTACTAAGTATTTTGAGTTTCCCCTATACTGTGAAACTGTTTATTTAATCTCTACACAGAGTCTGTTGAAGAACTCTCACTTTCTGATGTATAGGAATGCAGCAGACTCATACAGTCACACCTATTCATATATAGTTAAGCTCCTAGTAGCAGCAACCTCTGTTTCCTTTCACACCCAAAAGAACCTCAAGTTTGTAATGCCTGGTGTAGGTAACTTCATGAAAAAGATTGCTTAACACAAGCAGATTAAAAACCAATTTAACTGATGGCCGCAAACAGAGCTTAGGGTTTGTTATGGCTACAAAGATTTTCTGTCAGGGTATAAAAGCAATTAATCAGTATGCAGAAGGGATTGCCTGCCCCATAGAGATGCTAATTCTGTGACACTTTGGAAACTCATGTTCTACATTTACTGTTCACACTAGATGGAAGCTAACCAGCCTTAGCTTGAACTAAGGCAATCAAAAGACTGCAAAATGTCACATTTTCTTAGCCCTATGCAGTCTAATTTTGAGATCTTTCGTTCCTTTCTATACATTGTTGGAGTACCACAGTGCTGACTGAGTATCATCAAACACAATTGCCCTCAAGACTGCAAAGTTATATTTATACAGAGCTGCTTCAGCCAGTTTCTCTGCAGAAAATAAAAAGGCCCTGTCAGTTTCCTGAAAATGACCAAAAAACCCCAAAAAGCAACAATTAAAGAAAAGAAAGAAGGAAAGAGATTGTAGTATAGCAGAACAAAGATCAAGTGTTTCAACATGTCACTGAGGAGGGTTTTTTTCCTTTTTTATTTTTCCCTAAAGTGCTATAAAAAAAAAAATCTCTATGCATAGTTTATACCTAGCAGACATATTTAGATAGAATATTCAGTGTGCTTTGGGCTGGAAGGGGCCTTTAGAGGTCTTTTCTATTACAGATACAGTTAGCAGTGGCCATTTGGAAGTTGAACATCTCTTCTCTGCTTACTCTACGTTAGGACCTAGTATAGAAAGTACTCCTATTTAAAAAGAAAAAGGCAAATAAACCCACTAAATAATACAGCAATTTCAACAACTTGTAACTGCAACATATTCTGGGACAGCCAGAAAAGCAGAACAGCTGCTACCATAGGTTTTTTTTCCATAGCCCTCCCTGAAAGGGATCTGTGCAGGCGTTCTGCTTTCCAATCCGTGGGGATCCCGCATTACCTTTTCCACACTTTCCCCTACCTCGGACGCTGAGAAGCCTGTAGCCCCGAAGGGCTGCCAGAGGCAGACTCACCCAGCGCAGCATCGCAGATGAGGTGCTGGGGGTGCGCGGGGGCACAGCTGCAGCCCTCGGCCAGCTGCCGGCCGCAGGGAGCCAGCAGCAGCAGCACCGACAGCAGCGACGCGCTCCCCACGGGCTTCATCCTGCCGCTCACAGCCGAGGGACGAGGCTTCCGTGCGCTTGGCTTGGGAGCTGCACCTCCTCAGAGCTGGCGGGGTTCTCCGGCGTGCAGCCTCGGCTGCTCCAGGAAAGCTCCGAGCACAGCCTTACGGTAAGCGACTTCTCCTCTCTCTGACATGGGACCCTCTTATTTATGGCCCCGACACTAACTCCTAACTCCGCCTTCCTGGAAGAGAAAAGCACCTCATTGGTGAAGGTTACTGTACCAGGCGAGTGGTTACCTTCGAGTAAGCGTTGCAGTGCTGCTCTTCTGAGTCACTAGGACTATTAATAATCCAGAGCCTTTACAAAAAAACCTATCTTTTACAAGTATCTGAAATTTATTTGATGATATTTAACAGAAGAAAGATTTTTCTCCTTTTCTAGTCAAATCCCTTCCAGTTTGGGTTTAAAGCCTAGTTGTGCAACCTTCTCTGTTTGGTCAGTAAGTAAAGCTGTCCTGTTTTTAAGCCCCGGGTTTTTTGCAGTCCCTGATCTTCCCTCCTGCACTTCTGTGCCTTTTCTTGAACATCCCTGTTTGCAGCCTGGCCAGGATTTCATTCAGCAAAAGGGAAACGTTTCAATGCTCTATTTGTAAGCCTAGAACAACTGGTAGTTACAAGGAATACTAAAATAACTATAAAAGCTGCAAGGAAAAGCATTTTTTTAGTAGTTCATCATGGAGTTAGTTTCAAATAACAAGGAAAAATATACCAGTGATGTATGTTGGAGACATAATAACGCGGTTTCCCTGCATTAATGTAAATCAGCAGAGATCTTTCTTTTCTGGCTTGTGTTATCCATGGAACACAAGCATAAATATGAGCGTTCAGAAATCTTTTTCAGCTTGACATCTCTTATTGCTGCAGCAGTCTGGCTGTGTGTGCACACCCTTTGTTGTAAAGAACTTTCATGGGGGATCAGCGTAAGGTTTGATTAGAGAGTAGTTGATACATCTATAGATTGACATGCAGGACAGGGCTGCTAAAGGATTGCATATTTTGTCACCTCACACTTAGGAATTGAACATTCTTTAACATAATTTGTACTATTTCAATCTAAACTTATGACAGTGTGCTTTGTTGAGGCTGAGATGTAAGTATACACAAAGTAGCTTGTTATCGGTACAGAGATGTGTACAATTTCACAGCAGCAGGTTTATATTGTTTTGGAACAATAACGGGTCAGTTTCACAATTATTAGTGCTCTTCTTCTTCTTTTATTTACCCTCCCACCTCTCCAGAGACATACTGTTAAAATAATAAGTAAATAAATATTCAGATTTATTAGGCTTGGGTCTCACTTTTAGACTATAGATCCACACTCAAAACTGAGCTGGGAATGTCATGCACTGTGTCCTCGTTTAGTTCAAGCAGTTATACTTTGATTTTTATTTCTCCAGTCTGAAGTTTGGCTTCAAATCATAAGGTTGGATCCAAGTCCACAACTAACACCTGAAAATAATTTAGACCTGTTAACATCTCCCTTCTTACCTGGAGGAAACTTCTTTCTGGAAGCTTTTCATGTGAGTGTGAAGATAAAAAAGATGAGAGGTTGAAACCTCGCATAGGAAGTTAAAACTACAGGGCCACAGAAAAGGTATTTTCTTGGTTGCAGGTATTCTGCTGCCCTCTGAGGTCAGTAGGTGTAGTGCTGCTGCTTTTCAAGTCTTAGGGCAGTAGGACTGGAAAGTGATGAAGTGGAATTAATTGAGAGCCATTGATTGGTTTGCAGATGACATCACATGGCTGCTGCTGCTGGAGATGATCCAAGTAGACCAGTTTGCTTTCTCTTTCAGTGAAATTCAAATAGTGAAGAAATATGCTGGGCAAACTGTCTTCTCTGACATAGAGCATGCAGGCCTACCTGTTTCATAAAGCACATCTTGCCTAAGATTGTCCACATCAAACTGCTAGGCTCTGCCTGTCCTAAGGACTTTGATATTTGGTACAATCAATATTAATCAATAAAAAATATTAAGCTCCTAGCAAAGCTTAAAAATAATTGTGGCAAGTTAAAAACTAATTCACCACTCTCTTGTAGACAGAGTTGAGAATTAAATGCAGAATAAAAACTGACTCTGTAGAAATTTAAAATGCTAAAATTAAATCTCATATGGTAATGGTGTAAATGCCATAAAACCACATTTTAATTACAATCTGACATAGTATTGCCTGCAGCTACCCTTGAAATAATCCTGTTGGGGTTTTTAAGAGTCTTTCAAAGCCATCTGTACATAAGTGGAATATTTAAAGTGTGATTAAACTTAGAGAAGCATAAATGGCCATTAGAAAGGTTCATGCTCAATGACAGGAATGTGAATTTTAGTGAGACTTGTGGCTAGAAGGTTTCTCCTTGCAGCAGCAGGAGGAAAGGCAGATGTACACCTGTCAGTACTCAGGGATGTGGGCTTACTTGTTCAAAGCCACCACTTGAAACTGGCTCTTGTGGTTCCTACCCAAGCCTTAACTCCTGAGCAGTTCTTTGGTAGGTGTATCTCTCATTTCTTCGTGAGAACACTGATACGATCTTATCATTAAAAGGTAAAAGGCCAACAGTTTCTGAAAGCTCAGCAAAACTCCTTTTTTCTGCTGTATCTTCCCTGTGAAACAGGAAGCTTTGTCAAATTTCTGTCAGAGTTTAGACAAAGACATATTTGCATTGTAATGTTTGGAAGTCTAGAAATGTTTGTGCTCAGGAACATCATAAATGCTCTTGTAAATGCAAGAAAAATGCATTTTTAGTGTGTTTCTCAGAGGAGTCAAAGATTACCTGTAGATTCTACTGATAACAATACAGTGTTTAAGTGCCTATTACCACCAAACAGTATTAGGTCTTACCTTGAAGCTGCATTGTCCTTTTTTTATGTTATATGTTGTTAGTATTTTTTATTGTATTAGGAAAATTAGAGAGTTTAAAAGAAACCCTAAGCTCAGCACTGATTCTGCATTACAGCCAGATCTTGACCTTGTAGAATACAAAGAGTTATTCCCAAAAGACACAGAAATTTTCCTTGACTAACTTTTAACTGCAGTCAAAGTTAGGATGAACGTCATCCCTTCACAATGGGATTGCTGCTTTTGTACAGGATTTCTGATTCTGTAGGGGGGGCTTTTTGCTCTGGGTTGTTGTGATTGTTCATTTTTATTACAAAGTGTTATCATCTTCAACAGCATTGTGGTCATTAATTACCATCATTGTTCCTTTCTCTTCTAACAGCCCCAAGACCCATGTTAAAACCACTAGGTCTCCTGTTGGATGCCATACAGGCAGAGTGCCATGGGGTGAACTGCTGCTTCCCTTGAGCTCCAGAGCAAGCTCACACTGACTTGCTGATGTTTTGCTCTCTTCCCCAGAGTTACTGGTGGCTAAAGGTGATGAGTAAGGCACATCAGCCCTAGAGCTGATAAGGAGAGGCAGCACTGCCAGATCACCTCTACTCCATGCTTCCTCACTGTGTCTGCTCTCTCCTCTCATCCCTTTGCAGCATCACAGGTCTGCAGGGTAATTCCCCAGCAGCACAACCTTTCTCTGCCCTGCATTGCTGTGTTCTCTCCTCACTCTGCTCTCTCCCCTGTCCATTTCATCTCTCACAAAAGGCAGCAGTGTGGGATCACTTTAAGGATTCCTGGGTACCATTGGTGAGATTTCCTCTGGCAGGCTTGAGTTTAATACTTGGAGTTAGGTCAAGAAGTGCTGAGCTGTGTTGTACAGGGATTGTCTATAGAGCTTGTTCAAAGGCTCTTTAGTTATCTCGGGGTATGCAACAAACCCCTTGTGTCCCTTCCAGCTGACAAGATGTGTCAGTGTCAGTTGTGATGCTGAGGGCACTGGAGCATCTGTGGCAGGAGGAAGGGCTGAGAGCCCTGGGACTGCTTAGCCTGGAGAAGAACAGAGCCAGAGGGGAGCTGCTCCATGCTGAGCAAGAGCTGAAGGGTGCAGGGTCAAGAGGCTGGGGCCACACTCTGCTCAGTGGTGTCAAAGGGCAATGAGCACAAACTGGAACCCAGGAGCTTCTATCTGAACAGGAGAAGAAACTTCTTTGCTGTGAGGATGCCAGAGCAGTGGTCCAGGCTGCCCAGAGAGCTTGTGGAGTCTCCTCCTGTGGAGAGATGCCAGAGGCCCCTGGAGGTGATGCTGGGCAAGCTGCTGGGGGTTGACCCTGCTTTAGCATGTGGCTTGGACTAGATTATCCCCAGAGGTCTCTTCCAACCCCTACCATGCTGGGATTCTGTGAAGTGGCAAGCCAAAGCAGAATCCATTTTTTATTATTATTTTAGAAATAGAGGCATTAAATAAATCTAAAAGCTCAAGTGGATAAAAAGAGTAGAGCTTTAATTTGGTTAGTGTGCCAGGTAACCAAAAGGAGGCAAATGCACCTTAACTGTGATTATTTTATTCAAAACAGGCAGTTAAAAGGGCTTGTTAACGAAATAAATGCAGTACAGATTGGTCCCAGGGAAGTGCTGAGCTACCTCAGTTCCTCCTGAGATTACTGGAGCTGATGCAAATTGGGATTCTTAGCACCCATTTTACCCTGTGCTTCAGGTGCATTTTTTTTTGTATGGCTAGGCTTGGCGAACGAAGCTCCAGGGAGGGCTCCATCCATGCTCCTCCTCAGCTCCTTTTCCAACCGCGCTGATAAAAAGAGGATAGCAGATAGCACCCTCGAGCCTGCACTAGGGAGTTTTTTAGGTGATACACAGCATGCGCAGAGCTGGACCCACCCTTTAGTCCTAAGGGTCATCTGCCAGGTCTTAAGCAACCAATTGTCTTGGTACTCACTGAAATCAAATCCACTTTTTGACATCATCAGGCCAATCCCTAACCTGTCCTGCTCCATGGGGCTTTTCCTCCCCAGGTGCAGAACTCTACACTTGCCCTTGTTGAACTTCCTGAGGTTCCTCTCCCGCAACTGTCAGCTTGTCCAGGTCTGGCTGAATTGCAGCACAGCCTGACAGGGTGTCAGCCAAACCTCCCACTTCTCTACCATCAGCAAACTTGCCCAAGGTGCACAACATCCCTTCATCCAGGTTATTGATACAGATACTGAACAAGACTGAAGCCAGCACTGACCCCTGGGGAACACCACGAGCTGCAGACCTCACTTGTGTGAAGGGATGGTAAAACATTCCTCCATACAGAGAGAATTCTACACCTATTTCTTTTCTGTTAAGATAGGAGGCAGGGAAAAATTGGACTCAACACCTCCAAATTGGTTTTGGTGTTTGTTGAGAGTAACAGCTGTTAAAGCATGATGTTTCTGCTCTGCTTGCTGAAGAGAGGAATGTGCTGGGCTACTCTCCTGGAGATGGAGAGCTGCTGCATGGCCTCGCTGTCGCTTTATCGTTGAGACTGTGTTTTCTGGCAACCAAACAGACCAGAGAAAGTACATCTTCTGCTGCTTGTTTATTGATTTAAGGCTCTTCCTGACTGTTTCTGGGAAAGAAAAAATGGATAAAAGGCCACCTTCATTATTTCACTTTTAATTTCCTTTCTCCAAAGTAAGCAGAGCAAAATTAGATTGAGTCTGATGCATAGTCCACAAATAAACTCTATGGAACTAGAGTGGTTAAATGAACTTTGCTTGGGGATTATTGGAAAGATAAATATTTAAACACTGAACTTGAGGTAAGTCATGTTTATGCAACATCTGGGTTTTTTGTCACTGCTTCCCCCCCCTTCCTTTTTTTCCCCTATTGTGGCTTTTCTAGTCAACTCAATCATGACAACATTAAAGCCAGAATGAAAAATGAATACCACCTTCAGAAAAACTGGGGTTCCTGTATTCTTGCCAGCAGAGGGCTTTTTTCCCCTTATTTTTTTCTTTTTTTAGCAGATGACCTCTGCGTAGTTTTATTTTTATATACAGCTTTGATTATATTTTGCATTCTATCTTAGAAGAATTCAAACTAAATGTAGAAGAATTCAAATTGTATCTCTTGGAAATAAAGGTTTTATTATCTATACATTAGCATTGTTCAGAAATGCAGAACTTAGAAACTTTTGATCACTTCAGTGTACAAAGCTTAAATTTTAAGGATTTCTTTTAAATTGATAGACTTAGTGAAAAATTGCAGGATAACACTCAAATAAACCAGAATATTTTTGATGTAGGAAAACTCTAATTCTAGACAATGTAGGAAAGGAAATAGGTATGGAAAAATACAACTAATAATCATAGAATCCTAGAATGGTTTGGGTTGGAAGGGACCTCTGGAGCTCATCTAGTCCAACCCCCCTGCAGTGGCCAGGGACATCCCCAACTAGAGCAGCTTGCCCAGAGCCCTAGAAAGCTTCACCTTGAATGCNCCTTTTCTGCAGGGCTGCTCTCCATCATCTCATCCCCTAGCCTGGATTGATAGTGGGGATTGTTCTAACCAGGTGCAGGACCCTGCACTTGGTCTTGTTGAAGCTCCTGAGGTTCCCCTGGGCTCACCTCTCCAGCTTGTCCAGGTCCTTCTGGATGACATCCTGCCCCTCCAACTTATCCCCAGCACCCCATAGCTTGGTGTCATCTGCACACTTGCTGCTGGTGCACTCAATGCTGCTGGCCATAGCCTTTATACAAATATTAAACAGTCCAGGCCCCAGCACAGAGCCCTGAGGGACACCACTTGCCACTGATCTCCAGCTGGACTTTGAGCCATTAACCACTACCCTCTGGATGTGACCAGCCAGCCAGTTCCTTATCCTCTGAACAGTCCACCCATCAAATCCATAGCTCTGTAACTTGGCCAGTAGAATGTTGTGGGGACTGTGTCAAAGGCCTTGCAGAAGTCCAGATAGATCACATCCACAGCTTGGCCCTTGGCCACTGAGGTAGTCACAGTGTCATAGAAATGTGAGAAAGGCTCTGCTGGTTAACTCTCTAGCTCTCTACTGGTTAACTAAATAGCCATCAGGTTACAGAAGATGATAATGGTGCCTGTAGGTATTGTATAGCAAAAAGTGTGGTGAACAGATCTATGAAATCATTAGGTAGCCAAATATTAAAGGTAATGATTGTTATATTCATCTTTGTAAGCTCATAGTGTAAAGAATCTTCAGTTTTAAAGCATTGATGCAGATGAACTGTTAAGCAGCAATGACAATAATTAACTTTGCTGTTGGGACATTAGTAGGAGAATCAGGAAAAAAACTGGCTTTTTTGGATTTCCATGTTCATCTCATTAGGAGAAGTGCTTCTAGTTGTAAGTCAGCTTGATTGTTATCAGAGACCTTGCATACATGAAACATATGCTGTCTATAGGATGTTGGGTCAGAAATGAATAAAAATATCTATAATCATTAATTTAGGAAATGACATTTACTTCTCCAACATGAACCTAGTTAAGAGTCTATGGGCTTCATAGCTAGATAAAATCATTAAAAAAGGAAGTCTTTTTAGTGACTAGTCATGCTGTTTTTCTGTAGAGATCTCTGGGCAGTGCTCCCCTCTGTGAGTTGTCCTACAGTGCCCATAACTGAGAGCTTTCCAAGGTGTGTATGGACAGGGATGGGTTCATTTGCCCTGTGTATACAGTGCTGTGGTTTCAAAGCTGATCTTTCCTCAGACAATTCCTTTAGATCACATCCTGCAGCTAACTGAGACTCCATTCAGGAAAAATAAATAAAATAATGAAGTAGGATTTCTGAGCAAGAGCCTTGGGTTTGGCTCAAGTTTAGAGAAGAGTAAACTGAGCAGGCAGAAATCCCTCTGTAAGAAGAGGATGTCAGAGCTGATCCCTACACAAATCAGGAAGAGTGAACCTGTGTTCACCAGAGTGCTGGTGTTGCCAGCTGCCTCTGCTTACAGAGTGTGTTTTGTTTCTTTGTGAAGCACCAGTGAAGTTTATGCTGTCAGGTTCACTGCAAGGACATGACTCTTGCTGATGTGTTTGAGTCACAGGATTTTTTTTCCCTGTTGCTGCTGCTCCCCTGGAGCTGCATGCACAGTCCATGCATTTCAGTGCAAGGGGAAGCACAGCAATGAATTCAGGAAGGAGCAGATTAGTCAGAATTACTTCTTAGTCAGAAGTACTACAGCAGACTACTCATTCTGCTTTTTAATTTGCACTAGACTGTACTGGAAATACAGGTAGCAGTCTAGTGTAAAAGGAGCACTTCATTATGAGCTCAACATTAATTAGATCAGTATTCATTAGCTTGATACTTTTATTAGTTAACTACTCAGAGTGGTCAGGCACAGTCTGACAATCCCTTGTGTTCTCCTGTGGCCCCTGGTGCCATAACTGTGCCCACAGCAGAGGGAGCATTAAACTCATTGCCCACGGGAAAGTGTGGGGAGTGATACCCATGTTCCTAGAATCCTTGCATGGGTAGGATGAGCTCATTAGCCTTCTGGCAGTCATCCTAGGAGAAGGACAACTCTGATTCCAAACCCGGGCAGATGGAGCTCGTTTAGCCCTGTGAGGCCTTCCAGCTAAGAGGTTAAACCTCCATCCTAAGGACTTGGCTGCCAGCGTCCAAGCTTGCTAGGCCCTGGCAGATGAACCTTAGGACTAAAGGGTGGGTCCAGCTGTGTGCATGCTATGTCTCACCTAAAAAAAATCCCTAGTGCAGGCTCGAGGGTGCTATCTGCTATCCTCTTTTTTCAGTGCTCTTGGAAAA
>VWZO01022189.1:200340-212544 GCA_013396975.1 Bucco capensis | reverse complement strand
CTCGAGGGTGCTATCTGCTATCCTCTTTTTATCAGCGCTTGGAAAAGGCGCTGAGGAGGAGCATGGATGGAGCCCTCCCTGGAGCTTCGTTCACGAAGCCTAGCCATACATACACATACCTCTTCTGTTGGTCTGGGCTGGGCTGTGGTTGCCACATGAAATCTTGATTGCCAACAGAGCCAAATGAACCCTGTCACCTTGAATGATGTCAGTGCCTTTCTCTGAGGGAGAAAGCTGAGTTTCTTCCTTCCTTTTTCCCAGTTTCAGTTAATGTTTGTTCCTGTGGCACACAGAGGATTTCACAGCTTTGGAATCATGGGAAGCTAGGTCCTCCTCTTAATTACAGGCATGTCATTTGCATGGCTTTACTTAGAGGTCTGCCAGAAGTTCCATTACAAACCCTGGGTCAGTGGTTTATACTGCAACCATCAAAATGTGGTTCTGCTTTGATGGATCTTGAGTCAAGCAATGATTGCTTCCCCCTTCACCCCCCCAAAAAGATGTAAAAAAAAATAAATTAAATAAATAAAGTGGCTAGTTTTAAAATCTGAAAGCAATAAATAAGTGACTGGAAGTTGACTATGCAGGTCTTGGTATTCCTGCAGTTTAGCAAGAACTTTGCTTTTAAATTGCTCTACAGGTGACCTTTACTGGATAATGCTTTGGGCTATTTTGAAGCTAATCAATTTTCTTCCTGTGTATGTTCCTTAACTTGATTGAAACAGATGTGTCAAAATCAATGTATTTTGGATTTAAAGACCAACTCTTGAAATGATTCCTAAACAAGAGTTAAATAACAGATAGAGTTATCAGTTCCTGCAGTGCTAGTCCCCAAGTACCCAGAATTTCTGCAAACAATACAAGTTACCTCTGCACAGGCACTGGAGTGTGGCAGCTGCAGGGACATGTGTAAGATAAAGCACTAAGAGATGGTTTTCAGAATGCTTTGCTTGCCTCTGGTGGTCATCAGGGATTTCACATCTTGAGGATGCTCTGCCATGATAACTTTACTTAACTAATGGAATAAAAGCACTAGAATTGCAGTCATTTTTTTTCATAACTGCAAATCTTTCGATCAAGTCTGGTTTTCTCCTGGAAAGAGAGTCTGGCCCTAGCTTTGGGGTTAGTGCAGAAATCCATGAAGGATCCATGGCCTGTGTTGTGTAGCTGACAACTGCAGGACTCAGTAGGCTTTGAAGACTCTAGTGTGTTAAATGAGTAGATCCAAAGATTCCTTCTTTGTCTTCTAATCAGACAGAGCAGAAAATTGGACCAAAAAACCCCAAGCAATTTGGTTTTGTTTGCCTTGCTGTCCTGCAGATTCATCTTTCAGTTCCAGTGTTTTAAAGCAGACACCTTTAAATCATATTGAAAGAAATCTGTATAAAACATAGGAAAACATGTGTGAATCTTAATTAGCTCTATAACCCTACCAGTAGGTCTGGATGTTACCAAAAGCCAAATGACCTTCCTGTTCTTTATCTCTTGATCTTAATGTCAATATTTACAATCCCGTGACATTTTCCATGTAAATATCTGTTTGTGTGTTTCTGTGCAAGGTTGTGCAGAGCACAGTGAGATAAGTGTGAACTCCATTTGACCTCCTGACAATCCTTTGTATTTAGAATATAAACTTCTTTGTTTATTTTCTAAGCATCAGCTTTTCATTTGCTTGTATTTACTGTGCTAAAATTTGGTACTAAATGATGGTTTCAGACCCAGTAACATGACTGTCCTGCTGCTGCCCAGTTTAATTACATGGTGGTGGTGTTCAGGTTTTTATTCCTAGTTATAATCCTATTCCAGTAAGTGTTTGTATTTATATTTGGTTGATAGAGGTTCAATATATGTACATTTTAGGTGGAAGAAAAAATGTCAGCTGTACCCATGACCTAAAAACTTACTCAAATGAGTGTTTGAAGTAAACCTGTTTATTCACAGAACATTCTGAAAGACAGAACCATTATTTGATTGAAAAGAAGCACATTCACCTGCCTTTGTATGTTTGATTTCCTAATCAACTGCTGAATTATGACTTCCATTCTGTGCAGAAGCTGGAGCCTTCCTTAGAGAACTTGGATATTCTGTAACAGAAGCTAGGACCTGCCTTTTAAAAAGGGGGTTTGGGGTGCATTAGGCATCATTGCTTTCATAAGTGGTCACAAAAAAGTATTTCCAGCCTTCCTAAATAATGAAAATGAGGGGGGGGGGAGGGGATTAATTTGCCATCATTAATAATTGCAGCCTTGGAGAGTGTGAGCTTATGAGTCAGAAAACACAGTAGTAAAACATAAAACAGGAAATAGCAGAAATTCAGTTTAAAAAGTGAAGTCAAAAGAAAGACATGAAGTACACCCCTGGCTATGTATTGGGACTAACACCACTGAGATCTCATACCCAGTACCTCATCAGAACACAGAGTCTTACCCAGATAAGGAACAGTTTGAACAACCCCATGCAAGAACAGCTTGGGCTGCATTATGGTCCTGCTCAAATAATTTGCATTAAAGACCTTCATAGTTTCCAAAGGCTTAATCATTTAACTCATGGTTGCTCGCTCTCTCTCTCTTTCTCTCTCTCTAATATGCTTTTTCTGTTTTCCCCTCAGCTAACAATGCCAACATTCCCTGTTGTTGTGAAGATTGGACATGCTCACTCAGGCATGGGCAAGGTGCAGAAGCTACTTACTGCATGTTAGGAGCCTGGGTGTTTTGTCTAAACTAATGTGCATGTTCTGTGAGCTCCTGGATATGTAACTTTCCCCTGTGCAAATTCTGTCTCACATCTCAACCCTTGCTTGTATATGATTCAAGAAAGCATCTCTATTTAGGAGAAGTTTAAAACACAGACTATGTTTTCACATTGATGCCTTTTCAGTTTACACTTTGTCCCATCTAGGACATTCTTTGATATCTGCTGAGATGCCTTCTTGAAACACAACCTTAGTTGTTAATTGAGTTGACTGCAGTGAAACTGTTTAAGAGCCAAGGTCTGCTTGCACAATCCAGTGGTTTGGACCTGGGAATATAGAAGGGTTTTGCCTTGGTTCTTTATTAGTTTCAGCTTGATACTGAATTTTTCTTCATTTCCTATCTTAATGTGTGCTATGACTTTTTCATACCACTATATAACTGCTGCTTTCTTTCTCCAAAGTAATTGCGTTTCAGTGGTGAGTACAAGTTGTTTTGCTATCACTTCTCTCCCAGTGATGCTTTAATGGGGTAGGATTTCAGTCCTGCTTTCATGGCTAGCAGTTACAATTTCTAGTTATTGCAGATGAACCACTTTCTCTCACTGAAAACACTTCAGTGCTTTTAGTGTTGCAGAGGTTGAAACAAACCATCAGAGAATAGTTACATTTATCATCTTGAACCTTCATCAACATAATATTTGCAATAGAATGAGAAAGCTGATTTAATTCTGTTTTATTCAGTAATACTGCCTGTTTGGTTCTTTTGCTTTATTTCATGTTTAGTAAGTCAGTGGCAATCCAGCAGCCAATTTAACTGAGAGCAGAACTAACCACTAGTTACTTAAACTGCAGTTTCTGTGGATTGCATATGGAAAGTATGGGACAGTCTGTACTGTCCTTTCAATATTCATAAATATTCATTTATAGAAAAGGGAAGTAATGCACAGAAATGTTCAGCATTTCAAATATCTGGAAATAAATCTAGATTTTTTTATTTTAGCTATAAAATATTTTAAATCCTTAAAGATTAACTGCCAGTCTTTGGTAGTGAAATGCTTGCTGGTGGAGTCCAAGGGAAGGTTCTCCTCCTAGCCCAGTACTCTTCAAAGGCATTGCTAGGAGTAGTATTTCCATTGGTCAGAGTTAGACTTTCATATGCTGTGAAGTTTTCAGGAGCTAAGTTGAAACCAGGCCTTGTGTCTGATTTGGTGGCTCTCAAATGGCAAATTACTCTGTATTGTTCTCCATCAGCTAATCAAGAGCAAATCCTTGGGCTTTATGACTTCTTTTAGCCTCACCAGTCTCCATGTAATGGGCAAGTCCCACCTCACCCACAGGTTCCCTTTTAAGGTCCAGGGGACAGAGAGAGCAAGCAAGACACTGGGCTTGCAAAGAGTTGCAGACTCTCCTAATATTAGATAACATGACAAAGAGTAATCCTTGCCTCCTTTCCTCACCACTCTGAAATGCACTTTGGGTGAGTGTGTTAGAGTTCCAGTTTCTCCCTCCCATTTTCTACTACCTCTAATAATTCTCTCCTGAGTGACTTTTCCTCCCCACTTCCCTTAAGTCCACCATTGTGATGTGTCCTCCTTATCCAAAAGCAAGGCTTCTGTCCTCTAAAATCTCCTTCTCCCTCCCCCCCAAATCAATATTCTCCACTTTTCCGCCTCTCCCTAATTGCAAGTTGTTAAAGTTGATGGGTTTAAGACCACTCATAACCTTAGCACAGTATTCCTCAGCTAGGAAATCATACTCCTAGGAAGCCTAGCTCCTAGCTAAGAATTGGGGAAAAGGAGAAAAACTGCTTCTGCTGTCTTGAGCCAAGCCTCTGTGCACTCCTCAGGATCTCCTGACCCTTCATCTCCTCCCTCCCAGGAGGTGCCTGCTGGGCTCCATATACATTCCATTCCGTGAGCAATTCACAGGATCAGCCAGAGTTCTCTAGAAATCTATGTTGCATATCATCATACCTGGACAAATTCTAAAACCTGCAGAGCTAAAATTAACAATCACCACTTAAAAAAAACCAAACAACGATTGAAAAGCAAAATAAAATTACACTGTCTGCAATTTGCTTTCTGCAGATGAACAGGTAGTATTTTGCCTAGAAAAAGAGATGTTTAATTCAATGTAACAGAATCTAGAAGTCAGAGAAATTATCCAATAGGGTTTTTTTTTATAAAATGATGCTGTTAAAAACCATACTTCTCATGAAAGCCATTTGCAACTGAATTCTACATGTTATTCCTAATTCCTCTTTTTTTTCCCCCCTTTTGTCTCTGCTGTTTACTTGTGGCATGGTGACTACAGATCAAGGTAGACAACCACTACGATTTTCAGGACATAGCCAGCGTGGTAGCACTTACTCAGACCTACGCCACTACTGAGCCCTTCATAGACTCCAAATATGACATCAGGATCCAAAAGATAGGCAGTAACTACAAAGCATACATGTGAGCCAAAACCTTATATTCTTTCATCCTTTTGTTTCCAAACTGATAAGCACCAATAAGAGTAAGAGTGTTGGGTGAGTCCCTGGACTGATGTGGTGACTCCATGCTTCCAGTGTCCTACTCTCTGGAAAGAGAGTATTTGAGACTCTCTGGATTGATCAAGGCTGGGCTTTTCAGTTCATTGTGACTGGGAGGAGGAGAATAAGACAAGTGAGCCTGCCAGAGTGGTTTTCCTGCTAACCTTTTGTTGGTCTTTGACAGGCAGATTTCTTGTGTGGTGCTACCCATCTCTCCCCTCCTCTGTTGTTTATAATAAACAGAGCTGATTTGTCTGTGTCTTACAGCTCCCAGGTGGTAGAGTTTTAGGAGTAAGGCCCAACTCTTAGTGCTTGTGACACACCAGCACTCAGATACAGTATTAGTTATGTGATGGTTCATTCCCTATGGCAGCACTTGGACCCCACTGCATTCCATAGGAGAGAGCTCTGCATTTTTTCTTTGACTTAAAATTTTGATGCTGTTCAGTGCCTAGAAAAACTTGGGAAGAGTCAGCATTGGTAAATCTATCATTTTCAAATATAAATGTTTCTTCTACACAGAAGAAGCAGTTGGCCTAAGGGACAGCAAAAATAAGTTAAAATGACAGCCTGTTCCTCCTACCTTTTATTTATTTTTAAGCTTCTGCTCAGAAACTCTGGGTTCATCCAAATGCTAAAAGCCTAACAATCATTTTCCCCCTCCATTATTTTATATAGTTAAATCAGCCCCCAAAACCGAAATCCCAATCCACTGTTACAAAGCATTTTGAAAAGGAGAAGATTTACCAAATGGCTGAAAAATTCTTTCTATGCATATATATGCTTTGTGTCAGGAGAAGGTTGGTTTACAGCTGGTTCTCATTTTGTTCTGTGACACAGGAACAGAGCACTTAGAGAGCCACCACAGAGAATACCAGCTGAACAGTTGTTTTTGTAGTTTTGAAGAGAGTTATTAAGAGCTTCAGTTTTATAATTCTGTGGGAAATTGTGGTATAAGTGGATCCATGACTCACAATACACTGATGCTTATCATCTCTCAGTAGAGATTATAGCCAAAAGTCAACATTGGATCCTTCTAAATACCACAGCTCCTCAAAACACTTTGTGACACATACTTAACTACACTTGGTACTGTTACAGAATTCATCTGATTTCAAGGAAATACAGTCAAAAGGGTCACACACAATGCAGAAAAACAGAAATACAAAAACACTACTTCTAAATCTCCTCTCCAAAAGCAAAATTCTGAATCCATAACTTACCATAGAATGATTTGGGTTGGAAGGAACCTTTACAAGTCATCCAGTCTAACTCCTTTTAGTCAGCAGGGACATCTTCAACTAGATCAGGTTGCTCAGAGCCAAATCTTAAACCTACACAATTTAATCTACCTTGATCAAAAGGTCAATAAAACCAAAGTAGAGCTCATCAACCAAACCAAGAGAGTATTATGGAATTAAACCACTAAGAAGGCTACCTGCACAAGAACCGTGGAGGTAAACATTTCTACAGATTTTTCCAATGACAAGTCCCTCTCCCAACAATTTGGATTGCTTACATTAAATGATACTAAATAAAGCAGAAGGATGTTGGAAAAGGAAAACTCAATTCCTATGAATTGTTTGTGCTAATTATAATTCCTTTTCCCCCTCCCAGTTTTTTTTCTTCCAAGTGAAAATGTGTTAAGCCTAAGTGTAAATCACCCAGAAGTGTTAGGAGTTAGTTGTTTTCTATATTATCAAAGAATACCAGGTTGGAAAGACCTCAAGCATCATTTGGTCCAACCTTTCTTTTTCATTCAATATTTAGTAAAAGAAGAGGAAATAACAATGTGAAAAACCCTTAGCAGTTATCAGAAGTGAAGGGTAAGAAACCTTGTTTGGTTTTCTTAACATGATATAGACAGGAGTTGGACTCAATGATCCTCATGTGTCCCTTCCAACTCAGGACCTTCTGGGATTATACGAAACCTACATATTTCAGTAGAGGAAATCTTGTCTAAGGTTTAAAGTGCTGATGTTCTGATCAGGTATTTTTGTATCACTTATCCATGTAGTGAAAGCACAAGGGGCAATGGTTTTAAATTGGAGAGGAGTAGATTTAAACTGGACATTAGAAAGAAATTCCTCCCCGCAAGGGTGGTGGAACACTGGCCCAGGTTGCCCAGGGAGGTGGTTGAGTTCCCATCCCTGGAGGCATTGCAGGTGAGGCTTGCCAGGGCTCTGGGCAAGCTGCTCTAGTTGGGGATGTCCCTGGCCACTGCAGTGGGGTTGGACTAGATGAGCTCCAGAGGTCCCTTCCAACCCAAACTATTCTATGATTCTATGGTTTAATGGAACCCCTGTTGTTTTGGAGTTCTGTGTTGCTCCAGCCCACATGCTGTTGAGATTGCACCAGTTACTTCTGTGTCCATGCTCTGCCTCTCAGTCCTCCTCTGGTCCCTCCAGCATTCTCACAGCCAGCCAGCATCCAGTCAGGAGCCTTCTTCAGGTTCCACAGGGGACCTTCCACATTATGGAGTGAAAGGATGGCTTCAAGCAAACCAGCTCTTCTTTTCTAGTCAGTACTGCTGAGGTTACATCAGTGCAGCTGAGGATCTGGAACTAAATACTTGCTGAAAGTCTTCAGGACAATTTTTCTTTTCCTGATTTAGTCACATCTTGCTTCCTGGAAGACACTTTAATGACTGGATGCTAATGAATGCCTTTGGGAAGTCTGCAGTAGAGTTGAATTGTGACTTGGGAGAAGCATTCTCTCTCTGATGCAGAATACATATCAGGAGTAGTAAGGAACATTTTTAATTTGTAAGTAAACACACATAGATAAGTATCACTTAAAAATATCACTTAAATATAAGTGATTAAATATCACTTAAATAAATGAAGCAGAAATAGCCTCCTTTCTGGGCAAAGTCATTTGACACACAGCACTCAACATGAATCTTCCCATTTCAGTAGTTTCTCCCATATCAGCAAAGAACATGGCATCTTAGAAGAACTTTATGCTTTAAAATTCAGCTAACTGTATGAAACTCTCATAGAACATTTCCCCACCATTGCTGTGACCTTTGTAATTAGGTTAATAGAAAAATGGAGAGAAAACTATAGCTGCTGCCCAATATACTTTTAATATATTACAGATGTTCCTGTTACTTTACTAACTGGAAACACCTCATAATTTGTATCCTTTGCTTATTCCCAGTACAGCATCTAGGTTCCAGAAAGTAGTATTTTTCTCAGCCCTCCTAAGGTCTGAGGAAAAAAAAAGCTTCATATTATTTTGTTGTTGTTGTTCTTAGAAATTAAATAAAAGATGATCTACGAAAGCCCTGACATTAACCATTTAGATTATAGGAGTAAACTAGCAAAGAGGGAAAACTGGAGGAGAACCCAAAATCCAGCTCTAAAAGAGATCTGAGGTCACTTTAAAGATGTTAAAAAGAGGTATCTTGAGTTTTCAAGTACTAGGACCTAACCCTTCAGTGATATGGATTTGAAAGAAGCTGAAGCTTCAGTTTGTTGCCATATGCAGTAATAGCACATTAGAGACTATTCAATCCATTTCTAACTGATAACAGCTTATTGCTGACACTTCCACTTAAATCACAGTAGTTTTTCCTAAATGAATAAATGGGAACAGACATTTCATAGCACTGTCATACTTTTGAACATGCCTACAGTGAAGTGAGTCTTAGTGACATTGGCAATTCCTGGTAGGTGCTTCATGGTCTAGGTGTTCTGTTGCCAGATATGAAAAAAGGTGTCTATGTGCTGTTAGTATTCATGTGCAAATCACAGTAACTTCAGACATAGTGAAAACAAACAAGCCCTGGCTGTCTTTGTAATATTTTCCCCCTTTCAGGAGAACTTCCATATCCGGCAACTGGAAGACAAACACAGGCTCTGCCATGTTGGAACAAATTGCTATGTCAGATAAGTAAGTTGAGTCTCGTGTCAAAGGTAATGAAAAAAAATGGAGTTTTCTTTTAAATGAATTTGCTTTTAAATGCCATTTTTGCTGTGCAGTTTGCAGTCAATGTATGTCTCTTTTCATCTGGGAAAAAAAATCTTTGTATTAGATGAGAGATCATGAACCACAAGTTCCATATGCTTTGTCTCAGAGTTAGCTACCCAAACCAAGTACTAGCCTGAAGTGCTTTTGTGCACCCTTGGGTTCCTACATGCATATCTGCACCTAAAAAAATCTACTGGGATTCCCTTCAGAAAATTCCATTTTTCAGATTCAACCTGTCAGTCATTTCCTCTTGGTTAATTTGCCCTCTTGTACCTAACAGTCTTACTCTGTGCCACAGTGGTTTAAACTTTTATAAACAAGTAATCTGGTCCTACCTTTACCTGTTTAAATCACATTTCTCTTTTCCACTTTCAATCCTGCTTAATTGCTTATTTTTCATGTTTGACCTTTCCCCTGAAGTGCACTGCCAGGCTTTTTACCCAGATGCTGGCAATACTGATACTTATTTCCCTCATGTCATCTCTCCAGCCCTCTGCTTTGGTTTATTATGCTTACCTTTTTCTCTCCCATCCCTATGCTGGATACTTTTTGCAATCCAGTCCATACCATTGTCCTTGCCAGTACCATTTTGAAGCTTAGGTCTTCTATTGACAGAACTCCTCTCTCAGTACTGCTCTGTTGCTCCAAGTTCCTCCACAACCTCTTTTTCCTGCAAAATAAATCTGAGGCTTTGAATTTGCTTCTGTTCAGCCTCTCCATAGGTTGCTGCCAGTGGAAGCTGAGAAAAGTCAGTACAATAAAAGTGTAATTTAGAAGGTGTTTTAAGGTTCAACAGTAGTCCTTTTTTGTTGTTGTTTTTAATGTTTGTGTTTGTTTTTTAAGTCTGGAACTTACAGCTTAGGTCCCTCTTAGGAGCTGAGGGAGACACAGGAACTGAAGCATTGCCTGCCCTGAGAAAGGTGCAAACAAGTCAAACGGGAATGCAACTGCCTGCTGTGCAACCCCTGTCTAGACTGTGTCCTTGCTGATCTCCCTGCTGGGGATGGAGTGGAGCCACAGAATTCTCTTTCTCATTCCCCTCCCACCTTCCGTTAGAAGTGAGGTTATGCCTTCACTGAGAGGGAGAAGGAGGAGTGTGCTTTAGTGTGTGTAATTACAGTCTGGGAGCTAGTCCCCTGTAAAAACACAGGCACTTGGGTTTTGCCATGAGGAAAACTAAACAATATCAGCTATGAAATGCCAGCCTTGCCTTAGCTAGCTCACTGTAAATGCTCTCTGTGCTCTGCTTCCATTATAAGTAGAGCATAATAGGTATTTTCCCATTAAAAAACCCACTAGCCAACAAAGCTAAACTACTTTTATGCTGCTGAAGACAAATGGATAGAAAAGATGGATGTAGAGAGGGATATGATTTAAACTGTGTCCAGTTCTGGAGCCCTCAATACAGAAAGGACATGGAGCTGATGGAGCAGCTCCAGAGCAGGCCACAAGAATGCTCAGGGGCTGGAACACCTCTGCTCTGAGGACAGGCTGAGGGAGCTGGGATTGTTCAGCCTGGAGAAGAGAAGGCTTCAGGGGAACTACTAGTGACCTTCCAGGNGGTGGAACACAAGCACAGGTTGCCCAGGGAGGTGGTTGAGTTCCCATCCCTGGAGGCATTGCAGGTGAGGCTTGCCAGGGCTCTGGGCAAGCTGCTCTAGTTGGGGATGTCCCTGCCCAGTGCAGGGGGGTTGGACTAGATGAGCTCCAGAGGTCCCTTCCAACCCAAACCAGTCTAGGATTCTATGTGTCAGATATGCTTTTTGTTTGGTGAGCCACTGAGGTGCACAAAGCAGAGCAAGGAAAAGAAGGAAACACTGAAGATTTGTGAAGAGCTGAAGGAGTTTAACAGCACAGCAAAACCAATCAAAGCTGATGCATGTGCATGTCCTTCATAATACAACTCAGGAATAGGCAGAAGGGTGTTGAAGGCACTGCCTCAGTTAGCATTGCTGACTTAATACAAATCCCAGTCTAGAAATGTAGGAAAGAAGAATGTGGCAGAGCAAGGGACAGTAAGAGGGCAGAAAATGAGCATATTCCCATGTTCCCTATTCTCACTGACTCCTCTGTTTCAGAAAGGCTTTGCTCCCCAGCTCAGACCAGAAGAATAGAGACCTAGGCTAACTGCGCTCACCTCATCTGGCACACCAGATAGTTCATGTCAGACACCAGAGGAACTTTATCCTTTATCATCCCTCAGTTCTAAGGCTGCTGCACACTGTATTGGCTCTGGGAAAATGGGAGCTGTGACCTCTTATCAAACCTACTGTGCAAACCTTGGTTTTAAAACAAAACACTACAAGCCAGTCCATCCAAGAATTCTCTTTCCAAATGTAACTGTATTTTTCCAGCTCTGTGTTTGTTGGCAGAAGATAGTCCATTAAAAATACTTTCGTTGCTAAAATATTGCCATCATGGTATTTTCAAACAGTTGTATCAATGTCTTTGTATTCTGCTTAAAAGAAAAACTTTCCCACTGGAACAGACAATGTGAGAAAATACAAAGAATGTGACCTAATAAGTTGACTTAGAAAGGATGCTGTTACTGAAGATCACAGTATCACAGAAAGTTAGGGGTTGGAAGGGCCCTAGAAAGATCATCTAGTGCAACCCCCCTGCCAGAGCAGGATCACCTAGACCAGCTCACACAGCAATGTGTCCAGGCAGCTCTGCAATGGCTCCAGACAAGGAGACTCCACAGCCTCCTGGGCAGCCTGGGCCAGTGCTCTGGCACCTGCACTGCAAACAAGTTCGTCCTCGTGTTAATACTAAACCTCCTGTGGTCCAGCTTGCTCCCATTCCCTCTTGTCTTACCACTGGATGCCATGGAGCAGAGCCTGGCTCTCTCCTCCTGACACTCACCCTTAACAGATTTCTAAGCATTGCTGAGGTCTCCTCTCAGTCTCCTCTTGTCCAGGCTGCAGAGACCCAGCTCTCTCAGCCTGTCCTCCTAGGGCACATGCTCCACTCCTTTCATGCTCTTGCTGGCCCTGTGCTGGAC
>VWZO01022189.1:117251-200274 GCA_013396975.1 Bucco capensis | reverse complement strand
CATGGGAGACAGTATCTAAAGCTTTGCTAAAGTCAAGAAAAACCACATCCACTGCCTTCCCCTCATGTATCCATCTAGTTATGCCAGCATAAAAGGCTATCAGATTAGTCAAGCAGGACTTCCTCTTGCGGAATCCATACTTATCTAGGAGTAAGACTATCAGGCCAGCAAGGAGTTTCCTTTGATCCTACAGTGTAGTCAAATGAGAATTGTCACACTGAATCTGTGCACAGATGCACAAATTTGAATTTCCCAGGAAAACAGAAGCCCCCTTCCCTATTTTCTAAAACCCTTTGATTTCACCAAAGCCATGAAAACTGGTGAGATGGTAAATTCTACCTTCTGGGGAGTTCTGACAGAAAGTACATCCACAGCAAGCAAGCTGTGTCCAGTTCTGGGCACCCCAGGTCAAGAGAGACAGGGGATTACTGCAGAGAGTCCAGCAGAGGCTACAAAGATGCTGAGGTCACTGGAGCATCTGTGGCAGGAGGAAAGGCTGAGAGCCCTGGGGCTGCTGAGCCTGGAGCAGAGCAGAGCCAGAGGGGAGCTGCTCCATGCTGAGCAAGAGCTGAAGGGTGCAGGGGGCAAGAGGCTGGGGCCACACTCTGCTCAGAGGTGCCCAGCGCCAGGCCAAGGGGACATGGGAACAAACTGGAACCCTGACCCAGGCTGCCCAGAGAGCTTGTGGAGTCTCCTTCTCTGGAGAGATTCCCAAGGCACCTGGAGGTGACCGTGCTGGAGCAGGGGGTTGGACTGGATGATCCTCAGAGGTCCCTTCCAACTCCCAGCATGCTGGGATTCTGGGTTTCTCTGAGCAGAAGGGCAGTGGCACTGCAGGATGGAGTACAGCTCCATGCTGTCTGTGTTCCAGCAGATCTTCAGCTTACACACGATTTCAAGCAGGCATTTGTTGGGACCATATAAACTGGGACAGAATCTAGTGTAATTCTGAGTCAGAGCTACAGCTTTTCTGGATCCTGTTAGGAAAAGCAATCAGGCTAAAATCTTTAAGCTACTATTCTGGGAAATATAAATTCAGTACAATGACAATGGAGTGAAAATTCTCAATTCAGAGCAAGTGTGTAAAACAAATCATTAGGTGAAGCCTAGAGAAGAACAAGAGCCTGAGGAGATACTCACTGACAAAATACTTTTTATGAAACAGGTACAAGCTCTGGGTTGACACCTGTTCTGAAATATTTGGTGGTTTGGACATCTGTGCTGTTAAAGCTGTACATGGAAAGGATGGAAAAGATTATATTTTTGAGGTAAGCAATCCCAATCTTTTCAGTATATGCTTTTATCTATTACAAACACCCAAGTGAAGAGCATTTGTGAGAGTTTGGCATTGGCTTATTTGTGTTTCAGGGAAGACTGTATGTTTTTGAGCAGCATTTAAATCATAATACAAAGCCACATGTCCAAGTTAGTGGCAACACTTGCTGGAAAATGTAACCCTATATATGGTAATGTCTTCTGGTGTTGGAGGAAATGTACACAAAGTACAAAACAAAACCAAATGTGGATGGCATATTTTCCCAGCCCTTATGATTTCTTTCCTGAGCAGGCTTACCAGTTTTTCCTGGAAGGTTTATAGATAGCTCTATCCCATGGGAACCCCAACAAAATTATACCTTTCCATGGAAAGGGAAATTAAGAATGAAGTGGAAGCAACACTACTTTTTTCTAGCCTAAATGTTATCTTTAAGGTCTGATTCCTCATGAATCAGAAGTTTCTGCTGTAGATAATTCTGAAAAGTTTAAGTTTCTCATTAACCTTAAGTTTATTATGGATAAATACAACTTTGCCTGGCCATAAAACAAAGACATCATCACTTGCCTATCACACAGTTCAGGATTTCTTCAGCATCTCCCATGCTCTTAGAACTTTATTCAGGAGATAAGCAAGGATCTTCAGAATCTCCTCACTCCAAAAGAGGTTGGGGTCTGCTAAAGCAAAACTGAGAGTATTTTCCTTAAAAGAGAGAGTAATCTAGAGGTTATGGATTTTATATTATTTTATAGATTAAACCAGTCTCTCACATATTCTCTTCCAAGTGCTTGAATTTTTCTCAGATACATTAGCTGCATGTTCTATATATTTTACATATTGATTTTTGATCTACAACATTTGCATGAGTTTGGAGCACACAAATTCAGCTTCATCCAGTGCTTTTGATTGGGCACAGAAATCATTTGCTTGGTTTGTTTTCATTCCAGACTAAAACAAGATCATATAACTTTGTCTGTAGGCACTGGATCCTTCCCCTAGGAATGCTTGAATCACTTCCCCATCTGTTCTTACTTTTGGGGCAGATAATGTTACTCACCCACTACAGGAGGGGCTGTAAGAATTCCCTAATAGTCATGGCTACTTTTCTGCTCTGCTCTCCCCTCCCAGCTCCTCAGGTGTGGTTACATTTCCACTTACAAATTATTCCTGCCTGTGCTATGGAGACCTCAGGGAAAGCCCCAGGATTACTTCATGCCCAGTCACTCCCTTCCCAGAAATCACACCATCTCTTCTTATGTCCCACTCAGTTTTGAATGACCTCCTCAAACTATTAGTTTTTCTTCATGTCAGTTACTTTCTCCATACTCAGACCACTTAACATCTGTATCAGCCTCTGCCTTTACAGTCAGAACTGTCACCACAACTGGAGACATCCAGGTCCCACAAAAACAACACCAAAGAATAACACAAGCATAACGTAGCAACAACACAATCCAGCTGCTCATATTGACAGACCAAAGGAAATGTGCTTTATCAGTCCACACACACTCTCAGGCATGGCCCTTCAAAACTACCTTGACTCACAGTGCAATGAATTCCTCCTCCCTCTGCACTCACCAGTTATCATGTATCTTTTCCTGTAATTCATAGGTCTTCTCTATGAAATCCATATGTTAGACTCCTTGGCACTTGTGACTCACAAGCCCATTATCTGTCTTCAAACTCCTCTTGTGCTTCAGCATCCTGACAAACACCTTTTTCTCCTACTGTATCAGCAGAGTTCTTTACCCTTGCCCTTCCTTGAACATGCACAACTCACCTTTCCTAACACCATTTGGCCTGGCTCTTCAGAAAGCTCTAAGCAAGAAATCTTTCTTAGTGAGGGTTGGACTAGACGACCTTGAAAGGTCCCTTCCAACCCAAAACATTCCATCATTCTCTGATTCTTAATCTTTTGGTGATAATAAATGATGTAATGGACAACTACACCTGTGCAAAGGTAGTTTCTCCTTCAAACATGGTGGTCCCTTTGCAGTTGCTGATATTCTACACAGCTGGAGAGTAAGTTTCCATTTGTGCCCTGTCAGTAGCTGATGCATTGCTTTATTTTACAGGTGATGGACTGTTCAATGCCTCTGATTGGTGAGCACCAGACTGAAGACAGGCAGCACATAACTGAGCTAGTTGTAAGCAAAATGAACCAAATGTTGTCCAAAACTCCTATACCATCTCCTCAGAGACCCACTGCCACTCAGCAGCCTCAGGTAGGACACTTTGGGTTGTAAAAGAGAGCAGGTTATTCTAGAATATTAAGCTCAACATTTTCCTCAAAGCATTTGGCTGGAACACTATGCAACCATACCCTGACCTACAAATATTCAAGGACTTATGAACATGTTGTATAGGTTTGTCATAGCTAAATGAGATTATCTCCAGATATAATCAAGAAGTCCAAGGGTTGGTGTGGTTCTACCAGTAAACTGCTAACTGTGGATTCAGTGAATTACTAGGCTTTGTATAGTTTCCTTTCAGTTACATCTGTATAAAAATATCATGGAAATAACAAGCAGCATTGTCACAGAAAAGTTTTACCCTGAGGAGGTCAGGAAGAGCACTAAGGCAATACCTCTTGTTGTTCTTTTGAGAAATTACACAATCATCTTTATTTTGTGTTGCAATTGACAAAAATACCTTTCAAATCTAGGAACTCCTGACCTATGTTTAGCATACTAGAAAACTTGTGGCAGAGGTTGCAAATGGATGTGTTTATTTTCTCTTACATAGCCTGATAGTTAAAGTGTGGGGATGCAGAATTCTCTCCCTGGCTTTGCTAGCAGCTGGCTTTCAGCTTTTGGAAATCATCTCTGTGTTTCTATTTCCATGCTTACAGAATGTGAAGGGTTTTTTTGTGACCCATTCAAAAAACTTCTGAGAGTGTGGTATTTTTGTAAGTGGCTCTAAGAANCACACTGCTGGCTCCTGTTCAGCTGTCACTCAGCACCCCTAGGTCCCTCTGTGCCTGGCAGCTCTGCAGCCACTGCTCCCCAAGCCTAGAGCACTGCTGGGGGTTGCTATGGCCAAGGGGCAGCACCTGGCATTTGGCCTTAGTGAACTTCAATACATAAAAGTTTTGCCTATAAATTGGATCTAGGGATGTGATGGGTGGACTATTAGATGGATAAGGCCAAATGGCCACAGCCAGAGGTACAGTCAGCAGCTCAGTGTTCCAGTGGAAGCCAGTAACAAGTGGTGTCCCTCAAGGGTCTGTACTGAGACTAAGAGTGCTTAATATCTTCATCAGTGACATACATAATGGCATCATGTGCACCCTCAGCAAGCCTGCAGCTGACACCAAGCTGAGTGCTGTAGTCAATACCCTAGGGAAGGGATGCCACCCAGAGGGACCTGGATGGCAAGGTTCTGCACTTGGGTCCTGGCAGTTCCATCAGGACAGACTGGGTGATGGGTGGATTGAGAGCATCTCTGCAGAGAAGACCTTGAGGTTCTGGTGCATGAAAAGCTGGGCATGAGCCATCAATGTGAGCTCACAGCCCTGAAGCCAACAAGTGTCCTGGGCTGCATCCCCAGCAGTGTGGCCAGCAGGGCAGGGACAGGATTCTGGTCTGATTCAGACCTCACCTGCAGGGCTGGGCCCAGCTCTGGAGTCCTCAGCACAGTAGAGACACAGACCTGGTGGAGCAGGTACACTAGAGGCCACGAAAATGATCAGAGAGTTGGAACCCCTCTGCTACGAAGAAAGGCTGAGAGAGTTGGGTTGTTCAGCCTGGAGAAGAGAAGGCTCCAGGGAGACCTTATTGTGGCCTTTCAATACTTAGAAGATTAGAAAGATGGAGAAAGACTTTTTGCCTAGAACTGTAGTGACAGGAGAAGGGGTGATGGTTTGAAACTGAAAGAGGAAGAATCAGACTGGATATAAGGAAGAAATTCTTTATGATAAAGTTAGAAAGGCTCTGGAACAGGTTGTCTAGAGAAGTTGTGGATGCTCTATCACTGAATGATTCCAAGGTTTAGTTGGACAGGGTTTTGAGCAACCTTATCTAATGAAAGATGTCCTTGCTGCTGGCAGGAGGGATCAGACTAGATGATCTAGTCTGTTAGATCTAGTCTAGACTAGCTCTTTCCTCACAAATGTAAGGAAGACAAGTGCCAAGGGACTGAGAGAAATTCTTGGTCTGTTCTAACCCAAACCATTCTACAGTTCTGTGATTCTTTGACCAGTGCTACATAAATGCCAAAAGAGCATTTTTTTTATATCTCTATAGCTCTTAAAAGCAGCATTATCAGCTACAAGTTTCTTGTACTTCTTTTAATACACTGAGGAGATAAACTATGGCAATACATGGTTTATACATGAACTATTATGGACTGTACTGCTGCTCTGTACCAGCACAGCTCCATGGCAATCAGTTAAGCAACAGAATAAGCCAAACTGTAATACAGGAATTACCAAGCCTAAATCAAGAATCTATTTTTACTCTCAGTAGGCTCCACACCAGGTAAACAATTTGAAAACAATTTTGTGGCATACCTCAGACAGACTAGTTCTTGAGGTAGAATGACTAATTTGTTCTTCAAATACATCATCATGCTTTAAGTTCTAAAAATACACCATCCCACATAAAAAAGTGGTGTGGCTTCTATTTGTATTACAGCCACTTGAAACTGAGCACAAAGCTGTTTCAACCACGGAACCACATACAATGGAGAAGTTTCCATCCAATGTGACTCAAGTCCATTGTAAAGGGCACTGAAAAGGAAAGACAAGGAGGGAAAAAATAAATCACCTTGTGCAAAAATGTAGCTTCTTTTAGGACTAGTAAATTAGTCATACATAAAAATGAAGCAAAGAGTCAAATTTAGAGTTGCCCAGAGCAGACAAGTCAACACAAATCAAAGTTTAACATAAAAATAGACATTGGTGTAACGTTATTAGATTGACAGTCATTTAGAGCATTTGATATTTCACATTTGGGGGAAAAATGTAAGGTCTTAGGTAGGCATGCTTGCCTGGTGTTACAGAAGACAAGAGAGGAGGAGTGTTTATGGTTACTGGTGCCATAGAGAGGAACTGGTTATCTGTTGTATATAAAGAAAGTTTTTACTAATTTCCAAAGAAAACCTGCCTACATAAGTCCAGAGTGAGAACAGGATACCAGGAACATTTCAAGAAAGTTCCTTAATTCCTCAGAGTCATTTTTGTCGCTCATCATGTGCGTGAAAAGAGTTTTTTCCCCTCAAAAACAAAGTTTTGGCTCAATCCAAAGGTAGTATTTGCTGACTAGCTGCTGAACTTCTGTTGGTTTTCTACTTAGTTCAGGTTAATGAAGAATTCAGACTTTGTGAATACCAACAGGAAGTTATTCAGCATTAGTCTTGTTTTCCTTATCCTATCCTTCAATTATGGATTGCAGTTGACCCAAACCAGAGATATCCCTTCAGAGTATTTGCTGTCTTTGTTAGTTTTCCTTTCAGTTTGTCAGACTCTGCTTCCTTCAAATTTGCTTTGTTGTGTTAGCCACCAGTTGAGGACAGGCAGAGGGGATCTGAATTTCTACTGAAGACACTATTGGCAAACACCCAGTTTTAGTATTTAAAACAGTTAACCTCCTCATGTGTAGCTAATTGTTAGCTAAGAATAAAATCAATCTCTTAGAACAAGTTGTCCATTTTCTTCTTTTCTAATCTGAGAAATAATTTCCTATTCTGGAGAAACACATTCCATGCCTTTGCAGGGCAGGAGGATATTGCAAGGGGATACTACAGGTCACAAAGAATGCAAAGCCAGTGATTCATCCCAAATCAGCTATGTGCACATGGATGGGTGGTCTTAGAAACCAAAGTAATGTATCCATCAAAGAGTAATTTGTGTGTTTTGCTGCTTTTGCTTTTAAATGAACAGTTTACAGTCAACAGTGGATGTGCCATGTTTTGGATTCCCTTATTATCTGTATGGGCTTTAAAACATATTTATAGTCTGCCCACTACTGTGCTGTGGTGGGTTGACCTGGGCCAAGCACCAGGTACCCACCAAGGTTCTCTATCACCTTCTCACCCCACAGCTCCCATGGAACAACAAGAGGGAGAGAACGAGATGGAAACAGCCCCTGGGTTTTAGTAAAGGCAGTTTAATAAGCAAAATAAAGAAAGGCAAGGCCACATGTGCAAAGCAAAGCAAAATTGAGCTTTAGTCTCTGCTTCCCATAACAGGTGATGTCTGGCCCTTTCCTGGGAAGCAGGGCTCCAGAATGTGTAGTGGTTGTTTGGGGGGCAGATGTCTTCTTCCTGCCCATACTTCTCCCCCATTGCCTTTTATCCCTGAGCTGACGTCATATGGTATGGAATAGCTCTTTGGTCAGTTTGGGTCAGCTGTCTCAGTTGTGTGTGTCCCCCCCCCCAGGATCCCATCCACCCCATCCCCTTGGTGCTGTGTCAGCCTTGCAGCAGTCACAACACACAGCTTATCTTCAACCCAAGGCACAGCGTTTCTGAAACTGTATGGGGACATTAACTCCATCTCAGCCAAGCCCAACACATGTGCATTGGCTACATCATACAGAAAAGAATGCTTCAGTTGCTGTTAGAAATGCCCACTGTGGTCACTGCTATTCCAATTAACTCTCCATCAGAAAACTAATCAATGATCAGGAAAATAAGGCTTTGTTTAGAGCTGTGCAGCCAAATCTTGGTGGGAATGATTTGGCCTTACAATATGTTCTGAAGGCTAACCAAGTTCTCTCTGTCAGAGTGCCAGAAGGAGCAAATTCCAAAGGCAGGGCTCTCAGACAGCTGTCCTCCTTAGATCAAAACCTCAGAAGTACAGATCCTGTGAGTCTTAACCCATTAAACCTATCATCTGAGGTATCAGATCTATTGAGATGTTTAAAACATATATTTAGTACTTTCCTATTTATTATTTATCTATACACACTTACACAGGCACTATAACAAGTTCTGCTGGTACACAGAATGACAGAGAACCTGTGATGGAGCAAAGCTATGGTTTGGCAGCTCAGCCTGTTGCTACCTGAGTGGCTCCAGCCAGCAGACTGGGTCTCATGCTTTTCTTTTTGGTCCCAGGCTACAGTTTACTTCATAGCTGTCCTGGGACAAAAAGTATTCCTGATTACAGGATTCACAGCTTGCCAGTTTTGCTCTTGTCAGCTACTTTATGAGTCATCTCACCACAAAGAAAATCAAGAGTCCCTGGACAGCCTGGAGAAGAGAAGGCTTCAGGGGGACCTACTAGTGACTTTCCAGTACCTAAAGGGAACTTCCAAGCAGGCTGCAGAGGGCCTGTTTGCAAAGGCCTGCAGGGAAAGGACAAGGGGCAATGGTTTTAAATTGGAGAAGAGTAGATTTAGACTGGACATTAGAAAGAAGTTCCTCCCCACGAGGGTGGTGGAACACTGGCCCAGGTTGCCCAGGGAGGTGGTTGAGTTCCCATCCCTGGAGGCATTGCAGGTGAGGCTTGCCAGGGCTCTGGGCAAGCTGCTCTAGTTGGGGATGTCCCTGCCCACTGCAGGGGGGTTGGACTAGATGAGCTCCAGAGGTCCCTTCCAACCCAGATGATTCTGTGATTCTGTGGCTTAGAACTAAGTTCTATCTGATGGTCAACAAGGGTTTGCCAAAAATGAAGTTGTTGGTATTTAATTTAAAAACATGACAGCCTGTTTTACTCTCAGTCATGATGAAAATATTTAATGGAACAATACCTAGGAATATGATTTTAATAGAAGTTTTCCATGAGACAAACCTGCTCTATTTGCAGGCAATAAAGTGATAGAAATCTGAATTTCCACTCTTTGCAAACTCTTGGAATACTTTTGACAGCTCTTTTGAGAAGTTTTTTTCAAATCTTTCCTAAAAGAAAAAGCAGGAGGTTCAACTACTCAGTGAAGTGTTCTGGCCAGTGGAATCACTTCTCTCTGTCCCCATCTGTTGATAGAAAAGCTCACTGCCCAAATTCCTGCTGTCGGGATTTGCCAATCTCTCAGTGCAAGCTATTTTATGCTTGTTTCTGTAGCTGCATTTGTATGTAAAACAATAATAGTAAAACATTTCTTCAAAGCTGCATGTCAAGTCATGATCTCAACTGTGAATTCTGTGTAGGATATTACATTCTGGATGAGGATTACCCTAAAATGCAGATGTTTGTGGCAATGTTAGCAGTTGAAGCTGAGGAAAATCTTATCAGGAAAATATTCTTTCAGTCCAGCTCTGTTAAGACCATGTTGCATTAGCCACAAGAGAACAAGGGGTTTATTATCCTTAATGAAGGGAAGAAATTGGTGGACCAGAGACACACTATCCATAACAGCCCAAAGAGCACAGCATTCCCTGGTTTTCTCTTACTCATTCTTCATTCCCTGACCCCTTATATTATTTGACTAGAGCCAAGCAGTTTTCTGCAGTTTTATTTTTCTGTGTTCAGAGAGGAAATTGAACTAAATGTGAGCATAGTGTAAATAACAGAGAGAAAAGCAAATCATGATCAAATTACCTGTTCTTGGGCTGCTGTGAGAGTAGTCACAGTTCTATTACCTTCCATCTGTTGGACTTCTTTTTTAGAGCAAAAGACTTATGATGAGCAGCAATTTTATTTCAAATGACTGTAGCTTTTATGATGGCCACACTGACAATATAGTTACTTAATTTGATCTAACAGAAGAACATACTTAGTTGGAAAGGATCCCATCACAGGCTTAGATGGAAATCTAGAATTCAGTCTGAGGCTGCTTCTTAGGAGAAGTAAACTTCTGTGCACTGCATTTGAGGTATGGGCCTTGTCTCTAAATGACTTTCTGCTTTGCATGAGCTCCTAGAAGTTCACCTGAAGTATGCATGTCAGTGAGGGGAAGTACAAGGCCATGATGTGCAGGTTTGCTGCAGGTTTGCATTGTTCTTCAGACCCCTAACCAGGCCATGGTCATAGCACCAACTCACATCAGCACCAAGAGTTTTCTCTCACAGTCCCTTGGCAGGTACAGATTTGTCTTCCTTATTAAGTCTGGGAGGAAGGACTGCCTAGCAAATAAGCAAATTAAGAGGCCATACTAAATCATTCTGCACAAATGAGGGTAAATACAGGGTTTCAGTGTTAGCATCTGAGAATCCTGTTGAACTGGTGCAAAGCAAATCACTCCCTGGTGTAATTAGATCTATACTAACAGGCAGCAGGAGTAATTAAGGAACAGCTTGCCTTAAGAAGGTTGCTAAAGGATCTAATGACCCCTAAAACCATACATGCTTTATTTCTTTCTCATAGAAGACATTTAAATAGGGGATAAATGGCAGCTATGGCATCACAGTATCCCAGTATGTCAGGGGTTGGCAGGGCCCTAGAAAGATCATCTAGTGCAACCCCCCTGCCAGAGCAGGAGCACCTAGACCAGCTCACACAGCAATGTGTCCAGGCAGCTCTGCAATGGCTCCAGACAAGGAGACTCCACAGCCTCCTGGGCAGCCTGGGCCAGTGCTCTGGCACCTGCACTGCAAACAAGTTCCTCCTCAGCTTAATACTAAACCTCCTGTGGTCCAGCTTGCTCCCATTCCCTCTTGTCCTACCATTGGATGCCATGGAGCAGAGCCTGGCTCTCTCCTCCTCACACTCACCCTTCACATATTTCTAAGCATTGCTGAGGTCTCCTCTCAGTCTCCTCTTGTCCAGGCTGAAGAGACCCAGCTCTCTCAGCCTGTCCTCCTAGGGCACATGCTCCACTCCTTTCAGGATCTTGCTGGCCCTGTGCTGGACTCTCTCCAGCAGCTCCCTATCCTTCTGGAGCTGAGGGGCCCACAACTGGACACAGCATTCCAGGGGAGGCCTCCCCAGGGCACAGGAGAGGGGAGAAGAACCTCTCTGGCTCTGCTGGCCACGCTCCTCTTAATGCATCCTAGGATGCCATTGGCCTCTTGGCCACAAGGGCACATTGCTGCCTCATGGGCATCCTCCTAGCCACCAGCACTCCTAGAGCTTTTTCCCCAGGGCTCTTCTCCAACAGATCAGTTCCCAGTCTGTACTGATCCATGGGCTTGTTCTTTCCCAGATGCAGTACTTTACACTTCCCCTTGTTAAATTTCATTAAGTTTCTCCCTGCCCATGTCTCTAGCCTGTCCAGGTCACTCTGGATGGCAGCACAGCTCCTGGTGTGCCAGCCACTGCTCCAAGCTTGGGATCATCTGCAAACTTGCTGAGGGAACACTCTCCCCCTTCATCCAGATCATTGATGAATACATTGAACAGTCCTGGCTCCAGCACTGACCCCTGGGACACACCACTAGTCACAGGCCTCATCAGATGAGCATAAAGTACCCAGATTTGTGGAATAATGTCTGATGGAAACCCTCCAGAGAGTGACCTTGCTTGGCAGTGTTAGGTTAGTGGTAGACTCAATGATCTTGAAGGGCTTTTCCAACCTAAGTGATTCTATGATTCTGTGACTCTGCTCATGGCAAAGGAGCACAGAGACCCTGGGAGAAATCTGGACAGGATTTTACAATATGCCCCTTTGTTTACCTTTCCAAAACCTTACATCCATTTGCACCATATAAACAAAGCAAGAATGGCTTGTCAATAAACAAGTAGTATATCTGTGTTGATGCTAACTGAACATCTAAAAGGAACTTCCAAGAAGGCTGCAGAGGGCCTGTTTGCAAAGGCCTGCAGTGAAAGGACAAGGGGCAATGGTTTTAAATTGGAGAAGAGTAGATTTAGACTGGACATTAGAAAGAAGTTCCTCCCCACAAGGGTGGTGGAACACTGGCCCAGGTTGCCCAGGGAGGTGGTTGAATTCCCATCCCTGGAGGCATTGCAGGTGAGGCTTGCCAGGGCTCTGGGCAAGCTGCTCTAGTTGGGGATGTCCCTGGCCACTGCAGGGGGGTTGGACTAGATGAGCTCCAGAGGTCCCTTCCAACCCAAACCATTCTAGGATTCTATGATCTTCTGTAGTGTACTTTAGCAACCAGTAAGGTTTTTTCCATTCATTGTTCTCCTCAGAAAGCTGGTAGGCACTTTGACAGCCATCAGTGACTGCAACTAAAATCTAAGTAGCTATTCTTGACCACTTACACTGTCTCCTGCCCGAAAAGTCTTTTAAATCACAGTCCCTAGTAAGCAGATTGCTTTTCATATTAAAATGCTTGTTGAGTTACTGTTGTAACTTAAAGCAAAACTTAGTCAGGCAGCACTTCCTAAAAAGATTGGCAGAGGATCTGAAACCCCTGGTCATCAGAGCTCACAAGGAACGATTGTAAGCATTGCTTGGACTTGCATACATCACACAGCAGGAAGCACAATCCTTCCAAAGGCTGCAGAGCCTCTTCCCCTGCAGGCAGCTCTGCTTATTGGGCTCCCAGCGACATCTCGTGGCTTCTTCTCCTGGAGGAGAAGTGATTGGCAGAGTTGCATGTTGCTTAGTGGAACAGCATGTTACAGAAGCTGTATCACATTAAACAAGAAATTGGGTATACAACTTACAAATACTAAATGCTCCCTTCAAAAAAAATGGCTCATAATGCCACTGTAATGTGTTTATTGTATTTATTTTCATTCTTTTAATATGGAATATATTTTCATGTGCTGCCCTAGTGTGTACATGTACATAAGTGTGTGTGTATATATATATATGTGTATATATATATGTGTGTATATATATATGTATGTATATATATATACAGGCAATGCCTAGCTGTGTATATTTGGAAGAGGAGATGCTTATTTTAATCAAAGGGGATTTTAACCTCTTAGTTATTTGATGTTTGAGAAAATACAAGAGAAACAGCTATTACCCTTTTAGATCCTAATACAAATGTGTGGCATTAAGAACAGCAGAAGCAAATGAACATGTATGGACCCTGAGCTCACCACATCCTGGTAAAAGGCCACATCTGAGGCACGTTTCATTCCTACTAACTTTACAGTGAAGTTTCTTTATCACAAGTATAAAATGATGGCATATATTTTACTGCACCAAGGCTGTTGTGTGCACTGCTGAATAAGACATGTACCCAGAGCAGATCCTGGGAAGAGCTAGAGATCACAAGAGAGGCAAGGACTCAGACTTTAACTGCTGGGTGAAGGATGTCCTTATATTTAAAGCAGCCACTATCTCATTACTCCAACTTTCATTTATTTTAAGCATTTGAACTTGACATTCAGGTGTTCTGATATATTAAAAATAAACTTCATGTAGGAAAATAAATCCTAAGAGTTCTGGTATTGACAATAATAAAAAACCAGTGGGACACATCATAGAAATGTTTAGCAGGAGATTTGATTATCACATTGATCAGGAAAGTTGAGATAACCTATTTTAAAGTACTTACCCTGTAACAGTCACTGGAGTCATTGCCAAGGGAGGTATGCATTTGTTGCTCAAGTCTGTTGTTTATTTAGTCTCACTTGTGAACAGCAGTAACAGCTCAAGAGCTTGCTGGGCATTTTCTAGTGATAAATGTCTTGGTAGTTGGTGATAATGGTTGTGAGCTGTGAATGTATCCATTAAATGAGGATGATTAAATCAAAACACTAGTAAGTGTTTATCTTTCTCAGCTTGTTTTGAAATGATGTGCCAAGAACCAAGCAAGTGTGCCTTTAGAATGTCCTTTGTAAAGGACAGCTGAGGATGTTTAGACTGTGAGAAAGAATCTCCTAAAGGGCATGCAGTAAAGTTTTAGGATTATGTGGTCAAAATTCCTACTGACATCAATGGAAATTTGTCCAAATGAAATAAAAGCTTTGAGGATGTGGCCTGAGATTTTTAATTACTATTCCTGAATATTCTATATTGAATGATAACCACCAGCAGTGAAAAATACATGATCCTGGATAAAAAGCTGGAAAAATGTGTGCTCCCTGCAGACAAGTCAGGCAAAGCTTGGTGAGAGACAGAGCTGCTCACAAAAATACTCCTTAGAAGAGAAGCCCAAAGGAAAAAGCTCCACAAGCAACCTGACAGAGGACCAAGGTGATAAGGATGGGTTCAGTTGTCTGTAGGATATAGTACTTTAGTCATTTTGTAATACAAGAGGCAACAAAATGCTAGCTGAAACTGGAAAACATGACAAGTATTACTAGTTAAGAGATACTTTCCCCTATTTATTTTAAGCAATACTGTTCTCTTTCCCTCTTCATTCACACAACAAAACTATGCTTTTATTAATTTTACTATCTTCTGCCAGATGCTCTTCTGATCATTTCACAATCTGCCAGTTATCTTGGCATAAGCAGAAGTCATTGAGATGTCTGGAAGTCCATGGTGAACTGCCTTCAAGAACAAAGAAAACATCTCATTTTGAAGTAATCCTGAGCCCACCACTGTAGAGTAGCCTATATGTTCTTAGTGGACTTCTTTGAGAAATAGCTATTTTGTCCCACAGGCATTTTATGGAAGACTTCAAAGAAATGTTCTCATTCCATTGTAGAGCAAAACCCAAGCTTTTCAAAATGAAACCAAGGCAAAGAGCAACCCCATCATTACAGAAAGGGCAATAATTGCCATATACACAAATAGAACAGGAGAGTCTAAGTTAGATCTCTCTCTTTTGTCTTAGTGCTACAATTACTATGATATAACATCCCTCTGATTTTTTATCTAGATTTTCACCTATTTTTACTCTCTGAGTTGAACCTAATAGACACTTCTTTTCTTCAGAGGCTTTTCCTTGCTCTCCTTTGCTTTCCCCACTGTGATGGGTGTTTCCTCTCTCCTTTTTTTGTTATCTTTCAGTGTCTCCACTTGACTTTTTGATTTGATTTCTCTGACCTTTAAATCATAACCTTTAAGCAAAGCTGTTTGGCTTCACTCCATGTTCTGTGCCTCTCCCCAGCAGCCATTGCCATGTTTTATTTTATAGAAGGACCATGTGCTAAGTATGTGTTAAAATTTTTTTACACTAGGATAAGGAGAAATAGAAATGCTGGAAAACTCCAAACCAGAACAGCTCGTTTTCAAACATTCTTGATTTGTCCACAGAAAAACAAAGCAGCAAGCTCCCTAACACCACTTCAGACACCAGTCTGGTAGTAGATCCATGCTCCATCTGGCTAGCTGCCACTAGCTAGTTGTCTTGAGCTGCTTATGCATCATTCTCCAGTATCTCTCAACTCCTGGGAGAGACTCAGGAAGCTGGTCAGAGTCCAGACCAACCACCAGTACCTCCTCTGTGTGGCTGTGTGCTTGGGCTGCACCAGGAGAAGCCAGAAGACAAGCACATGTAATCATTGATACAGAGATCTCATCCTCCATTCATCTACTAGAAGTTTGCTGTGGTTTGGGGAAGAGGTGAAGTGTTTCACTCAGTGCAGCAGCTCTTTTCTGTGCCTCCTTCCACTCCACTGTGCTGTAACACTGATACAATAATAGTAAGATAAAATGTGGCTTAGAAGACTGGACTGGAGTGAGATCCATCTTCTTGTTTCCAGACTCTCTTGCTTAAAGCATAACCTTCAATTCAGAGTGGATCCAGTAATGATGGATCTTTGTGGCTCAAGATCACAGGAGGTTTAGTATTAACCCGAGGAGGAACTTGTTTGCAGTGCAGGTGCCAGAGCACTGGCCCAGGCTGCCCAGGAGGCTGTGGAGTCTCCTTGTCTGGAGCCATTGCAGAGCTGCCTGGACACATTGCTGTGTGAGCTGGTCTAGGTGATCCTGCTCTGGCAGGGGGGATGCACTAGATGATCTTTCTAGGGCCCTTCCAACCCCTGACAGACTGGGATACTGTGAAGATAGGAAGTTCTGCAGGTCTGAATCTCTTCCTGTTCAGGCATGAATCACTTGCCATCCCATATTTAAAAATCCAATCAATCAATCAAACAAACCCCACCAAAAATACCCATCTGCTCTTTCTTTTTTTAAGGCTGGAAGAGCAGATACAGCCCAGAACAGCCAGGCTCAGAGTCCCCAGCTTCAAGGCTGAGAACCCTCTGTACAACTTCCAAGAGCAGCACAGAATTTTGGCACTCCCCAGCCCCAAGGTGTACCTTAGCCTCTGTGTATAGAGAGGTATGTGGCTACACTGAGACAGGAGGGAGGAAGTTTCACTTCCCAGGCACTGGATGGTCTTGCAGATAAGTTGTACCACTTCCACTTGCCTTTCATCTGTCTTACAGCTCTCTCTCTGGAGTCTCAGCTGCTTTAGCACACAGGGGGAGCTCTCCCATCACATCCCAACACATCCCATCGCATCACCCACATTCCTTTATTCCTTCCCTATGGGCAGCAGCTTTTTCCCACTGGGAAGAACTGCCTGAAAGCTGCTGGGCAACCACAACTGTTAGTGTTCCCTTTGCAAAACCAGCAGCTGAAATCTAGCTTTTTTAAGCAAGATCTGCAATAAAGTAAGACTGCAGCCTTGGGGAAAATCCAACTTCATCCAACAATGCTCCCTAAGAAAGGCTTTTTCCCTAGGAACTCAACATCCCACTTTTTCTCTAGAAACCTCACCTTTTTGGGGGGTAAGATTATTTGTGTTTAGGAGAAATAGAATACATATAATATAATATAATATAATATAATATAATATAATATATTTCACCTCATTTTTATTCAGTTTATCTCCTTTCTTTTTGGCTCCCATTATCCCTGAGTCTGCCTTCCTTTCAGCCTAGTTCTTTACCAGTACAGTGTGTTTATAAAAAGCAACTCTGCTGTGTTCAAGCCTTCATTTTGCTAAACTAAGCAAGACATGTTCTTCCAAATGCTGCAGGTACAGAGTCTCCCATCTGCCTGGTTTAGTAACACCTTTCTACACCTGAGCAGCTTCCATTCATCCTTCTTGAGCAGGGATGATGTAAATGATACACAGCATCTTGCTTAACACCTCTGGGAAATACTTCACTGAAAGCCTGAGAAGATTTAAGGTTTTTCACTGCACAAATCTTTCCCATTAGGTTTCATTTTCATTCTTTTCATTTCTGACAGATGCATGTTATTAGTCCACAAAGAAATGATTTTGAACATTGCATTTAAGTCTCTTTTTGCACCTACATTTTGTGCAAGCTTCATGAAAAGTCTGCTTGAGTTCCCCATCCCAGTTACATCCTTCCCAGTAGTTTTTCTTCAGTAGCTGCCTCAGGAACCCCTTCCTTACACACAGTGTAATTCCTGCAGGATTAGTGCTTGAGCTTCTCCTATGTAACTTGGATATTTCCAGTTGTTAGGGAGATCTGCTGTGGAATTCTGTATTTCATGAGTCAGCTGGTTTTGATTTCCAAGATGGGGAATATCTGATCTGGCCAATATAAGCCCAGAAAGAGGTTGGATTTTTACCTCCATCCTATTTTTAGCTTTTATCCCACCTGCTCTCTTGCCTTTTATCATAAACCTTGACACTTCAAACATTAATTTACTGTTGAAATGATCTAAATTACCTCTCTTTTTCTTAGTTCTGCTGTTACTTAATTGTTTTATTGTTTATTCTTGCTCCTCTCTGAGATCTAACTGAGCTTGTATTTTGGCAGTACTCAGTTGATCCCTCTACATCTTGACCTGAAAACCATGGCTTTTTCTTCAAATATTGAAATACCTGTGAAAAGCCTCTATTGCTGCATTACAAAGAAAACCAACCAAAACCCAAAAACAACTATACCTGCTCCAACTATAGTTCACAAAATCTTCCAACTCAGGCAAATCAAAATCAATTTTTGCTGGGGCTCAGTTTAGCATCTCTTTTGCCCAAGGGCTATTTCCCTGCCAAGTTGTTGTGTTTGCTCCCACCCATTATAACATTCTTCAGACTATTCAAAATTGGAGTACATCTGAATCTAGCCTGCATTTATAGATATATTCAAGGTAGAAAAAGAAATTACACCACTGATCAGATTCTAACACAGCGTGCTTTGAAAAGGAAACAGTTCTTTCCTCCAGTTTTACCCCTAAAATTGCACAGAGACTGTTTCAGGTAAGCATGGAAAGGAAGGAAGTGCTACAGAGTTGTCTAGTGACATCTCTCTCCTAGCCAGGTAGTGATTTTTCTGCTCTGGCTATAATTAACATAGCCAATATTCTTCCAGACCGTTATGCAACCAAAGTATCAACTGCTATACCCAGAGTTGAGAAATCACTGTAGTGTACTTGCAGCATTCATGTGCCTTAGAGGTTTCCCCAAGTGAAGCTGTATTTTTTGAGAGTATTTGCATAACCAGTGAATCCCTTTTGGACAGGAGAGACTCTCTAAGCAGTTCTGTGTAACATTACTGTCAGCACCAGCAATCCCTTCTCTGGGAACCTGGGATGTGAGATGAGACTTGTGTTGCCTGAAATGAAAACCAAAAGGGCTCCTTCTGACAGCAGTTCCCACAATCCCAAAGCATCCTAAATACTGTCATTTCTCTCTTCTGTACTACTGATTCTGCTCTTTAGCCCTGAGCATCCAAATAGCAATCTGTTCAGGGTCACCCTCCTGCTGTGTTTTAATCCTCGGTTCGTGCAGTGGGTGAACTCAGCGCTGCGCAAGTTTGTAGCCGAGGAGCGCGACGCAGGAAAACATGTTTGTACTAAGAGAAGGTGGTAGGAGGGTGAGCTTCTAGGCTGGGCAACAAAGGGGAAAAAAAAGAAAAGAGAAGGGTGAATACATCTGCAGGACAGGTCTAGTCCAGCATCTCTGTTCAGAGAGGTTGTGTTGCCTATGAGGAGTTAGTAGCTCCTACAATTACATTGGCACACCACCTTGGAGAGGTGAGAAATAAGTCTGTAGTTAATTTGCCAGCAACTGGTGTCTTAGAAGAAGCCTTGATTTTATTAAAGGCTTTGGCTCAGGACAGCAAACAAGAGTGGTTCAAAGCCTGTCTTTAATATCAAGTATCAAGGTTTCTGACTGTCTGAGAGAAAGACTCTTGAAAAGGACTGGATTACTACAGACCACTGAAAAACCATGAGTAAGAATTCTCCATTAGGAATGTAATGCTAATTAGTCTTTTTGGGTCAGCCTGGGTGGGTTGGCTAATTAGCAAAAGTAATATACCCATGTGATTGGCCTGGAGTGTGGGTGAGGTTCCTGGAAGCACCAGGTGATATCTGGTGAAAAAAAAGGATGTGTGGGTGGTAAAATCAGGACAGCTGCAGTCAGTGACTGGAGAGGAGAAATACATCTGCAGCAGAGGGTGCACAAAGGCTCAGAACTTGCAGAACAGTTGAGGTAAGGGTAAGCAAGCTTCTGTAAGGTATATTGAAAGCTTAATTTAGGATAAAATAATTTCTTAGTAAGATGGAGAGATAAAGTACTGATGTTGTCATGTTGAGTCAGTTTGGTGATGTGTGATAAAACCCAAGACTGTTTCAGTGCGAGAACAAATGGCACATTTGCTTCAGCCTCAAGGCATGGAGGAGACAGAGGCCCTGCAGATATTGTTTTAACATTAAAGTAGATGTGCATTTAAACTGCCAGCCCGTGTTTCCAGTTTCTAAATAAAAGATGAGTTTTACCTGCCTAATCTTTTGCTTTTGTGTTAATAGATAAATAGCAACACTCTGCCACTGCAGAGAACCATGCAGGTGGGTTTGTGGTGCTTGGTAAGAGCAGGAAGGCTATCACATGGTCATGTTCCTTATAAAATATTATGCCTCCTTTCTGCTTGGTCCTCCAGAAAGAAGCTCTTGGAGATCCTTAAGCACAAGTACTTAGAGTTTCCCTTGAAAGCCACACTGCTGTGTCCCACCCCACCACCAAAGGTGACAGGGGCTCTCTGTGTAGTTCAGAGCACCCACATGCCCTCTGGCCATACAGAGGAAGGTTCCAGTTGCATCAGAACAATGGGAACTTTTCCAGGTTTCCCCTGAAGGCTAATTTTCCCAGGATCCAAGGAGTTAGTGATGTCAGTAGATATTGTCTCAGTGAGGTCCAACACATTGTACAGAGTGGATACCACAAATATTTAACTAACTGGAACATGCATGGGATAGAATGTCAGCATCTACATGTGGTTCAGAAAATTGGAGGAAGGAGAGAAACAAAATAGAGAAGATTTTAACCCACACTAAAGCACTTTTCTGGTGCTTGTGTCTGAAGAAATTCTCTTCTACATATCCTCATCCATGTAATGATGCTTAGAACAGATACTCTGTAACTGGGGCAGTTAATATAAGGATCAGATTTTGTGTCATTCAATTTGTACATGTCATTTTTACTCCTTATTTGGTCTTCTGAAGGTTGGTAATGGAATAATTAGAGTTTGGGACCTATCCTGTATCCTTTTATTTATGCACCTAAAGCAGACAAAGCAGTTTGCAACAGCTGCATACAATAGTGTTTGTAACATAAACATAAATTCTAGATTGCTGTGCAGGAATTCACATCACTGTGAGTAAGATTTGTTTCTGTAGTTCTAAGATGAAATACAAATCTGTCAGGAAAAACAACAGTAAGCTTTGCAAGAAAGTTGTTTAATTAATTTTACATTTACTGTTTAATGCAATCTGGGATTTTTCCTCTTTTGACAGATGGCAATTTAATTTCTGGATCCTTAAAAAAACCCCAAACCCCTAAGTTATTATATCCAATGATTTAACATATTTCACTTTTCAAATCATTAGAGATGGGCTTAGCACAAAGTTTGGACTCAAATCGTAGTGTTCCCAGAGGGTGTTCTGCTCCAAGGTTTTGGTTCAGGCCCATCTTTTCCTCTCAACAAGCATACATTTGAAAAGGATACTGCCAAATAAATCTCCTGTTTTGAGAAGTATTCCATGTGTTTCTAATAACATGTCAGATGGAGTAGCATGAAGTAATTTCAATTATTTTCATTATTTGTCTGTGGTTTTTGCTTCCTTCTTTCATTTTGCTTTACAAAACAGCTAAGATAGAGTGGTCCATCGCCCTTCCCAATTTACAGTCAGAACCAGAGCAAAACTGGCACTAGCAAAAATCCTGCTGTGCTAGTACTTCCAGATACAGTGGAAGGTAATTAAAAATAAGCTATTTCCTGAAGTACACCAAGGTGTCTGGTGAAGTCGATTTCCTATTCAGTCTACCATAAAAAAGAGAGCAATAAGATACAGAAAAGTGACCCAAGGTGCTAGGAGCTGCAGGAGAAAGACCATCCAACAAAGGGAGGTAAGATCTGAGAATGGGGAGCACTCCTTGCATCCTCATCACATGCAGCAAAGGGGAAACAATTCTTTTTAAGAACTCAGCTTTGGATTAGTCCAGGACTCATAAATTATGTCAGACAGCAACTAAATTAGAGAATGTTATCTGGAATGAATTAAAAGTATATGTTCAACCCCAACCCATAAAGAGACTTCTAATGAAAATAAAGACAAATTAGTGGAAAAATGGAACTAAGCTACTCTAATTTTTCTTTGATTTTTACTTTTTTTTCTTTTTTTTTTTTTTTCTCTCCTGTTTTCAAATGTATTTTCCAGAGTGGATCACTAAAGGAGCCAGAGCCAAACAAAGTTCCACCTCAGCGACCACCACCTCAAGGTTGTTTACAGTACATTCTCGACTGTAATGGCGTTGCAGTAGGACCAAAACAAGTCCAGGCTACTTAGATCATTGAGACCAAAAGCAAGGGATAAAGCAAAAACAAAAAAAAATGTGAAAAAAAAGAAATGAAACAAACACCCAATCTTAAAAGCAAACATTAGCAGTTTTGTTCCATTTTTGCATTGTTTCAGTGCTGACCTGGACTGTGTTTTTTCTATGCAGTGTCAACTCTACCGTCTGGTTGTTTCCTTGTTCATGTCTGTGCGTGTAATGCTTACCTACCTTTCTCTGTAAAAGTTGTGATTCCAGGGCTGTTGTCAACAGTGTACAAAGAATGTGCCTCTCTAGAGCCCAGTGCAACCTGTACATTATGGATGGTTAGACAGTATTTTTGGAGTATTCTATATCGTTCAGTAAACTACCACCAAGGTGCACATCTAACTCCTTTTGCTTCCTCTGTGAGTGTGTGCACACTGTACCTTATTTTTTTCTTTTGTGTGTGCATGACTAATAGGTAGGTGATCCAGATCTATTTTTAAAAGTCTAGATTAGAATTTGCTAGTGAGGCTTTTTATTTCTAATTTTATAAAGTTTGTTAACCTTTGAGTTTTACTGATCCGCAAGTGGAAGTCTGATATTTCAGTGACTCCAGAAGATACAGTTCTTCCCAAGGAATATTTAAAATATCTTCTATTTTACATACTGGTATTCATATTTTTAGTAAATGCTGCATTAAATTATTAGCTACAAAGCTATGTAAATGGGCCACCTATGTGCAATATCTTAGTGAAAGTGTATTTCATGTATCCTATTTCAATCCACTAGTACCTTTTGTTGTCATTCTGAATTAGTCATCTATGGAGATTTTTAATGAAGACTAATGCAAATATTTTCAAAAACCTTAGCCAAGAGTTAAATCCCAGGTTATTTGGTGAGAAGTACCTCAAGGACTGTTAAACTTTCTCTCAGAGCTCATTTATTTTTTTTTAAACAAAGATATTAGGAGATGGCAGACCAAGGTACCTTGAAGCAGCTAGGGAGCTTGCCCCTTGATTAGAATGCAAGACAAGAACTTCAGTTTCCTTTACCAACTCAGGTAACCCTAGAAATACCCAGGTAGCTATAAAGAAAACTCACTCCCAGCATTATCCACATCAATAGGGTTTGTAATAATTGCTTGAAATCAAACATGCCAAAAGAGCTGAGATGCCTGACAACTGCTAGATTTTCTGTAGGTCAATTATTTGTGATTTATTTTTGCATAACCAATTTCTAATGTAACACTAGGAGATGTATACAGGCAGGCAGTGAATCTGGTGGGAGAAATCTAGCCCAGGATCACAAGCTACACAAAGCTAGCATACCATAAAACTTAGTTGCTAGTGAGCCACAAAACTATAATTTTACTCTTGACTATGTAAAGAGATGAGTAGTAGCCATTAGTTTAGTGCAGACAATTTTCTTTCAAGGGAAAGCAGCCTTATGTTCTTCTTCTGTTTTCCCTACAAACACTGGAAAAAATTATCAGTAAGAAGCATCATTCATAGTGTTTCTTTTATTTGTACAAGCTGGCTGGTAAGATGAGAATTAAGGTATGCATTATTAGCTATTTAAATGTTTGTGGTAAGTGCTACTGTTTACTACCTATCAGTAAATGACATGAGTATTTTGCTTTAGTGATCAGCATTTGTCTGAGTCAGTGATCGTTCCAACGATGGCCTTGGCTATTTTTAGTCTAGATGAAGAAAATTCCACTTAGAATCAGGTTCAGAAATCCTTACCTCCAGACACTGTAAAAGTGAATAAACCACACTGCCCTGGGGTGAAGAGATGAATCTGATGATTGAGTTCATTTCAAGCAGTTGGTATTTTTTTGCATGTAGTAGTGCAAGTATTCACAAGTGCTTTTCACACGACGACATTAGTGAGTTGTGTGTGCAGAGAGGAGGAGATGAGAAGTGTCTCAGAGGAGATGCTGAGTGTCTCAGACAGGACTTTGACTGCAAAGGCTTCACAAGGGCACACACCATTACTACATACCACAGACAAGATGCAAGCCAAAATGTCTCTCTGCATGCAAGCATGCTTAGGTGCAATATTGTGGGTAACAGGGAACAGATGTTTTACAGTGTAGGCTTAATGTTCAGATTTGTTGAGTTATTTTTGGTAAAAGTTTCTTTCATGATTGTTGCCTTTTGTACAACCCAGCTGAAAGAAAGTGAGCAAATGCTGGAAGTGTGACAGCAGTATATCTTTTCTGTGAAATATCTTGTACAGCTTAATGTGCAATAAAAGAAAGTTATATCTGTCTTCAGTGTAAAGTTTCTGGCATTCCAGCCTGTATGTACAAGTGGGGGAAAGAAACCTTTCTGGTTTTCAATATTGAGTGAAAGGAGACTAATGAGAAAATGATCCTTATTAAGATGTTGCAAGACCATGTTATCACCTTCAAATATTTCCTACAGAAGGGGTTCAAATTCATAAACAATGAAGGCACATTCCTTAACATACAGTACGTGCTATTTATCTTTCTACACCACAACACACTGCTACAACTGTATTAAAACTTACTGAAGCATTAGTACATGCTGTTCTCAGACACAGGCATTGCAATCTAATACAGTGAAAAGCTCATTGTGATAGCAATTAAAAAAGATCATATATCACAGCAGTGCTCCCAGATATGAAGGTTTTCTTTTAGAGACCTGAATAGATTAAGTCTTTTACTTGCACTAAATGTCTATCTAGGACTAGAAATTCCCAAATTCTGTAAGATTTACTGTTCAGCAAAGCTCTTACCCTGAATGAAACATTATACTGATGGCTCAGAATTTTATCCCATCCTTTCTTCCTCTTAACTCAGATGTCCTGTGTGCCTTGTCACATGCAAGAATATTCAGTTATAACAACTATCAGCCCACAAAACCATGTTCAGACATCTGCTAGGATGCAGCATACCCACTGACACACCATTATTTCAGGGAGAAAGAAGGAAAAAAACCAAACCCTGTGTGATGTGGTAGCATCTTTCAGCCACGAAGTCTCTACTACACATTGTAGGTTCTCACTTGATGCAGTATTTTGCTAGTATGCTTCCTTCTCAGTGGAGACTTCTCCTGGGTAAAGAATTAGTAATGACTTTCTCTTTTTTTTGGTTGTAATGTTCTTCACTAAGAGCTTAAATAAGTTATCAAAAGACTTTAACTGGAAAATTTCAGCATAAAGTTGTTTTACTGTTATCAGAGTGAATCTAAAGGATTATTACAGAAATAATTTAAAAACTTTGGAGGAACAAACCTGCAGTAACCGCACAGAAAATAGTAGCTGTATTGCTGAAATAGAGCTTTCTGGTAAATTCAGTTATCTTGCAGTCTCTCCTTGAGCTGGGCCAAAATGATACTGGGTGTAACTCCATTGTTTGGTTTGAAGTCAGTACCACTACTGCTAGGATAAATTTGGTTTTTCTTAGCAATTGTAAGGATGAATTGTAGGGGTTTCCAAGCAAGTTACTAATGTACTGTGATTAATAGTATTGACTACTTGAAACTGTAGTCCGTATGAATAGAGTTTTGCCTCAAAAAAAGTAGAATTAATCACATTCAAGGATGATTTTATAGTGTTGGATAAGAAGTCTAGTAAGAAAGCTTTGATACTATAACATTATGAAGTTTTTCTTGTACTGAACCTAGGGGGCCCAGTGCAACCCCAAGGAATGCAATCACAAAGCCAGGAGCCATTGCAGCCACAGCGCATGTACCCCCCTGGGCAGTCAGCAAAGCCCTCAGCTTCCCAGCCACAGCGGCCACCTGGACCTACAACTCAGCAGCCACGGCCCCAGGCTCAAGGTCCTTCCAGCACCAGGTTATCAAAGGAAGCAGAGCCACAGCCACAGCCTACTCCAAAGCCAGGGCCACAAGCAGCTCCGAAGCCTGGTCTGCAAGCAGCTCCGAAGCCAGGACCACAAGCAGCTCCAAAGCCTGGTCCGCAAGCAGCTCCGAAGCCAGGGCAACAAGCAGCTCCAAAGCCAACTCCACAAGCAGCTCCGAAGCCAGGGCCACAAGCAGCTCCAAAGCCAACTCCACAAGCAGCTCCGAAGCCAGCTCCGCAAGCAGCTCCAAAGCCTGCTCCACAGCCTGCTCCAAAGCCTGCTCCACAGCCTGCTCCAAAGCCAGCTCAGCAGCCAGCCCCACAGCCTGCTCCAAAGCCAGCTCAGCAGCCAGCTCAGCAGCCAGCCCCACAGCCTGCTTCACAGCCTGCTCCACAACAGAAGCCTCAGTCTCATCCACAGCTGAAGTAAGATTTGCTTTATCCATTTTCTTTTCTTCTCATAAAACAGCTTTTGTTGATGTGGCTGTAATTTGGGAGTTGGTCTGATATTTAGGAAAATAATATACGTCTGCCTAAGTCTAAAATCAGGTTAAAACATTGCAAAAAGTTTTGGGGTTTTTTTTTAATGAATGACAGTATCATTAGTTATATCCCAAGCACTACACAAAATGTCATTTACTAGTTGTGCAATTTCTGCCCCAACTAGGTCTGAAACCTCATCATATTTGTTTTCTCCTGTTGATGTCACTGACTCATGATCTGGGTGTGCTGGAAAGGCTGCACAGAAAAGAGGAAGCTTTATCTACTTCAACTTTTAACCTTGCAGTCACTCAGACAACAGATTCCAGTTTCAAAAGTCCTATCTCCGAGCCAATCCCAATGAACATGGCAGACAGTGGCTGCCAGACTGGGGCTTCCTTAGGGTCTCCCTTCATTCCTGGTTAGACATGGCTGTGGCACAAGCAATTCAGACTGCTCCTCTCACCCTCCTTCACCCAGAAGTCAGTGGAAAAGATGTGTTAGGAGACAACATGCAAAGGTGACAATGTTTTCCTTGCCTTCCTAGTCAGTGTATTTCTTTATCCTCTTTTATAATCAGAAAATTCAAATGAATTCCTCCATTATTTAAGTGTATGCAGAGAACAGGGAGGTCAATTTTCTTAAGCAAGATGGAAAGAAGTTTCCAGTTTGAAACTCAGCTTGTGAACTTGTGGCAATTCAGACCAGGCACAGAAGAACTGCACCACATACTGTTGCTCAGCTTTCTCCCTTTCCTTTAGTTCCTTGTTCAAACCTAGACTCAGTTTTTTCTTCTTCAAATGGGATAGTCTCTATTTGAACTAAAATAAAACCCATGAAATTAAAGTTTTTAAGATGCAGACATAATCAGAGTAGTTTCCCTAACTCTTAAGAAGCAGTTTTAGGTCCACACCAAGACCCAGATCTCCTGCCTGTAGGATCAACCCTATTTGCATGTGTATGCTTTGTATTCACCCACATGCTGTTGCCTAACCTGCATGTACATGTTATTAATCTGTGAATAAATATTTAATTAGGCTACTTATTGTGTTACTAATCAAGTCAAGTGCTGCTTCCCACCCTCCCTCTTTCAGTGAGTACAAACAAACATTTATCAACCTATTCTCATTAGCACAACTATAATTTATGAAAAACCCAAAATGCCTGCAGCACTGTTTGCTGTACATTATTAGTTTAGAGGCAGAGCAGTTGCAAACCATGAAGAGCATAAGACAATCTGAATAAGAAAAGTGTTTCACTTTTAAACTAAAGCCAAAACTGAAATCTTGTTATTGTACTGAGATTAAAATTAACTCAGTTAACTAGTTTTCCTAATGCATGGATGTCTTTATAGAAAGGTTAGAACTCATAAATGTTTTCTATTTAAATTCAACCCTACTTTTAAAATGTTATCTGACAAGTCATGAGTGAAAAGTTTTAAACTGCAGGTAGTTTCCTTCTTGTATGTTATTTTATTCATGCTTAGAGAAATTTACACCTTAGTTACATGATGACACTAAAACCAGAATAGCATTGCTAGACTCACTGGGTGTAGACAAGAAAAAATATATCTGATTTGGGGAATTGTTTTTGAAGCTCTGAGGTGGCATTAAGCCTCTCCATCAAGGCTCAAATGTCCAGTATATATATATATACACAGAAAGAGGGAGCACATTACAGCTGCAGGACTCATTCTTCAAACTCTTGCCAAAATAGCTTATTTTTCTTTGTGCGTACCTGTTTGCAGCCTTAATGAACACAAGTGTTAATCATCGTGTGCTGGGAGGTGATTTGCCTTTAGCAGACAGACCCACTTTTTCCTCGAGTTCCAATTTATACTCTCCAATTTACTGGAGTGCGATGTTTGGCATCTGTCAAACATAAGCAGTATGTTCCCTGAAGAAAAGAGGATCTTAACTTCTCAAATGATGATCCCAAGTCCAGGAGGAACCTGTGCTGTGTTGCAGCAGCTCGGGAGGCTCCGTTTAACTGGATCGCTTGTGTTGAACGTTTTGTGCCTACATCTCGCAGCCATTTGTCCTTTCCTCCTCATTTACACCAGTTGCACGTGGCTGGGAGCTGGCAGACACCATGCCCATACAAACCATGCTGTGTTTTTGTCTTGCAGCAAGTCGCAGTCCCTGACCAATGCCTTCAGTTTCACAGAGTCCTCCTTCTTCCGATCGTCTGTGAACGAAGATGAAGCAAAAGCTGAGACTATTCGAAACTTGAGGAAATCCTTTGCCAGTCTCTTTTCTGATTAGCCAGCTTCATCTAAGTGCACCTAGCATATAGTCTAAAATCTACATGAATGTTACCTAGGTTTTGTTCTCCCTGTGGTCATATCCTTCTCTCCTGTGCTAACTGTTGTATCCAGCAATATGTTAAATGTAGAGAAAAAAAAAAGGGAAACATAGAAGGACTTTGATGAGATACCATTCAGGAACAGGTATAAGGATGGATAAAGAAGGAAGGGTTGTGTTGCTCACACAGAAAGTCTAATTCTAAGGTCCTTACCCATTGTAATATTGTGGCCTTACTGTGAACTATATAATCCTATTTGAGACTCCTTTGTAGAGCTGTGTTAATAAAGCATTGAGGAATGGGTTTCTCCTTGCTGTGCCCATTTCCAGTGCGTTGCAATGCATGTGTATTTTGTGTGTAAATGTTTTGTACTGCAAAAGTAGAGTCTTGACTTGTTCTTGCCTCCCAAACCTAGGAGGCAATTCACACTGACGTTCTTGTCAAGCCACATAAGTAATGTGAGAAATTGAAGCACTTTCATCCTCCTTATACAATCTCTCCATCAGCTGGTTGTAGACTCCTGATGTATTGCTGAGAGTTATCAGTACACTAGCTTAATGTCATGAATAGAGTGTATATGTACTACTGTATCACCATATGTCTATTTAAATTGATTTCCAAACTGTAACCATAACTGGGCTTAGTTGCACAGAATATGCATGATGTTACCCTTATTTTTGTGAACACCTTCTAATAAATGTAGAGTGCTATGCCTGATTTAAACCAATGTCTTCTACAAAGCTTGTTTCAACATCAGTATATATTGTCTATTTTGACTGATATCAAAAGGGGAGCTCTGTGATTATACAATATTTGTACACAAACCACAATTGTAAGGAAATAAACTATCACAAATGAATCCCTATTTGAATCAACATCATAAAAACCCTAGAAATGTTAGGAATCACAGCTATATTTTCTAATAAATAATGTTTTTAAATCTTCCTCTAATGTGCAAGAACAGATTTGATCCCAGACCTTGAGGTAATAGCAGCATTTCTGAAAGTGATGTAAACCAAACTAAAGTTCACTAGTGATCACTAGACTATCCCTTTCCAAATGGTTCCCATGTCATTCTGCCTACCATGAATACCATGCAGCAGTATTCCCTGCCAAGAAACACTGCTGACAGGGGAAACAAGGAAACAAATATATGTAATATTACCATGTCTGAGGGAGAAAATGACCAACACAATGTTAACTGTGTGGGATTTGTAATGGGTTTGCAGACACACATCTGTTTGCCTCAGAAGTTTCACCTCCTGTAGATCTGATAGTTGATGAAGTCTGGGTAAATCACAGTCACATTCTGGTGACCTTTCAGCAGTTTTGCATTCCTTTGGGTGAAGAGCCTGGCTTGGGCCAGGAGGTTGGCACTGAGGTATGGAAACTTTAATTGGCAGTGATGTCAGAATTCAGTTTGTACATTAGCATCTGATCACTCTCTGTTTGTCAACAGTCGAGGCTGATGAGCTTAGCATAAGGTGTTTCCTGAAGAGCAGGCATGGCCAACTCCCTCACAGCACACAACTGACACCATTCCTGGACTGACACTCAGGACTCACTGGGTGTCACAGCTGAAGCATCATGCCTAGGACAATCCTTTCCTCAAGGTCAAGACTAAGTTGAAATTATGGGTAAGTTTGCGTTGCAGCATTACAAACATTAACTGAACAGTGAGAGGATGAGAGGAAATGGCTTCAAATTGAAGCAGGGGAGGTTTAGATTGGATATAAGGAGGAATTTGTTGGCCCAGGCTGCCCAGGGAGATGCTGGAGTCACCATCCTGGGAGGGGTTTAAGAAACATTTAGATACTCTCCTTAGGGCCATGGGTTAGTGGTATGGCAGTGCTAGGTATGGTTGGACTTGATGAGCTTAGAGGTCTCTTCCAACCCTTGTGATTCTGCATAGCACTGCCCTCTGTAAGGTGGAATCTGTGCTTGGCATAGAACCTTCTCTCTGGGGAGCAGCCCTCTTACTGAATTCGTTTCAGGAGGACTGGGCTGTGTGCAGAAGCTTATACTTTAGACAGTGAATCCTGCAGCAAACCAGGATGCTTTAACTGTTAATAGTTTGTATTAGTTCCAAAATATCAGCTATACTTTGATATTTTCAAGCTTTGTGCCCCTCCTGCCCTGCACTGGCCTAACCACCCTTCACTGAGCTGCAGCAAACACTTGTGAGCAGCTCTAGAGCCTTTCATGTCTGAGAAGCACTTTACTTTTAGGTTAGAAAGCTTAATCGAAGTTCCTAACACCAATTAATTACTGTGTTAAAGAAAGCACAGCAGTGCTGCATAGTTTGGCAGGATGATTAGCACATGCCTAGTTTCAGCACTATGTAGCACAATGTGAATTACAGGTAGTTCATTAGTCCTCACGTCCTTTCCACTCGAGGCGAAGTTTCTTGCTCATCTAAAACTCCCTCCCACCTCTTCCTGGGAGCAAACGGGTTTCACTGCAGTCTTTGTTTCACCATCTGGAACCAAAAAGAAAAAGAAAAGAAAAGAGAGCAAGATGATGCAATCAAACCTGCATGGTGTATCCTCCCACACAGTGTACATAACACGTTGCCTCTCCGCAATGCCAGGAGTGCTTTCTACCTGCAAGCGTGCTAAAGCATGCCACGCACAAGCTACTGCATGCTTGTGTTCCTTCTGCACTGTTTCATGGTTAAGACATTTTGAAGCAATCCATAACACATCTTCAAAATATTAATCAGGGAAAAAAAATTGAGGTTTTATAAGGAGTCTAGTCAAGCATTTGTTTTCCTCTTTGTCTTAGTTCATTGAAGAGATTGTGCTTTGAATTCACGTGCAAGCTCTAAATAGCCAGCTAGCCAATCTAGTGCTGTCTGGAGTTGCATAAATGGTAACACAGCAGCAGAGTGTCTGTGGTTCCTCATCCTTATGAACATTAGCCTAGGAACATAAGGAACCTAACTTCCTTTGCACCTTTTCCATGCAGATGCAGCAGGATGCCAGAGGTTTCCATGAACAGCATTCCGTTTCTTCATCTTTCACTTCTAGATCAGGATAACATGAAACTCACAGGAGCTACTCATCAAGTTCAGCCTTAAGGTTGAGATGGAGCCATATTCTGACCATTAGGCCTGAAGCCAATTCAAAACACTGAAGCAGATTTCAAGAGATTATAATTATGGACAGAGTGACTAATCTAGCTTTGAAAAAACCACTAACCCTGCAGTAAAAATCAGTCAAAAGAGTACTAATGTACTTTGTAAACATTGTGTGTATACTTCCTACTCCACAAGAACAAAGTCACTTCCCTGAGCCAGGGTTGTCTCAATGAACGGATGACATACAATAAAGCTCCTGTTTACCCAGTGGGAAAAGTCACTGCATGCTGTCTGTGTGTTCACATGGCTGTGGCCAGGATTTGATGGAATGCTACAAATACATTTCCTAGCAAGTTGTCCATCAACAGCAGCTTCCAGTGAGGCTGGGGACGTGGCTGAAAGAAGTCCAACAAGTGCCTTTTTGGATGGCAGATGATGATGCCTATTGTGGTACCCAGGATAGTCACAGAGGGGTTGGCAGGGATGAGAGGGAGCCTGTGGGCTGCACTGAAATGGCACTTGGAGGCTAGGCAGGAGATACAAAGGTGATCTACAGTGGCACCAGTGGCTGGGACTGAGTTTCCTCTTCTGTCTGGACACTGCTATCTTATCCTCTGTAACCATTATGGCATGGAGTAAAAGGCAATTCAATTGAGCTTTGCCTTTCTTCTTCCCCTGGCAAAAGCAAGCTGTTCAGCTTCTGTACATTTTGGTCACTGGTAGAGTTTATTTTTCCATCCCCAAAATAGCTAAAGGTAATTATTGACTCAGAGTCACTGAAGAAAGATGACCTAAACTGTCCCATATGCCAGCTCAAGTGAATTTAGGTTCTGAATGACAATACCAACATGGAAAGACTTTTTTATCAGACATGCATTTCTAAACAAGCATTTTCTTTTTCTTTTAAAGGTATTTTTAAAATCTCCTATCAGAAGTTTCAAACTAGGTACCTACACTTAATAATTTGTTTTCCAAATGCATATTCAGTCATGTCAATAAGCAGCTAAATGTGCAAAATTCTGTTTTCCTCATTTCCTCTAATTCCTCCTCATTTTCTAAGGAAGAGGAGTCCACCTCAAGATGATACTTGACTTGAAGTTTCATGAAACATTAGTTTGCTCAGCTGCAGTTAGATTCTTGCAGGTGAAAAAATTCATTCAAGAAAGAATGCAAATAATATTAAACTCTTTGCAAAAGAGAATGAATTCAAATCATGTCTAGAGTAACAAGTGAGTTATTTCAATTTAAAGTAAGCCAAGAAGAACAACAGAAGGACTATTCTCCTCTTTCACTTTAAGGTAGCCCAGGAGTAAAAAACAAGCATGTTTTGAGTTTGATATTTTTCCCCACAAATTATGCTACAAAGAACGAGAAAGAGGATCAATTTAAAGGGAAAAATCAAATAAAATGCAGATTTGGCATTTTTTATTGATTTTTTTACTGGGACTGGAGCTTTGACTTCAGTTAGCAGTGACATTGCTCACAACTTCCAAGGGTGGATGTGCTGTTTAAAAACTGATCCACTTCACATTCTTGCCATCTCTGTTTCCCAGGACAGGATCTGTAGTGTGCAGGAGAGAGGGAAACAGCAACTGGGGAAAATGAAAGCTAACCTGACAAGACCAAGATTGGATTAATTAGGAGCTTAACTCCTTACACATGGTTCTTAGTAGCATTTGTCTCTCCTCCTAACCATTTCTATTTTGTTCACATGTGCTTGTTCTTCTGACCAATCCAAATCAGCCAAATTCTACATTAAGCATTTCTAAGCTCTGAGGAGTAGTTGAGCTTCTGTTTGAAAGGAGGATTTTGAGTTGTTGGTGTTGTCTTCATCTCTGCTTCCTAATCCTCTGAAGATGGCTAAAGTAAGTAGTAAAAAATGAAAGCTGACTGTTGATGCTCTTCTCTTGCTGCCTTAACTAGGAATGAGTTCTTGGTAAAGATGATGTAGATTTTAAAAGCACCTAGATAGGTATAGCTTTTGTTTATCAAGATGAGAAATGAAAAGAAAGAAGTGGTGCATATGGGCTTGGAATGAGGTATTTTGTTTTAATCTGGGAGCTACTTCTCAGAGACCAGCACTATTGAAGAGCTGGCCTAGTATAGGGACTTAATATTCTACAGCTACATGTGCTCCATCAGTTACAGAATTACTGATGAACTAAAGAGTGTTTTTAATGCATGATACTAAAATAAACAAGAGCTGTGCTTCATTAGCATGCCAAGTGCCCTTTTGAGGTGTAGCAAAGCTTGTTGTTAAGTTGATTTTACTGTAATGTAGAGCAGTGAAGATGATCACCTAAAGCATGAAGGTGGTCCATGAGTGTTAGACTTCTAGTAGTTCTGCTGTTAAAGAATAACAGGATAAGCTGAGTCTTCTTCTCGCCTACCCCTCAGTTTTTTCAGATAAAATTCTCTTATTTAAGTCTCCTGAGATTTTTTTTTATTGTGGGAACTGGAGCTATGGGGTAAAAATTTTTCAGATAATCGGACAAAAATATCAATGTAAGAAGAATATTTCATTCCCACTCACTGTAATAAAGCATAAGCATCTACAGCTTCCCTCATAATATGCCTCCTCTAAAGCCAGGAGGAGTTTTAACCTACAAAGAAAGAAGAGGGCAGAGCATCATCTCAGAGAGTGCAGAATGCCATAAGCCAACACCTTACTTGCCAAGTGTGCTCTAGCTGGAGATCTACTGCACAGATCTCTCCAACTGATGATTATGTAAATCTTCCAGATGGGCCCTTTAAACAGTAGATAACTATCTGGACTCTATCTATCATCACTGAACACTTCATAATTTGGCTGCTTCAAGCCAAGCTCCTGTTGTAGCTGCTTTTTTTGCACATCTCTTTCTTTGCAGCCCACATTAACAATAGTGTCATGAGCAGAGCTGTATCTTCAGGCATGTTTTCCCCACATACACTTCTTTCCTTCAGCCATGCTCAGCCTGAGACCATGTACTCCTGTGGCATCATGCAGTAAGAACCATGGTGCACCACTAAAGTGCACAAAAATGCTGCTGCCAAGGTGCCATAGCAGCTTATACTCTAGGTATGGTTTGTCTCACACCAAACAGCTCTAAGTGCCAGGTATTCTAGCTTGAGAGAAAAGTTCCTTTCTTCCCATGTCCTCCTGGGGAAATGGATTCATTAGTCACTCCCTATCCACTTGCTGAACTAGGAATAATTGTTACCTAGACAGGAGAGTAAATGAGAACTGTGCTGGGCTGTGTTAGTTAACTGTCGTGGTGACCAGTGTAACAGTAGTGAGTGATGTATGCTTCATCCTAAGGTTCCTAGGAGACTGGGGAGCATTCCCACATGGAGCTGATGCTGCCTCTGTTAGTACATGATCTCAAGCAAGCATTCCTCTTTTAGCAGTGCTGAAGATGGGTGTTGCTAGCCACATCCCCTGCTGTTTGCTGGGAGAATGTCTCTTCTCCTGGCTTGATGGAATTGTAACACACTTGGGTATATGGAGGAGAGCTGTAATTTAAAGGCTTCTGCCCCACCTGCTATGGGAATGTCTCTGAACTAGGATCAAGGAAGCATTCTTTTTCTTATTTAGATGTTTTTTTCTCTGTTTGCAAGTCATGACTTACTCTATTCCAAAAGTGAAATGGTTGTTTTAAGAGTACAATATCTCAATCTCTTCTCTTTCACTCAAGTTCACTTGCAGGTGAGCACCATGCTGTAATGCACATCCCTTTACTCAGCTTTGTTCTAAGGTACATTTTTGAAGACATTAGCATTTTTCACACTTTTTTTTTTTACTAGAAAGGGAAAGCATGTGCATTGACTCTGGGCCATCAAGAGCTGATGTAATAGCATGGCAAGAAGGCTCCTGCTGCCCTTAAGAATGTTAGTACAAGTTCTGAACTGACTTACCCTCCTCTGGAATAATTATGCATTCCACTCTGGCTCATTTTATCATGCAATTCTCCTGCTTTGTAGATTACATGTCTTGAGGAGGTACAAAAGGGAAGAGCAAAGACTGTTTTATTTCTATACATGCATCTAACAAAATTATATATACACACACACCTCAAATAGTACTTTTAAATGTAAAATTATGTGAGAATTTACTGACTTATTTAATATGTACATTAAATACAGGTAGCCTTTCATGCAGCAGGGAGATGCAAGCATCTCTTGGGAGGAACACAGCAAGTATGGGGAAAATATATTGTTAAATTAGAATGGAACAAGCTGGAACTTGTTCAGGTTCAACAGCCCACCCTCAAACTGCAAAAAGCCAAATTATGCCCTGAGCAACTTTGGAAAAGCAAACTGCCTTCAGTGGATTTCTGCAAATTTAACTGTCTAGAGCCTCCAGCCACATCAGAATAAGTCTCCCTGATCTGAGAGATTAAGCAGTCCCCAGCCTAGTGAGTCTATGGAGAAGAGACCACTTGGCAATTCCACACAGCATGAGCTGAGATGTGAGGGGTGTTCACAACACCACACGTACACATGTAGTAAATACCTTCCAAAGAGCTATTAGGTTGATTTTATTAACCTACCTCTGACTACAGCAAAAGCCTAATATAGGGGGTTTATAAAACAAACAAAAAAACCCCTAAAAGCCTTCCCCCCATCTCCCCACCACCAAAACAACCCAACAAACACACAAAAAACAAACTGCAGACTTAATTGAAGTGGCCTGAGTATTACTTTTTACAAATAGATAATAAAAACAATGAATGAAAATATTGCATTCAACCATTTGTTCTGAAAAATGGGGAATAAAATGCAATAATGACCAAGAAAGACCAGAGTAGATCACTTTCTAGACTGAAAGCATAAAAAAAAGTGTGTTAGTAGTGGCTGGGTGTTACTGGAGTCAGCAGAAGCATACTGGGGAATGGATGGAGCTGCTGAATAAAGTTACTTAGACACTTGTTCTTCGGGATGAAGCCAGGAAGAGGAATTTACTATCCTTATAGTAACTCTTTCAGATATGTTTTAGTACATCTTTAGGTGTAGGTATTTCCAAGTAATGTTTCTTTTTGTCCAACCTAGGAGGGGAGCAAGAACACTGACTAGCTGTGAGCTCTGCACAGTGAACCATAAGGGATTGAGTGTTTCATTTTGAGCACTCCCAAAGCATGAATTCACCTCTTAAGAATCTCTGCCCTGTTGTACAAAACACATACCATTCCATAGGAAAAAGCTCTTTAGACTGGTCAGTCCTAGTGAATTGCAAAGTCTCTGTGTTCTCTGGGATATGGAGGGAACCCAAAAGGCTCCAAAGAGCCCCATCATTGCTTTCAATTCTTATCTAATTCTGAACTTCAGAAAAACTAACAAGTCAGAATAACAGCAGAGTGATAACAAGGTTTTCTGTACCTATCCATGTGTCTGAGCTGCTGTGTTTAAAACTTACACTCCTTCCTGCTCTCTAAGCACAGATTTTTTCCTTTGAGCTGCTTATTTCCTGTTCAAACCCCAAATCAGGTCAGATTTAGGACAGATTAGGGAGGGTAGGAATTGAGGACCATATACACAAAACACAACTCTTTGTTCTTTTTTTCTCCTAACTAACCCTGAAGCCCTCATTGTGATAAAGCTTTTTTTCCACATTTTTTTTTGGTTAAAGAAAAGCAAAAACTTCCATTCAATTGAAAAATAAGGTGTTGGGCTGCTAAATAGCACTGATGTTTTTTGTGCTCCCTCACACATATGGCTAGCTGAGAATGCATAGCAAGTTGGAGCTTGAAATGAATTATTTTTTTTTAAGCAACCAGTATATAACACTAAACATGATTTAATAATGGAAAGACTGGCACAGCCTTAAAGGAATATCATCAAGTAGGCAAGGTATGCTTGTGACTTATTATAAAACAGTTAAATCAAGTCGGAAGCATAATCCAGATTCTTTACATAATTATGGCAGGAGGGTGTGGAAGAAGGAATATAAATTATTTTTTAAACTGGAGACCTTCTAACAGTAAAACAAGCAATACATTGACCTCTTGAAAATGGCTGTCATTTCTCCTTTCTATTAATGTTACAGCCACTTTAACATTTTGCTAACATTGGGTTTATTCCTTTGATGCAGAAGTTAGTCAAATTGTTATTACAATTCTTACCAGGTCAAGCTTGACATTCTTAGGACATCTCTCTTTAATGAAGCTGATCCCAGAAAGTCAATGAAACAGCATTGCTGGTCCTGGTTCCACTGGTAACAATAAAGTTATCAGCGTAGTGATTCTGTGATAGGCACGCACAGAAATTGCTTAGCTGTGCTGATAAAATCTGATATTATGCATGACATTGGAGAAGGGACTGAAAATGAGCAACTTGTTGTTTTGTGGTGCTTGTATTTGCACTTAGCTAAAGCTCAAATGATTTCTGCTACAATTTAAAATGCACTATTGTGGCAAATTAGCACAAAATGAAGACTTGGCTAGTGTTTGGAATGAAATCTACATCCAAAAGTTAGACTAGTGTTCCATATAGAATCCTAGACTGGTTTGGGTTGGAAGGAACCTCTGGAGCTCATCTAGTCCAACCCCCCTGCAGTGGGGGCAGGGACATCCCCAACTAGAGCAGCTTGCCCAGAGCCCTGGCAAGCCTCACCTGCAATGCCTCCAGGGATGGGAACTCAACCACCTCCCTGGGCAACCTGGGCCAGTGTTCCACCACCCTCGTGGGGAGGAACTTCTTTCTAATGTCCAGTTTAAATCTACTCCTCTCCAATTTAAAATCATATTGTAGAATTCTGTGCAAAAGCCACCTTGGAATTCTATGGCAAAAGAATGGAAGTTCCTGAGCTACTTTCCCTTGCAGGTTTAAGCCTTGATTCTTAGAGATTGGGACTAGAAAACAAAAGTGTGCTGGGTGTACAGTGGGTTAGGTCTGAGGAATCACGAGTCCTTCAGTGAAGCTATTGAAAGAAGAGGTGTGTCTGTGATTAGCAAAGAGATCTTCCGGTGATAAAAGGAGAATTGCATCAGCTTTTGGCTGCCAGTGTCAGAGTGACTCAGCACTTCACAAGAATGTGTTTCCATCTGCTTGCCGCTCGGGAGCTGCTGAAGCTTCACCAGGGCTTTCTCTTCAAATGCTGTGAAAGAGGCAAAAATGGGGCTGCTGTGTTTCTGAGGAGTAGGCAGCCAGCCTTTACTCAGAGCAGCACAAGAGCCACGCAGGATTGATTCTCTGCTGCCCTTGGAGCACACACTTTCCTCACAGCAGTAGCAGGAAATGTGTTTAAAGCTCAGCAGCTGCTCCCTAGTGAATTACCAGCTCCTTGCTGCAAGTTAGTACAACACAGAGTACAGGAAACCCAAATTTGGAATTAAAGCTTAATTGTGCGAGCAAACATTCCTGGTTAATTCTGGTGATTCATTAGTCCTTTCTTCCTACAGTTTTGGCCCTAAAGCCCCAGAATTTTGTCCATTCTGTAGAAGCTGGCAGACTGGAATAGAACACCTCATGGAATGCACGCTGTATGTGCACTTCGGGTACTACACCAAAGCACCACAATTACCAGAATTAACTAGATACAATACCTTTTTCTTGTTAACCTCTCATATTGCCATCAGTCAGAGATGGAATACTGAATTATTGACCATTGCTTTGATCCAGCAGGACAGTTTTTGTGCTCTTTCTCTTCCCTCTAAGTAATGAGTTCATCCCCATTACATTAAGCCAGCCCAAGTTAAAGTTTCTCCTGAAGCAGGACTGTGACTCTCTAGGTTACTTGTGAAAGGTGCATGCTTATGTTCCTTCCTGGCAAGAAAGACTAGTGAAAACTGAGTAAATCTACTTGATTTGGATGCTTGATTTCAGTCTGCACAGAATCAGTCAGTTTGGGTTAGAAATAGTAGGGTCAGGAATATTTATAGCTGTTCCTGGACGATTGTGTTGGTTGTTTGGCTTGTTGCTGAGCACGAGAGTTAACCTCCAACTGCAGGAAGTTTCCACTTGGATCTGTCCTTCTCTCTACACTTCAGCCTCACCACTGAGCTTGGCACCTCTGCTCTCTGACTGAAACTCAGCCCATCACACCTTACTTTCCATTTTGTCCCTGCTTCCTACTTAAATCACTTCCTTGACCACTGACGGGAAGCAATTACAATCTACATACTTTAACAAGATATCACAAGACCTTAACTGACTAAACTTCATCATCAGACACTGACAGACTAAGCATTTCCTTCAGGCTATGTTACATTTAAAGAAGTGGTCTTCAAGAACTGAGAAAAAAAACCCTAAGAGCTGCACTTCCAGTTAGCCTTGTTCTTAGAAAAGGACTGTGAAAAGATCCCTGACAATTACAAACATATGGGGATAAAATTGACACAGACAAGGAAAAAACATTCATTTAAATCAATTAATCATTGTCAAATACCATACTGTGTTCCAGAAAGTCTGCTCATTCTCCTGAAATAAGGACTTGCATATTCTAGGTTATATTCATGAAGTTTGAAAGGAACTTTAGAAACAATTTTTGAGGTCTGCTGTTTCCTTTGCATCAAGTTCAATAAGCCTGAAATAGGTGATGAAATTATGAAGTCAGGACTAACTTTTGTGCCCAGTTTGCACAATGCAGCTCTAAAATACAATCCATCATCTCATCTAGAAAAGCAGCTTCATGCCAGCTCTGGTTTTCAGCACTGTGCCCTATTGAATCAGCATCAACAGTGATTTACCAGCACACACTGATCAAACTCCCCAATTGCTCAGCCTCTGAGACACACCAAAAAGGACTCAGTGTTTTCCTGCTTTGCTGCAAGAGAGTTTAAAGTTGTTTTAAAATAATTAAACTAATTGATGTCCTTTTTTTTTTGTGTAGGAATTAGTTCCTTTGTTGGAACAGCTTGGGCTTTAAGGAGACTGCTTTGCTCTGTGAAGCACTGGCACCCATGCTGCTGCTGTGGTAAGCATACTCCCTCCATCAAACACATATATTTATATATTTAAGAGTATCATATATTTATAAGCCAATTGCACTTAATATCAATGAAGGCTGAAAATTAGGTGTGTACTGTAAGGAGGATTTAAACCAGAAAAGGCCATAACATTGCAAAACTGACTGCTACAGGGCACAAGGATGGAAGTGTGGGTTAGGATGTGTATCAGTTTTTCACAAGGTGTATTCTTAATGGAGGAAATAGTTGTTTTCCAAAGGCAAATACCCTGTTCCATCATTTTCAAGATAGTCAGAAGAATTTCAGGGCTAAAGAGGGGTAAAGCCTCCTTTCTGTCCAAAGTATCAGCTCTCCTCTCAAAGAGTTATTTTACAGAAAACATCCTGAAAAGCAGGTAAGTACCAGTGCTGAGCAGTTATGCTGCCTTACAGGAAAAGTGGCAATGAGATGAACAGCATACCAGAGCATTCCATGCTTATTCCATTGTGAGAGAGAAACCACAGGGATCAAATGCTGGTCAACAGAGATCCAGGGGCTCTGGGACCCTTCCAAGGCAAGCACCCAAGAGCTGAGCTGCTCCCTGACAGAGCCCTTGGCCATGGCAGGGCCATCTGCAGGGACAGATGCCCAGGCTGGGTCCCTGGGCACCATCTTCCATTAAAAAAACCACACAGGGCCCCAAATCTTAGCAAGTCTTTCATGCTTCTAGGGGAGGAAGAGGATTTTCCCAAAAGCAAAATAATTACATGTACCAGTATGAGGTGCTCTCTGAATACTGAAATGTTTTTCAGCATTTGTATGTATATATGTTTAGTAGAGCTGTGCATCTTACTCCAAAGACTTGCTCTTCAGTTGCCAAGAGTAAAGACAGTTCACATCAGCCTCTTGTTTCACAATGCACACAAGATATGTAATTCAGATGTGATTGCACACAGTGACCTGTATTATTTTTCCTTTCTAAGCACATAAGCTTTTGTCACAGTGTACAGAAAATGTGTACTAAAAACTCACTTCAGCATAAAAGGCCCCTTGCCCCTTGCCCCTTGCCCCTTGCCCCGAATGGATTTTCCAAGTCTATTGCCATCTTCTCACTAGAGATACTCTGTAGTTGCTCTTTGGCTTCCTGATACTAATATAATTACCACATATTTTGGAAGAGGAAAAAAAAAATCACAGGGAAAACTTCTGTGAAGATACTGAATCACCACATTATCAAAACCAAAAGTGAAGAGAGGGAAAATTAGTAAGATATGTTAGTTAACTTGTCTGCTATCTTATTCCTTGTCCAACACAGAGCAGTAGTAGGTGCTGATGTATTGAATGAATGAGTAGTCCTTCAGTGAGTGTTTCAGTCATTGCACTGCTGGCTGAGCTGCTGTTAACCCAGTGTTCATGTGTTAGAAGTTCCTTGCTTCACCTGTGTTTTCAATTTGAACTTATATTTCTGGATATTATGCCAAAACAGAAAATATCAAAGAAAAGACCAAATGAATGCTTGATAAGGCAGCTTTCAGTTCTCTTTTAGTTTCAAAGTACACCTTCCTCTGGCTTAACAGCACAACACATGTGGAGACACTGCAGCTATATTTTATTTACCAAGTTCAGTTTCAGTCTTGAAAACTGAAGAAATTCATCGATTTTGAAGGAGAAACATGTCTTCCACGACATTAATTCCTGCATAATTAAGGAAAACCATTGTTTTCCCTAGAAATGAGTATTTCAGATGCTTTCCAGCAGGGGGCAATGAGCTCTATCAGTGCTTAGCACAGAGGGAAGTCATTCCTAACTGGATAGTGGAAGTGGCCACACTTTTCCATTGGACAAATTCTGCTGCCCACAGCCATAAAGAAACTTGAGCTTATTACTAAATGTGACACAGTAACAAACTTGTACTTGTTTTTGTTCCAGACTACTGACATGGCATTTAAATGTCTCAATGTTATTAAAACTGAGAGCATGAAAAAAAATCAAATACATTTAATCATTTCTTCATTTTTACTCTTTTGTTAAACTCAGTTTGAGCAGCATTAGCTTGGAAACTTCTGCCTCCAGATAATAAGAAGTCATATGAAAAGGGTTTGCAAAAGAGGAAATAATAATATGAGTAACAGCGAGACAGTGAGCTACAAATAACTGAATGACCTAAAAAAAGGAGAGTCAGATTGTGTCCTATATTTTACCTATGATAGCAAAATCCTTCTCAACTCTGATGCATGATATCAAAAGCCTGCTGCAAAGGAAAAAACTGAGAAGCACTCTAAAAAGTCCCTAAAAGAAGAAAAATAATAGCCCTACAATTAGTGTTCATGTCAAGTTCTTTGCCTGAGTATAGGCATACACTACATTTCAGTCTCTTTTTTTATGGTGGCTGCAGGAAGGAGGCTTTGGGGGTTGTTTCTTTGGCCCCCACCTCAGTGCACACACACATAACCTCCTTGCCAATTCCCCCTAGCTGACAACAAGGAGATGGGAGGGAAATGAGGGAACAGAAGAAGAAGAGAAACAGGACTTGAGTTAATGGTTGTTGGGTTGAAAACAAGTTTTTACCCTGTAGTTTTGTATATAGATTCCACAGTCCCTACTTTGGAAGGGTAAGCATCTTCAGTGTTGAGCTTTGTGTTGAAGAGTAACTGACCCTTGGGATGCAAGATGATTCAGCTAGTATATGGCAGATCAGCCCTGGGATTATTTTATGCATACAGAAATATAGTCCTGCCAATAGTGTCAGATTGTGCTGATTTATTTCCTGTGTGTTTTCAAATGCCAATGCAGCATTGTTCATTAGGGACTGGGCTTTAAAAGAGAATACCTCAGTAATGCACACATTTCTTATTTTAACTGAAGATCCAGAGTTGGGTTCTTTTAGGCAAATAGAGCTTAAAATGTCATTATATGTTTTGCTCTCCCTTTGAGAAGAGAAATATAGCTGTGTGCATAGAGCAATATAAGATTCTCATCTCTCATGTGTCTTAAAAAGAACAGCACAATCCAGCAAATCCCATCACCAATGTAGAAAGTGTTAAGAAAAAACTGTTTCCCTTTGTCCTGAAGAACTAAAATGATTTTTCTTCTGTGCTTCAGTATATGCTGGGTCATCAGAAAACTCATCTCAAATTTATAGCACCGTGTTTGAAGTCACCACTGCTTACTGCCATCATGAATAAAGAATAAAATAGTAGCATCCATTTCTGATATTTTCCCCCAAAAGTTCATACAAAGAAATTAAGATTTCAAATTTAATCATTTACAATTTCTGCTGTTATCTTAATCATTTCAAATTCTGCTATTCCTTCCCCTCCTCCTTCAAACAGGAGTAAAAGTGACCACCAGAAGCTGCAAAGCAGTTTAATCTTTGTCACATTGGGACTGTGGAATCCCAGCAATGATTTTACAAGGCATTGTAATTGTACTTGCAAAACTGGATTAAGAAATCCCTGCTATTCTTAAAATACATTTATCACATCCCCAGAAAAGTCAGCATATTTCTGCTCGGAGCGGAGCCTTCAGCCAACCAGTGTGAATTGCCGTTCACCGCCCACGCTGCTCTCATCCTCCCCTTCCCCAGAGCAATCCCTGCATCTGGCCAGTTGAATGTGGAGAAGTTTCCAGCATGCCTTACCAGGGTACACCTGCCCTGGGGGTGACCTGTCTATGCCTCACCTATACTCTACTGGGGCTGTTGCAATTGCCAGCACCCTCCGTGTAGTTACTGCAGTGCAGACAATCGAAGCACCCAATGACAAAGAAGGGGACATTATGGAAAGTTCTAGANAGGAACGTGGCTGGAGCCCTCCCTGGAGCTTCGTTCGTGAAGCCTAGCCATACCAGATTTAAGGCACAAGCCCTATTTTGTTTCAAAAGGCACTGGGAATTAAAGCAGTGGCATTGAAGTCCTTCACAGGGTAGCTAAGATGAGGAAAAAAAGGAGGCTACAGTATAAGAATTTCTATGTTTGGGGCTTTACTCAAGTTTTCAAATTTCAGTTATGAAATGTCTTTTCTTGTGATTTAAATTGATCTGTTCATGGGTTGAAGCTTAGTTTAAAGAACATGTCTTTTGAATTGAGTGGAAATCTGACTAATTCTGTTGTAAGAACTGATGAAGATGTACAAGACTAACACTCTCATTGAAAAACAAACCAACCAACCTCAAGCATGCACAGCAGCCACGATCAGGCTAGAGCCTGAATTATGAAACTACAGCTCTCAGTTTTGTTAGCTGACTCCAAAACAACACACTGCTAAAATCTGTTGACAGTCTATAAGGAAGCTTTAATGACTCGCAATCCAGAAGCTGCAGTTTCTCTACTCATCTGTCTGCTCTTCCTATGTCTTCATTTGTTTATATGTCAATGTTCTGTTTCCTTTCCCAGTAAAGTATTCTTATTTAGATTTTATCCTTCCACCCCTTTACTGATACACTCCTTATAGTATAAAGCAAAGAGCATTTACAGTCCCTTAGCACCATTACCTGTGTCGTTTTACTTCTAGGAGTTGTGGTTGATCTCCAGGCCCAACCTCAGGGGAGGTACACCATTCTTTCTCCACTCTCCAGGGAAAATAAGGCAAAGGTAGCATGGATTTCCTTCTTACCTCAACCCCTCTGTCCTCCCTGACCAGAAAAAAATTCTTGGGAACTAGATGAAGCAGCAACCTGCTTGATGAGGAGGAGTAGCTGTGTACATTGTGGTTCATCCTCTGACTATTCCTATGCTTCCAGAAACATCTCAAGGGTACTCCTGATACCAGTTTTTTCATATTAGAATTTCTCTTAAACAAGCAGTTGTGATGCACTGCCTATAAACAAGATGTCCTAATATCTTCCATAGGCACTCACAGCATGGCATCTTCTATTTCAAATTGCCTTTCTCACCTATCTATAGCAGGTTGAGAATGATGAGATATCCATAGTTTCCGTTCTCCTTTAATTTTTGAATTCCATCCTCCCTCAACAAGAACAGTCAGCCTAAATTCCCTTGTCTAAGAAAAATGCATTTTCTCAACAGAAACTTCATTTGAGTCAAAATACCTTGTTATGCCCTTGTAGCTGGCTAAGAATGCTGCTTAGCCTTACCTATATTCTACCACTGCCAAAGAAGGAAGTCTATTTTCTTTTCCTCTTGGCAACTTTTTGGAGGTACACTATTGTGTTCTCAGAGTGCTCGTTCTCCAAGGCTATTGTGAAAACTCTAGTAAACAGAACTCTCAGCATCAGGATACAAGGAATAGGATCCAAGGCTGAAACTATTTGCCAAGAGTGGATGTGACCGCTGCCCCATTCAATCCTGGATGGTACAACAGTTCATCTTAGCTGCTAGATATAGCACATTCTGTAATGAGGAGGACAAAGGTGGCAATTACTGAGAAACCATGTTGCTGGAGAAAACAGCATCAGGATGTGAAAAAAATTTCCTCTCCACCAGGCAACAAAAGAATAGATGTGAATTAGAGAGAGTAGGTTGCAGTCTGAGTTGTATCAGCATATCTCCACGTACTGTTGTGGAGCTCCACGATTACGACAACTGAGCTGATGACAACTGAGAATTTGGCCCACAGATTGAGACTGAACTACTCAGAGCATTTCAATTAGCTTCTCTGCTCTTTGGCAGAGAGTGTGATGTCAGATTTGCCAAATGGTTCCCATTTATATAAAACTAGAGGAGAACCAGAAAGTGGTAAAACTAAGCATTCAGGAAGCTAAACTTAAACATAGAATTAAACTATAAAGCAGAAGCAGTATTGTGTAGGGAACAAAATACTGTGAACCTGGAGGTGTTTAAGAAGCAGTATTGCATAGGGAACAAAATACTGTAAATCTGGAGGGGTTTAAGAAACATTGAGATGCTCTCCTTAGGGCCATGGGTTAGTGGTATGCGAGTGCTAGGTATGGTTGGACTTGATGAACTTAGAGGTCTCTGCCAACCTTTGTGATTCTGTGATGGTCTTTCCTGTAGATTATGGAAGGAATGAAGGCAATGTACAGGGGAAAAAACCCACCAAACACCAGATGATAAATCTGAGGATTACAGGAATTTTACAACTCATTGAAAAAAAAAATGCATCAAAGCAGCTCCAGAGAAAGGCAAATAATTGCTTGATACCATCAATCTTCATAATTTGGGAAGATAAAGATATTGTCAATGTTAAAGACAGAAAAAATTTACTGACTTGATCTCCCACATAATACAAAGACATAGAAACATCCCCAGGAATTGCTGTAGCAAGTGTTCAACTAATTCTTGATAATCACCTTTATCTTCTAGAGATACAGTAAAACTTGGCTTGTAGGCTCTGACTGGGTACATCACTTTCTAGGTGACAACTTCTGAATCTGTGTAGTTGAAACGTCAATGTTACATCTTTGACCTCTTTCTCCAGTTTCCGCTGCTGGAAGAACTTTCCCTGCAGAGTCACTTACTGAGTCAATTGACCTTTAGCTTCTGTGGGTTGGTCCCTCATGTCTACAAGTCCTAGCAATGCTGTCAAGTGCAGTGCAGCACTCTTCCTTCCTTCTAGTGCAGCTCCCCACACACTATTACACATAAGTTGTATCAATAGTCCTCCAAAGGTCTTTGCAGGGTAGAAGCCCATTGAAATTAAGTAATTCAGAAAACATTACCTATTTTGACTTCTATTCCATCACTTCTTAACTCATTGGTCAATGGATTCTTTGGAGTTGTTGAAATCAAATATAAAGATGCTCCTTGCCATGTCTGGAAATCCATTCTGGCACAAAATAGAATCTTAGATCTATGAAAACCTTTCTGATAATGTGAAGTTTCTGTGCAGAAAGATGTCAAGACTTTTTCTCAATCTTAACACCAACAAAGAAGCCAGGCAGAAATACCTGGTGCACTGTTATCCAGGGAGAAAAGATGAAAGAGCACCTTCAGAGCAGAAGGTGGTTCAGGGGAATGTTTTCCATAAAGAGGGCAAGTTAAGGGTCATTTTGAGGCACAAATTAACACTTGAGCAAAGCAAGTGTGTATAGAAGCCTCTCTGTATAGAAACTACTTCTCTCACCTGAGGAGTGCCACTTTCTAGCATCTTCCTCCTCCTCACAGTTAAGGATGGATGTGCTTAGAAGTCCAAGTAAAAGCTGTCACACAGTTTCCACTTCTGATTGNACACAAGGGATTTTCACACAGTGCCTTGTACAAGAGGTATGTTTGGGGTTTTAGTAGGAATGGGTATTTCTGTTTGCTTATTAACTTTCATCCATGCAGCTGTGGTTGTGTGGGAGTCTGAAACAGCCTTTCAGAGTTGGTAACCAAAGTTGCAGACAAAAAGCCTTTTTTTTCTTCACATCACAAATGTCTGTTTTCCATAATGGACCACTAAGAGATCACTAACTAAAACAAAGAGTTGGGGCAAAGCACCCTCTCATAGTTGTGAGGAAAGGAGCAAGAGAGCATATTCTACTCCTCTTGCTGTCACATGTAAGTTGAAGTAGTGATTCCTGCAGTCATTGGCACACACATACAAATAACTACATTCATGACAGTTGCTCCATCCTGGTGACAGTAGCCATGGGTAAACATCTGGCACTGTGCTCTAAGTGCTAGTACTTGCAGTGCTGCTTTTAAAATCACCAGAGAATATCCAAGATCCTTGGTGACACAGAAAATATCCTCAACTTTTCTGTTCTTCAGCTCTGCCCTTGAAGGAAGTCCCTAAACAGGTCAAATCACCTCACTGGTTTAAGCAGTTAAAATGACATTGAGAAGCAATAATTTATGGGAACATTTTTATTCACTTATATTCCATGAATCACTAAAGCCACTTTGTAAAAGGAATTTCCCAAATCCTTCTTTGAGCAGAGAACATTCTGGAAGCTATCATTATGGCAATGCTTTGGAAATTACTCACAGCCTAATTAACATCTGCTTTAAGGGTTTAAGTTATTACAGGGTCATTTATCTACTCCAATAATCTTGCAAACAATTGAGCAGATTTTTAATGTTTAACATTTCTGCCCTTAAACTACCAGTGAAAGACATTCACCTAGGGGAAGCACTATAGGTGATTCAGGTCTGTGTTTCTCTTCAACATGTCTCACTAAGGCCAGTTTTTGTATTCACAGGATAGGGAACATCACACATGAAAGAAATTTTAAAGGCATTTTTTGTTTTAGAAAGCTCAAAGCAGATTAAAATTTTAGCACCAAAAGAGAAAATAAAAACAACAAAAAAATTCAAATAAAACCTTTCTGAAAACAAATAGAGACTCTATAGATGGAAAAGCTGTTCTCCAAAGGTCTGATGTGAGTGGTCTTAGAGGCATGTTAGTGGTACATAAGCCTAGAAAGATAGATGTCTTGGGAAGGTCATCTCTAAAAGAGTTTTCCTCACCTGCAGTCTCTTCTGAAACATCACTGGCTGGAAGGTGACTAATCCAACAGTAGCTATCCTTCCTCCAGCTGCTAGCCTATTTTTTAGGGGAATTATTTCTCTGAATTCCATGTCTCACTGTTAGATTAGCCAGTTTCTCACTAGGACAAATGGGATGCTGGGGAATGTATGTCACCATTCAGGCAGGGAAGAAGGTTCCAGGACTCAAGAAGATTAATTTCCCTCAGCTCAGGCATGTACACAGGTGTCCCTAGGACTCAGAAAGAAAAGGCTTTGCTAAGGGAGGATTTGAAACTTGAGAGGAGATCTGTGTTTAAATATATGTAGATTTCAGAGCTAGGAATTCAACCCTTCCTAAATGTAATTTTGCTTTTGTTTAATGGTTTTTATTATGTGAATCCATCTAAAGACTCTGGGAAGTCTTTTTAATCATGGTTCTGACAGTTGTTTTACTTTTGGTTTGATGTGTGAGATTGTTGTTGTTATTGTTGTGCCCTACAGAAAAAGCATCCATTTCTAGATTAAGAAAGTATTTCTTTGAACTAGTTTGTGTTAGTCTCTAATGTCTTTTAGTGGCATTTAGCAGTGGTTGAGAACAGAAGAGATGGCTGATTGAAACATCAGCAAGAACCAGCAGGGTAAAGAGACAACCAGTTCTTGTTAATGACCTTTAAAAGATGGGTTTTGAAGCATGCACCTGGAATCATAGACTCATAGGGTCCAACTGTTCATCCAGCACTGCCATGCTCACCACTAAACCATGTCCCCATGTTTTCTGAACACTTGCAAGTGTGCTGATTCCACCTTTGCTGGAAAGTAGCCAGGAGAGCTCAAACAGCCCTCCTAGTTCTTTGCTTCCCCAAGCACAGTAAGAAAATCAAGACAGTGTTTCAGTTAATGTNAGCGTGCACTGTTTGCTCATGGCCAGCTTCTCAGCCACCAGCACCCCAAGGCCTTTTCTGCAGGGCTGCTCTCCATCATCTCATCCCCTAGCCTGGATTGATAGTGCAGGTTGTTTCGACCCAGGTGTAGTGATCAGAACAACACAGAAAATCTGCTCCTTATTAGAAGAAGCCTCATAAAGATGCCTGTTTCTCTTGTCTGTGCCCCCTCTATACACACAGTTTCTCTACTGCCTTAGAAAGTTTTCCTCCTTTCCCTTTTCCTAGTGTCCCATCAGGAAGCTGCTGGCCAAGGGCTCCAGCCAGCTGTGGGAGCCCAGCTGTGCCCTGGCCTGTCAGGCTGCACTCCTTCCTTTTTTGGCCATTGGGTGAAGTTCATGGGCAGTGCTCAGCAGAAGGGATGCTAATTGAGGCAGAGCATGCACTGGTCCAGATTTTGCTCTCAGACACCCACACGATTCCTGTTGTCAGTCACATGTGTGCAGAGCCCTGACAGCAGGATGTGCCCACTTGTGCTATGACTTCATGCATCAGCACAAGTAGGGTGGCTGCATTTTTAATAGGAAAAAGAAGGGTAAAAATAAATGGTATTTGAAAGCTTGGGGACTCAGGCAGAATGATAATGTTTCTCCAACTGAAACCCAGCAGTTAAAAGAAGACAGTTAAGCAAAGCAAAGAGTCCTTTCTCACTTAAAAGGGATTTTAAAAAGCCTGGCTTACATCCAGGGCAACTCTGTGCTTTTAATGTGGCTTGAGGAATGTATTTCAATTTGAAATTAGTTATGGGGAAGTATTATAACTTATTTAAATGCTCTCACTGAAGAGCTTCAGCACCAGCTCAACTCTTATTATTGAAGCTTAAGAGTAGGAGATAATTGGAATTCGGAAAAGCAGTGCAGTGTAAGAGTGTAACTGGAAGTCAACATTACTCAGTGTTGAGAAGAAATAGCTATAAAATTGGTTCTAGATGTCTGAAGGAATACACAGATATGCTCTTATAAATAACTTCACCAGACCTTCTAGAAACATGAATATAAAATCTTTAGATAATCATTCTTAAAAGACAGAAAGAGGTGAACTTAGCCTTTGGCTTTGCTGTCATCTCATAGTAGGTTGGCTTAGTTTCTTTTCCAGGTTTCACCTGGCTACAAGTTCTCATCATTTATTTTCCCAATTGAAGTGGTTTCAGAGGGTTAGAGAAGCACATGAAGGGTAATAAGATATCCTGCTGTCTGTTTCAGAAAATACTGCCAGTAATAGAAATGCATATCTTTTTAGAAGGACTGCTTCTCATAAACAGAATAATTAATTTAAAGAAAGGTTTGAGAGCATTTAAAAGCCTGAGCAGGTTAACAGGTCAGACCACAACAGATCACATCTTAACCATTTTTAAAGTGGGAACATTATACAACAAAAAAGCTGAGGTAAAAGCCTGTACAAGTGGAGCTGCACTTTCCATCCAAAAGAAAAAGAAATCAAATCCATTGAGAAAGGTCCACTCGTGAATAAAGAACTCCAGACAAAAAGAGACTGGAGCTGTGTGATAAGTAAACAGGAAACTGGAGACAGAAAAGTTAGAATGGAAGGAGTTTGCTGTCATAGGCAAGAGCAGTTACCCTAAATCACTTCTTTGTTCTGAGCTAAGATTAGCAGTTTTAATAACTTAATTCCAAGGAATAGGCTAAATTCTTAAAATTCATAACATTTTTTCCCATTTTAGGTAATCTTCTGGACAAATATCTAGACACAAAATCTGTTTGCTTTTTTTTTTCCTCTCCCAATAATCTCAATGAAAGTTACAATCTGCCAATCCTCCTGTTGGAGTGCCATTCCTTTACAATATGGAACAATCCATTTGAAATCTTGCTTATCCCATCTTGGGCATTTGCTGTTATGCTTCCACTCCAATTCCACTGGAATTTAGAGGAGAAGAAGTTCTATCCTGCCTGAACAAGGTCCTTGAACAACAAAGCTGCCCAAGCCACAGTCTATAAACAAGTCATTTTTTTTCCCCAAAATGATTTTTGTTGCAACTTCCATGTTCTCTCAGTAATAATCCATCTGTTTTCTAGGAATGCAATGATCAGAGTTATTCCCCAGTGAGCTGAAACTTTTGGGGTCTCTCTGGAAGCAGTAGCTGTGCAATTTTTTCCCTCACATATAAACTGATGTTCTGCTCAGCCTGTGTTTATTTGCAGGAGGTATAAATGATTATTGATAAAACAAATGCCAGAAAACCAGCTGTCCCTGAAAATGCAACTTCAATTAGACCCACTTTGTACTGTTATACTCTAAGAAGAGGGACTATGAGAAGAAAATCCTTTCTGATACACTTTATTATCTGTATGTTATTCTTTAAAAAAATGAGGTTTTCAGTGATTTATAACAAAAATTGAATTATCCACAATGCCTGCTTACAGAGAAATAAATTAGCAAAGGCTCTAACTCCACACAAATGACTTTTTATCTGTGGCTGTCTTGTAACTTAGCTTATCTGAAGTGGGATAAATGAACTACAAAATCAATTTCAATGATCATTTCCCAGTTTAATCAGATTTTCTGTCCTACCAGTCTACCCCTATTTTTTATACCTCACTAGCCTAGTACTGCTTCAGGTTCAACTGCTGGACCAAAGAACTGTTCCTAATGAAAGCTCCACAGAGACAAATAAACACACAAGGGGGTTATCTGGCTCAAATGTCAGAGATTTTCAAATCAGAGTAGGAGAGCTCAGATTAAATTTACTTTAGTTGAGTGAGTTGCCAGGTTTGAGTCCCTAGTGTACTAAAATGCTACATTTTATTGCTTATTATTGTGTATCTACACGACTCAAACAGCAAAACCAACACAATGTCCTCTATGTATTCCCAAGGTTGCTCACACAACAGCACAGGGGATAGGAAAACACTACTAATGAAGTTCACAGAGCAAAAGTGAGTGTGAAGGCATCTGCTAGATGGCCCATGGAAGGGATGCTTCTATATTCACTCATACTGATGCAAACACAAGTCAGCACATCATGGTATGCAAATGTGCTATTAATAAAGCATTAGCCTGTGTTAGAGAGGTGTGACAGGCTCTGCTCTGCTAACACTGAGCACTCAAAGCCTTAAACAGCAATCACAAGTGCCACCTCCAAGCAAATGAGAAAGATGTCATTCTGAAAAACAATTCAGAAAGAATGTTCATTGAACTTGAGCTGGTGACAAGCTGAGTGAACAAAAAGCCTCAGCACATTGGAAATACTTTTAATTAGTATCTGAAGCATATTAAAGCCATCCAGCAACAACAGCCCTAAAATTGCCTGTTGAAAAATCAATAACACTTTGTAACAGTTTTTTAGCAGTGAGTATTTATATCCTCAATTAGAAATACAACGTTTCTAGCTGCTTTGTGTTTTGTTCCTGACCCACTGTTATTTTTCCTCCATTTCTGATCCAATCAGCTATTCACCAGGATGTTTGCACATGTTTCCTAATTCATTTTATACACTAGCTAGTCTGTTCTTTTTTATATATATATTGTTTTTAATTTTGGGGGGCATTCAGCACTTCATATGGAAAAGCACATTCTCTGCTCTAAATGCTGGGGAATCAGTGCTCAGCAGAAGTCCTGTTGCCATTCCATAGAAGAGCAGAGAATGTGCACAGAAGATAGCAGATGAGGGAGCATGATCTGCCAGAAAGGAGAGAGCTGCTGGATTGGTAACCAAGGCTTTAGAGCACACAGTGGGCAGAAGTCCTAACCTACTTGAAAAATATTTAACTGAACAATAATGGAGCAATGCCAAATACTAAAAGTTACCAAAGATAATTTTAATTGTTGTAGATATAATAGTGTTCAATGACAGCTGTTTTGGAACAAAAAGGTTATTTCCTGCAAATTATTGTAATTTTTTTCCCTCCCAAAATAGCCCCTGATTCACTGCTAAAGTTACCTGGCATCCTTTAATGCTTAGCACAGACTAAACCCCAGTTTTTAACTTTATTTTTTACCAGTCTTAAATGAAAAGAATGATTTACTGAAAAGACTAACAAGAGTCAGTTCAGAAGAGCAGAAGAGCAGCTGACAAACCAACAGAACCGTTTCCATGAATGAAAAAGAGTAACTCTCATATAATAGCTATTTCAAGCTGCATTGCCTGACCATCTTGCACTTCTACAAAACAAAACTCAATGATCAGGAAGGATTAAAGTTCCTGCTTTGCTGCCCTGCCAAATTCCATGCAATTTGGCAGCACGTGTTAATGATGATTTAATCACAGAGTAAGCAAATGTTGTTTCTGCAATAGAAACTATCAACTGAGGCCTCTGACTTCAGCATCTGTGGATATTTACACACACACAAAAAACCATTTGAAAAATACTATGCCTTAATACTAACTAATAGTTTTGTGCTTTTTCACTACAGTGCTGTGAGTAGTCTCATGCTACTGCCTTGAATCCATGTGTAGGAGTTAGTTTTGAGTGTGTTTTGTTGGAGTATACTACAATGGTCACAAAGGAGCCTCTGCAGTACAATTTGTGAGAGCTAAGAGAAGGATGCTTCTGTTTTATTGTTGTGCCACTCCTCCTGGTGACTCTGTCAGAAACAACATTACTACAGTGACAACTTTAGGATGTTTAGCATTATAATAATCCAGATAAATGACAAAGAGAAACAAGGAACTGCTTTTTTTAGTCTTTGTTCTTGTTCTTGAAAGCCATACAACCCATTTGCTACAGTACTAGTGAAAGTATTTCATTTAAAATAATTAAATCTATCAGAGAGATTTAATGCCATCTAATTCTCTTTCAGTCTTTTATATGTTGTAAAGAATTCCAAGGCAGTTAAAATGTTAGTAAGTCTCTAAGTATATAAACCTCATTTACCAGACACCAATCTCCTGGGTTTAAAACCCTCCAGAGTTTCCCTCTGCAACAGAAAGAAAAGTTGTGGTAATATGAACGTGAGATCCATGCCTGTGACTGAAATGCTGAGAAACAAATCCTAAAGGCTAGGACTTATAATAAGTAATTAATACTTTATTTAATAGCAGGAGATGCTCATGGTTCCCTGACTTTCCCTGGGATTTAGTAGCTGCTGTCTATGCTGTTTTCCTACAGAATCATCATTGAGTTGACCAACAGTACTTCCTACGTCTCTCTGGAGCACCCTGGAGATTAGGGTCAAATATGTAAAAAGCAGGCATTTTAAAAATAGTCTTTCAAATTCATTCCATCACAACAATGTATAAAAACTATAAAGCAGGACAAAGGTTATAGGAAATGGAAGTAATGAGATCTTCACACAATCCTCCAAAAAAAACAATGGGAGGGGAGGAATTTGTTCTTTTATAACTATTATGAGGGAGTAAATATCACAAAAACTACCTTTCTCACACTTTTACAAAGAAAACTCGATTCTCTTTATAAATAAATGTTTTACTGGAACCTGAAAGCAAAGACTTTTAGGCGCTTTAAGTTAAAATTTGCACTTTTGAGGTTTTAGTCTTTACTGCAACCAGTGAATTTCTGTGTGAGAAAGACATAGCAAATTAAATGGAAGAAAGAAATAACCTGAGGGATACAGGTACAGTTATACACCAAGTCCTTTTATATGTATAAAGCAGTTGTATAAACACTGCTAGCTGCAGCCTCATAGTGCCTTAGCAATGTAAGTATTATTTCCATGGCATATAGGAGTAAAATGAAGTAGAGCTAAGTGACTTAGACAGTGACCCACAGGAAGTCAGTGACACAACCAGGAATAGAACCTAGACCTCTCAGCAGCTAGTCCCATGCTTTAACCACAAGACTAGCCACCTCCTTCCCCACTTAGATTAGCACAACTCTAAGTCTTGGTTGCATCAGCTACTAATTTAAGAAGTCTAAGCATGTACAATTGTAGAAATCTGTGTTTCTGAAGTGGTTGTGTAAGTTACGTTCATAAATCTGCCTTAATCACCCAAGAAATTAGGAGAAACTGTTTTTAAATGAGACTCAGAATGACTGTGATCTTTTGGTTGCTTCAAATGATTGCTTCAGAAATTCAGCTTTCTGAAGGATTAACAAACTTGGTGAACAGCAATATATGCTTGAACTCTTTATTCCTGTGTATTCTTTTGCCTGCTGACTGTGTGTGACATACAGTTGGGACCTGTTTGATCAGAATGGGACTAGAACACAGAGGAACCAGACAATGCTAGAGAGGAAGTCATTCTCTTCAAGAGAGAATGAAATCAGAGAAGGCAAGAGTTGGGGAGAGACCAAATATCATGAAAAAAAGCCATTATAATCAGAGGTAGGCAGCCTAGTGGGATCTTGGCTTTACTGAATGTAAGGCAGGCAGGATTTGGATTTTTTGTTTTCTTTTTATCTGAGGCTCAAAGTTGAGGGAAAGAAGGATCACTTTTAGTTTAAAGGGTTCTTGTTTTGACCCGCTCTGCAGTTATCTGTGAAAAATCTCTATTCTGCCTAGTCCCAGCCCTTTTGCTGGATCTGAAGCACAGCATGCTGAATGCAGCACAACAATCCTGGAGCATGCTCTCCAAAGTGTTTGGAATCATACCAAGGGACAGTCCTCTACTATCACGTAAAGAAATGCAGTTTATACTAGAGGGTTTGCCTCTGATAGCAGTTGAAACTTCTGATTTCTTTCAGGTAACAGTGTGTATGTATAGAATGTGAAAGTTGAGGCTAGGAGTGTGGTGGGATCTTATGAAATACTTCTTTTTTACAGGCAGGTCTTCCCAGACTGAAAACTGCCAATAGAGACAGAATATAATACTCTAAAACAAAGTTCTTGTTGACAATAAAAGAACACCAGATATATAAATTAATTAAAAAAAAAAAAACAAAAACAAAAACCAAACACCTAGCCCAGGAGAAAGCACCCAAAATATTTTAAAAAGGCAACAAGACAACAAGTGTTTTAGCTTACTTAAACTTTATTAAAGCAACGCAATTTGCACAATCAGAACTTGTTCCTGTGACTGATTTCTAGTCACTCTGCTAGTGTATAAGATTGCCCTCTAGATGTTGAAAGTGTGGCCAGATCATTTTTCATTCTATCCAGAACACTGAGATGGGACACACGGTGTGATTTTAAACTTCTGTAATGCACCTGGAGACTTCAAGCACAGGCACAATGGAAATATCAAAATAATTCAGTAAAAGTTGGATTTGGTATATTTGCAGAGAGAGGAAAAGGTATAAATCTTTCACATTGTAAGATTTCTAACCCTTTCAAGCCAGTTGTAAAAATCACAGTATCATAGACAGAGTCTTTTTAATACATTCATTGTTCTAACCTGGGATCAAACCATAAAACCTGGCATACCTTAGAACCTGTTCCACAAACATTCATTCATTAAGATGGAAAAGAGAAATAAAAAGGTTTAAGGCAGATTATTTGATCCACATTAATCCCTTATCCATGTTGAGATTCCCCAAGGTATTCTTCCTCATTTACTGGGAGTGTTTTTGCCATGTGATTCAATTTGATCTGCTTCAAGTGTTCTTAATAATTAATATTAAGAAGATACACTTAGTAATAGGTGTATGCAGAAATAAGGAGGTTTTATTCAAATGCAGCAAACTTTTCAGAAAGACTTCCCCTGGAAAACTGAATGATTACAAATAATATAAAATGGCATTCTTTCACATAAAAAGAACGAATTCTTTTAGATCCAATAAGAAAAACAACTGATCTTTTGTGAAGACAAGTTATCATCTAATTTGATGTTGAGAGGCCATTTCTGCTTCTCTCTGAACTCCGGGCAGATTTGCCTATGGTTCAGGAAGGCCTGAGCCCGAGGTTTCCTTCTGATTTCCTAATGCATAAAGGCCTCAGCCAAACTTAGGAATTCTCTCAGATAAGCAGGGGAGAAAGTCCACATCATCAAAAACTGTGCAGTCGAAGAATGCAAACAAGAGCTGTATGAGACCTTGATAATGTCTTTATTATGACCATTTCATTACTGTATAAAGAAACTCTAGAATTTAATATAGAAAAGATGAAATATACATAGCCTGGTTTATTTCTTTACCAATATGAAAATGATTAGCTTTCTACATTCCATGTGGGGAAAAATACTCCAACTCTTGGTTGATAAAGAAAAACAGATTAATGCAAATTATAAATAAGGCATATTTTAACTACCAAGGAAAATGGATGAGTTCTTCATCTCTCAACTCTTCAAATTAAGATTAGCTGTCTTTCTAGAAGAAACATTTCATGAGTCACTAAATAATACCTAAAAATCTATGCTAAGCAGGAAATCAGACTAAGTAACTTTTTTCCTTCCCTGTCTCAATCTGTCAAAAATGTGTATTTACAAAATCAAAGCAAGTTGTATTTAAGTCAATATTACTGTTTCTGCTTTTGTATTTTATGAGTTCTGTTCAAAGGATGAACTTGCTAGGATCTAATGCTTAGAAATAAAATGATCTGGTAGATGCAATGCTTCTCTGAAAGCTCTCTCGGGCTGCTTTCTCTGGGCTGAGTTAGATATGCCTATTTCATGCAGGCTAGTTAATGAAAATCTACACTATGCTTCATATTTCTGTTTTTACTTATGAGCCTATTAAAAATCCAGGCTCAAATCCTGAGTTTCTAGTCCCAATCAGATGTTCATTATTACTTGCCAATTTTTGCAATGGGAGTTTTTAAAAATCTGTATTTTAAAGCTTGGGTTTTTGGGAGAGCTCCCTTGTTATTTGGACACTTAACCTAAATGGGTATATTCTCCAGCAGTTTGCACAGAGAACAGTGTTGTCCTTGCTCTCAGCAGAGTTAAACCTGAACTCTCTGGAGGTGTCCAGCCACGACCTTTCTTCTTTTAACTTTTTATTGAAATTTTGCTGTAAAATGAAATAGAAATATTAATAATTTAGGTATTTCCATATTTCTTAGGGCTAACAAATTCAGATGGAGGGAAAACCATGAACTGAAAAAAAATAAAAAATCCTTGATTAGTCAAGGCAGAAGTAACAATTACTTCAAGCCTATACAAATAGATAACTCTCATTATAAAAATGAACAGAAAGCTTCAAGCCTCTACAGACAGGAAGATGGTTCTCATAAACAAAAAGCTGTAGGCAATGTTGGTATCTGTAAGTAGCCCAGGTATTTTGACATATTCAGCTCTAATCTATAAATTGCCTTCTGTACACAAATCATAAAGCAAGTGTAGGCTGTCTTGATGACTAAGAACCATAATGAAGCAAATTTAGGATCCTCTGAATCTAATGATGTCCAAGGGATGAGGAGTTTTTAATGATAAACTGTTGTATCCCGGGGCATCTTGACTTACAAGATGACTCTCTAAAGCCTGTTGATCGATGACTTTTTTTCCACATCTAACTTCTTTTTAACAGAATCAGAGGGTGAAACAGGAGGTGACATGCTTGTTGGAACTTGCTCTCTCTGGAGACTTACCGAAGACAGTCTATACTATTTCTCTCTGCATTCCTGGGACTGGGGCGGGGGAGGGAATAGAGGGAGAGATAATCTGTAATCTGTAGGTAAAAAAAAAAAAAGAGGGGGAAAAAAAGCAATTTTATTTACCTTCATTACCGCTAAGACTCTTTTCAGGCAAGCCTTTACTCCTGTTACAGTGGGACACAAACTGACATGAGGTGACCAAACCGACTAGAGGCAGCGGCAGAGAGGAGTTAACTGGAGAACGGGAATGCAAAAGAGAAAGCAGTCAGCAGGCGGAAAAACGGAATTTTTCAGTTACGGGTGATTACTGAGAGCAGAGATCAAACTCCAGATGCGCCGCAGGGCCCGCGGGCTGCCCTTAGGTACACGCTTGCGATGCCGCTCTGCGGGCACGGACCCGGCGGGGACTGCTCTGTTTCAAGGACGGCGAAGCAGCGCCTCCTCCTCCTCGCTGAGCCGGTCCCTCTCCGCCTCCAACTCTTCCCCGTCCCTCCCGGGGTGCTCCCTCGTACCCCAGCCCCACTCCCGATCCCGCTGCGCCCACAGCCCGCCCAGGTCCCGGAGCCCGCCCGCGGCTCTCAGGGCCCCGAGCCGCGCTTGTGCCGGGTGCTCGCCCCTCAGCGCCGGCTGTGTGGGCCGGCAAGGAGGCGGTGCCCGACCGGGGGAGGGAGGCGGTGCCTGCTCCGTAGGACGGGCCGAGCCGAGCCGGGGAGTTTATCCCACCAGAAGGGAACAGTTTCTCTCGCTGAGACTTGACAGCGCCAGGTCAGTGCGGGCTGCGGGGGAACCGTGGTGCCTTGAGGTGAGGTGTGTGGAGGAGGGCGCCGGGCTGAGGGACACATGGCTGAGGGGCGGTGGTAGCAGGGCCAGCCAGGGCGCATTGGGGCTATGGGGCGTGAGCCGGGAAGCGTGTGCGGCCGGGCCGGGGAAAGGGGCTGAGCTCAGGGCCGGGGAGAGGGGGAGGCCGTGGTGCAGGGGATGCTTGGTGCGGCGGGGAAGGAAGGTGGTTGTGCGGGAGTAGGATGGGATGCGGAGTTAGAGGGCTTCTCCTGGAGTGCTCGGGCATGGCTCTGCGGGAAGAGGGGCTGCCGGTGGCCGGTGTGCGGTGTGGGCGGGGAGCGGGGCTGGGATGAGAGTGCTCTGCGGCGGGCGGGCGAGAGGGAGGTGGTGCCGCCGGGGAGCTCCCCGCCGAGTGCAGGCTCCAGGTGTGCGGCTCTGCCCCGCAGCCCTCTGCCAGGCACGGGCGTGTGTCCATGGTGCTGTATCCGAGCACGGCAGGGGCTGGGGGTAGCTGCAGCCCCTCCGAGGTGAGGATGCTAAGGCGAGCGAGGTGCGGAAAGGGGCGACCTCCTCCACCTCCATCACTTCTTCCTCCTCCTATTCCTCCGCAGCGGTGGAGGCGATGGGGAGGGATGGACCCAAGGGCAAAGCCTGGGACGCCCGATTCGGGCTGCGTGAGGGGACGGGAGCGGGCAGGGCAGTGCAGGGGCTCACCTTCACCTGCCTGCTTCGCTCTGTGGATGAACAGACTTCTTTCCTCCTCTTTAAATTTCTCAACCGCACAAGGTCTGTCGAGGAGCCTTTCTCAGCCTGCAGCGACTGAGATGCTGTGTTGAAACAGCTCCTGTCTCGGTGGCATGTCTCAGGTTGGCAGGAGCGTTTTGTAATCTTCCTGGTGTCATTTCTCTCCAGGGTATTCTACAGCTGGAGAGTGCAAGTTCCTGTGGTGTTGTAACGTTGTGTCGCTGTGTACACGCGACAGTGCAGTGCTGACTTAACAGTGATGTGTTCATTAATATCAGTGAGGTCAGAGTGGTGCTTATTCTGATTGAAAGCTCAGGAAATTCTCAATTTCTTCATGTGCTGTGGAGTCTAGGTTCCCCTAAATCCAAAGGATCAATTATAATTAGCCTTGAAATAATTAGGGTTGTGGACTAGCCTTATAGTTGTGACTTGCTGCCCCATCTCTGAGTAATGATTGCTCCACGGCTCCCTTTTAAAAATGAGGATTTAAAACAAACAAAAAGCCCCATTTTTCTGGTACCAATTAGTTCATAATTTAATCAGTAATTTACCTTTTAAAAGGTTACTATGATTTGTTACTAGTTAACTAAAAATTCCCAGTGTACACCAATTAACTACGACATAGGATAGTCCATGCGCTCCTTTGAAAATGTTTCCTACATTTTACTCCCATTAATCTCAGAATTTGTTGCATGAAGTAGTGTGTTTGACACCATTATTCTCTTTGGCTGTCACAAGTGAAAAAAAAAAAGGGCTGCCAAAATTGCTTAAAGATTTAATTATGAGATTATAAGAAATCACTCTTAGCAGTGTGTTAAGGCATGTGGTACAATATAGGCATGGGCTTGTCAAGGGGAGAGAGCTGCAAAAGGAGTTGGCATGGACTTTGAGTGATAACCAATCAGAAATAGAATTTGAAAGTATTTTTACAGAGGCAGCTTTTGAATTTGGATGTTCTTAGGCTTCAGTTTTGTAAAATCTATCATTAATTCTTAGTGGTGCAGAGATGATATGTTTTTCTTAGAAATGCCTCAGTCCCAAATTCCTGGATAATACAAATTATTAAAATCAGCATTCAATGAAACTTCCATTACAATATAGACTATGCAAATAATTTTTTTTTCTCCTGATATAAATAGATATTCCATATAATAAACTATCAGCAAAAAATGAAGGTGGCAAAATGTTAACGTTTGACTGAAGGATATTGAAGCTTTGCCTTTGAACCTTGCTTACGAGACTGATAAAAACTCTCACTGCTGCTTCCAAATCTGCCTTTTCTGCCAACTTTTTGAATAGCTCTAAGTCAGGAAAATAAAATCAGGCCCTGCTTCAGTCACTGCCAGTAGAATTTTCTACTTAAAGCAATGGCTAAGAAATGGAATTTTGCAAAAGGTTTTATTGCAAAAACAAGGAGAATTTTAAAAGCAGGACAAAAGTTCTGTTTTGTACAATGCTGGACTGAAAAATGAAAAGCATACTGGATAATTTTTTTACCTTCATTGCTGAGACCTTTTGTTTTTTTTCCTACGTAGAATCTGTTCAGAATGCTGTTGAATCTATTTATTAGCCATTTATTTGTAGCCTAACTGCGACTAGCTAGTTGTGCATAGTTGATAATCAGAATTTGAGGGTTTTTTACCTGCTTTTGTCAGGAGATTTATCCCTATTTTCTCTTCTGCCATGCAGTAAAACAGTTTCCAATGCAGTTACTCAAGAGAAATTAAAATAAAAGGATAAATTCTCCGTGCTAGGCTCTTCTGAAGTGATGGATACAACACTTTCCATTAGCTGTTGCTACTAATTTCATTTTTTAATCCCTGATAGGACTGAATTTAGCATGCTAAGAGATGATGAGTGCTAATTATTCCGTGCTGTGTTTCTGTAATGCTGGATATGTTTTTAACAGCAGGGATCTATTTTTCAGGTCCTTTCTACCAAATGGTCTCTGTGTGTTAGTTCACTTTTTGTGAACTAACAAAAGTCAGAAATAATCCAAAGCAGGATAGCATTGCTATGCTCAAGTCCTACAAACCCATGCCACAAACAGAGGTTGGGGGTTCCCCTTACCAGGGCAATTCTTAAGGATTTCATTTTACTGTTACAGAGTACTTGGGGAGAAAAAAAATCTCCCCCTCTCCTCCTTTTCCTCACCCTCCATGGAGGCCTTTCCAAAGCAGAAGGATAAATGAAAAAGCCATAAGATTTGTCTTCAGATATTTAGAATCCTAGGAATATGAAATGTAAATTGATGCCTACACTAAAAGATACATCTCTCACATTTTCTTCATCTGTTCTTCCCTTGGCCTGCTTTTTTCTATGAAGGATAATCTCTCTTTTTTCCAGTTGTGCTTTCTCACAGGTTCTAGTGATAAAGTCTGTAGAGAATACAGGTGCTAAGCAAATTTTCACCCTAGTACTGGCACCTGTGGTGAGTGAGGCTTGGGATACTTTCAGATCTTGCAGGTTTAAGGAGACAGGAAGGCAAAAATGTGTGGTAACTGTAGGAATGGCCAGGTTTGTACTTCAGCATCAGGTCTTCCACTGCAATATGGACTTCTCTTTTTGCATGGTGCTACAAAGACATCAGCTCTTCTCACACTACAAGGAAAATATAGAACTGAAGCTTTTGTGGGCTTTTATTCTTTTAATTGAAAAAAAAAATCAAAAGAAAAAAAACCAACAAGGCCCTGTCTAATCTCTCCATATCTGAAAACTTTAGCAGAACTTCAGTCAATTTGAGGTTCACATTTTTCTCCCACTCCACCCACACCTTCTGTCATATTATTTGGCTTGTTTGTCCTCTCCCAAAGCACTCGACAGAATTGAACCAAACAATTACATCATTCACCAATTAAAACTGTGATACATGAACTATATAGATATTTTTAATTACCTGTGTTGCAGTAGTACCAAGCCAGCCTAGTCAAGATTGGGGCCATCTTGTTATTCACTCCAATGAAAACATTGTCCCTATCCTTAATACTAGCTGATCTACAAGATGAGAATACCAAGAGTTACACTTTTCCAATGGAGACACAATCCATTAGTGAGAGGGATGCAAAAAAATGTAATTTAATTTTTCAGTCTGTTGATTTATGCTTACAATGGTAATAGATTCATAGATTCTTCTCTGCATCATGACAAATACAAATAGTTAGGTATATGTGTGATAACAAAGCCCCAAATTTACAGACAGCTCCACCCCCCCAACTTGTAGCAGCATAGTGCTGTCGAAACACAGCTGGTTTTACTTTGCACTTCCACTAGATTTCACTGCAAATAGAAAAAATATCCTGCTTAGAAGGGGAAAGATAACTACCACCTCAAAAACTGGGTTGTGACTTGCTGGAATGGACTAGCAGATGATGCTTTGTGGACTTACACAAGCCACCCCCTTCCCTCATGACTAAGCAGATCACTTCCATGCAGTGTGCACATTCAGGACAAAGTCTATGCATTCAAGTCTATGAATCCCAAAGTCTACTGTGCTGGTTGATAATTAGCAATTTAAAAAGCACTGAGCTTCCATAGCTTTATGTATGTATGTTGAGGCACAAGTATGCTCGATGACTGCAGAGGTGATTGTATATGTATGGCTATGGACCTAAATCTCTCTGCTCTGTGTCTGTAGGTAATGTATTAAAGCTCTGTTAAAGAAACCTCAGTAATGCTGAAAGGCTATATATATAACATCTGATAGCAAAGGCTGATAAATATTGGCTAAGTGCCCAACAGAGCAATATACAGAGCATGCCACAGGAGCAAAACCAAGATGAAATTGGTTATTGGATGAGGCACAGAATCTACAAAACTCAGCTCCATTTAGGTCAGGGTGGTTGTGCTGCTTCAGTAGGCTCAGGTTTGCAAGCCATGTGCAACATTAGAAGTGTTGTCCCATGTCTGGCTCCTTCCACGCAGGTTCTGCTGAAGTCCAGCTGTGGTTTTAAGGCACTGAGAAAGTCCTACATATTTTTCTTTAAATTGGTTTATAAAGTGCCAGATTAACAGGGGTGACATATTATCTGTCTTTTGTTCTAGAACTAGTGTGATCAATTTCTGGATGTATTTTAACTCTAGATGAAATGCATTGTGAGAGTGACATCGCCGTTGGTGTTGGCTTATAACAGACCTTCAAATTGGACATTAGTTCTGGTTTTGGTCTTATAACAGCTATTAGGGGAGGAAAATATTATACTTTGTGCTGGTTTACGGGTTACTGGAATTTCATGAGCTCCATGGGGATTTATGTCTTTCCTCTTTATCACAGATCTGATTGTGACATAGTTTAGATTCCCTTTTGCCAGAATCCTATACTTTTTAATAGGAGACCTCCAGCTAGGATTCCTATAACTTAACCTGTATGTATGTATAAAACTCTAAATCTGCTCTTTTCAGACAAACACTTTAACCTGTCATGGAGCAGGCATATAGAATAAGTGAGAGTGATGGAAGATTTCTGACTGCGTCTTGTGTTTTTCCGCTGAGTTGAAGTAACTGACTTTCTGAGCATTTCCTATTTGCACAAAGTAGTCCTGCCCAGAATTATGATCCTGCCTTAAACTTTTTACACAGCACATGATTACACTTCATCACATAAAATAGGATTTTATGTTATAATATTGCATTCTAAGTCCATAGTACTTGCGTGTTTGTTCAGATTTATTGAACAGAGATGTTGTGTAACTGCTGTGGCTATTCATGGCTGTGCAGCAGTTTGAGAGGCTTTCAATTTCTGTTGCTACCTATACACCAATGATGTGATGTACCTTTTCAATATTTATACTAAAGGAATATGTTAATATTGCTGTTCAATAACTCCTCAGCTGTGGTGGTTTGAAACGTAATGTGAGGCTACCAAAAGAGTCACTCTCTTACATCAAAAAAAAAAAGGAACTATGAAAAGAAAAATGTTAATTACAGGCTTTAACACTCACACCAAGATCTTCTAGTAGGGGTGGTCAGAAAAACAGGTTTTACTACCTAGACTTGGTGCTTTGTGGTGCTATCTAATATGGGGGCTTGTGGAAAAGTGCAGCCACTTCTATTTACTGCCTTTCATAATGTACATACTTCCTCATGATAGCTTTAGGTACTGACTTTTTATGCCTACAATAAATACAACTGAAGACTTTATCCTTTTGTCTTGAATATGTTAGACTTGGAGTTACTGTTCTCTGTTCCCTACAGTGGATTTCAGCTAGAAAATGTTATGCTGAATCTCAGTTTTTAAGCTCAGTAGACTCATTTCATTATGTGGTGTATTGCTAAATTGAGTTTTAATCCTACCAAAGAATGTAAAAAGCAAAATACAAAGCCAAATTTTATTTTCAGTTACACCCAGAGAAATCTATAGATAAGCAAGTACACGAGTGTGTGAGGGCAAAAGGTTGCTTTATTTACACAGAATTTTATCTGTATTCTCTAACTTTATTCAGGATCGTATTTAATAGAACCAGGAGAAATTCTGAAGAGGCCACAGGCTGGGGTTCTCCTTCACTCCAGGATGAGGGAAAATAGTTTATCTATTTGCTTTCCAGCTTCTAGTGTGTCTGAAATGAAGTTCTTGCACTGACCTGGTGATGTAGCTATTCCTCCTATTCTGCTATAGTTAACTGTTGATAGTTGGATGGATTTGCTTCCTTGAGTCACTCAAGTTCTGTGAGGATTTTCCTGTCTTTCTCCTCTCTCATCATTCCATTATTTGCACTTACACTGCCTATCTCAGATGCCTTAGTTCTACATGGAGGCATATTTGGTGTAGAATGATTAGGAATATTAAGAAAAGCAAGGTAGTGTTCTATTGTTAACTCAATTGTTAACTTAAAAAGTGTTTCACAAATGACTGCAAGGCACTCATATAAAGGTGTAGGGTTGTTTATTTTTTGGCCTAGAATGTAGTTCAAGAGTGTGGAAACAAAAGTTCTACAAATGTGCTTTCACTTTCAGAATTTCCAGCTGTTGCTGAAGATGATAAATTTAAGCTTCATTTAGAACAAAAGGATTTCACATACCTCAGTTCTCTGAATGAAATAAGCACCATTAAAAAGGATTCTTTTCTTGATTTTTATGTTTATACAGACACTACAGCAATTGTTGGAATTGTTAAATTAGCCTGGAGTAGGTTTAGTAAAGATCTCAGCTAAGCATGAGCTGTCTCATTTGACTACAGTTTCAAAATTAGTATTACAGGAGTTTATTATCACAGCTTCTGAATTTAACATAGGAACCAAGCAAACATTGAAGAATTACTGTGGAATATGCTGGATTTTAAGAGTGGTTTGAAAGTATTTTTCATTATCAGGGGAAAGTAATGTCCAGTAAGTCTATGGAAGTTTAATTATTAGTTTGTAGCTTGCTTTTTTTTTTTGAGTATTTGGATGTTCACAATTAAGGAATGCTATTGCAAGCAAATTCCACACTTGCTCTCCATGATCAGCTTGCTAATTGATTTTGCTTTTGCTTTGCAAGCTTCTTGGAGTATTAGCTACCATGTGAGCTTGCCAATTGTCTTGAACTGGTTAATTGTTTTTGGGATGCAAAGGAGAACGTTTGGGTATGATGAACAAGAGACCCAAGAGGGCTCCTTATACAGTTCCCTTTGGGCACTGCCCAAGGACTTGTTCTCTGAGTGTGCCTCGTGCTCAGGCTGCCTAACTTTACCCAGTTCAACTGGATAGTTGTTATGTTCACAACATCTTGTTTCATTTGAGGGGTTTGCACTAATGCAACACCCCAATACCTTGTAGAAAATATACCCTTGAAATCATCCTAACTGGTTTTGGTTTTGCTCAGGCTAGATAGGATAAAAGATCAGGTTAGGCAAGTTACTTTCTGACATAGGTGATGACATTTGAGGAATTATTTTCTTAGACCAGGATTACTAATTTATTAAGAAATAGTTATTACAGCAGAGCTGGCGTAGGCAGGGATTCTGGATGGTGCTGGAAAACCTTTGCATATCAAACCCTATCTTTCCTGCAGTGAAAATCTGCCTCCAAAACCAGACTATTACAAGTATATTTTTCCCAGCATCATACCCTTACGTTTGAATTGATATAAAAATCATGCTAATGCCAGAGTTCACAGCATCTGCTCCCGTGATGAAATGAGCCTGTGCCTAACAGTCTAGCATTGTTTGCTGTGCTCTGTGCATTGCAATATAGTATCTGTCAAATTTTTCATGAGTCACAGTTTTGTTAAGAAAGGCATTTTTTTGATGCAAGAAAGAGTTGCAGGCAGTGCAGCAGCTCTCTGAGTTGTACATAATATGCTGTTTCATCCCTCATGATGTAATCCTGAGGATGTGGAAGTCATGTGCATACTTTTTTTTGGGGGGGGGGGGATCACCAGGATGCCAATTTTGAGTAGGTGAGAGATCAGAAGAAAATCGCTCTCTGCATATTTTATCCAAAAGATATTAGCAAGAGTGCTCTGCTTCTTTACAAATACCCATAAATCAAAATTTATGCAGAGTAGGTGGGGTAATGTGCAATGTTAAGCTAGGCTCTGGCTTTAAAATCTTGTGAAATAGCTAGAATTATCTTTAATCTTAATAGAGGCTACTGGTGTTCCGTGTGATTAGATTAATTGCAGTGGTGGATTAAGACAGGCCTCTAAGGCCAGTGTGGGACTTGGGAGGCCAAACAGAACAGAGAGTTGGGAAAGAGTGAAAAAGCTGTCCACACTGAGTATCGGGGAAGGAAATGAAGGTATTCATTACAGGACACTTGGAAGGAAGGCAGACTAAGATGGGGAAGATTGACCAAGACTCTTGTTTTTCTTTATCTATTTAGCCTTTTTACGTTTGCAAAAGGAGTATTAAAACCTAAGGAAATTCTTGAAAAACACAGCTGTTTGAATTTCTTTCTCAAAGTTTCTTGTTTATTGTTGGAACCCTCTTGCTTCTGAATTCTTCTCTCTGGTCTCTTCCACGACTCTTAGCTTTTCTTGGTTTCAGATCTGCTGACAATGCCATAACTTGGTCTTTCACTGCCTTGGCATTCCCACTCATTGTTCTTTTTCTGCCCAAGTTTGTTCTGTTTTTTAAATCTAGCCTTATTTATTACTCCTTTGAGAACAGGAACTGTCTGAAATGCTAACAACAAGTGACAGCTTTCCTGTCACTAAGGACAGGAGAACAGGCAGTGAATATTGCTGAAGTCTGAGGTAAGTTTAACATAAAAATAACTTGTACACACACTAAATTTGCTATACTGGAGGGTGACTCCACTCTCTGGTGCAGGCTCTGCCACAGATTCCTGTCTCCTCCCCCAGCTACTAACAGGAAGGCACAGCACAATGTTGTACAGCATGTGGCAAGTCTCAATTTCTGCTGAAGCTTGACCCTTAGACAGGAGGGGAACTCTTTTGTTGTCACTGATGAAATATCTGCACTCTGAATCTCCTTAGAATGTCAGAATGAAGGGATTTAAATGGAAAACCCAAACCAAATATACCCACAGCAAATTGGTAGGCATTGAAACAGTGAGGGACTGTAGGATCATCTCTTCCTTTTCTGTATTTCAAGAATAAAGAGAAGAGTTTGAGGTGAATAAACTGAGAGACCTAGTGTAAGGAGGTAAGACAAAGTCGAGAGAAACTGTAATTGTCCTGGAAGGAAAGCTGAAAAAAAGCAAAGAGGAAGAAGAAATTGATGCAGGCATGGTTGCCACTTTCCTGACAATTACTCCAGGAAGGGCTAATGAATGTAGTAATTATACCTGGCAGTTACTCTGTGGGAGAAAGGAATTCTTTGCAGTTCAAAACAGTAAGAGTGATTGAGTGCTCATTTAGCTATGAATATGGAAATTAGATAATGTAGCCTACATACTAAATAGCACTGTTTTCTGATTCCACTATGTCATAGAAACTGTTGAATAGCTCCTCAAAGAAAGCTTCTCCTGAATAAGGATTTCTGAAATTAAACTGGAGAAAAAGAATTGGAAAATCTACTTCAGGCATGAGTTGTTGTATTGGGAAGAGATACTGACAGACCTCATAGGGCTTTCCTCCCTTTAGCTTCTGTGAGCCATTATTCCTAACAGGTTCCTTTTGGCTTTACAGTCAATTTTCTTCTACAACCATAGGGCACTGGTATTTTAGCTCCTAGAAGCTAGGGGTGATTTTGACATACTTATTATATCCAGTCTGCTGTTACCTGCTCTTGGAGCAGAAGATGGGATAAATACCAGTTTCCAGGTTGCTGTAGTATTGCCATTGTGATACTGTGGACTTCTGAAGCAGCAAAATATTTCCTCTGTTTCCAGGTGACACTAAAGAGAGGTGAATGCCTCTGTTAGATGTCAATTACAGGAATTTGATAATTTTACTTGCTTTATCTGTCTGAGTATCAAGAATGTAACAGAGTTCTCCATCTTTTCAATTTCTTTTTACACAGATACAATATTTCACTGAAATGAAGTGTGAGTTTGGGATAAGCAGTTCAGTACATCTTATGTTAGTGTTGAACAAAACAGTGTACAAAGGAAATCACAGAATCCTAGAATGGGCAGGTTGGANACAGAAATGCATGTTCGCTAAGATTTGTGAGGGTTCAAGAGTCTTGTTCACCCTCACACTGATGCTGAGGTTTCCAGAGCTGCAGCCTTCCCTTTCCTGAAAGCCAAGAGTACCTACTACACATGTTGCCAGCTTGCAGGCAGAAAGTAAGACCACATTTAGTGGGGAAAACCTGATATAAAATTAAATTACTTGGTGAATATGAGGAAAACCAAACCCCCATAATGCTTATATTGCCTAGTCTCAGAGAAGCCTAATGTTAGTCAAAGGCTAGTTCCATACTACTAAATGAAAAAGTGCTGGAACTTGGGTACAGGCTCAGGAATTGGACTGTTAAAAGTTAATGTTTTAGATTTGTCTATGGTCTGGTTTTAACTTAGCCAACTAAGAGCCATTCAACCACTTTTCAGCAACACTTTGGGAGTTAGGATGGGTCATAGACCATTTGAAACAGGCCATTTAGATACTGCCACCCAGTTTTGATGATGAGGAGAGTTTGATAATGTGAGTGGAAGAAGCATAGCCACAGTGAGTCTTAGTAGTTGAGTTTATTAGTATAGCTGAAACAGAATCAGCTTAACTGCCTCTCAGACTTGGTATCATTTTCTTTTAAGTGTCTTCCTGCCTACAGGCCAAGATGGGTTGTGCTTAATATCCCATTCAGAGGTTTTTAGCTCTGAAAAAAAAAAAGATTTATAAACTTGGAGATGTTTAAGTTTGAAAGCTTTAGGCACACCAGAAAAGAAGTTGTAAGTCAGGCAATGTAGAGGCTGTGAATGGTTGGTGGTTTATGACAAGAAAAATCTGTGTAAGTTATTTTAGTCTATGTTGGCTGTCCATTTGGCTGTCATACAAATAAATAAAAGGACATGTAATATAAAGCCCTAAATCTTCAAAAATACTCCTAAAATGTTTCTAACCCTTGCTGAAGGATCAAATTGTTATTGGAGCTTAGGATGCGCGATGACAAAATTCTCCCTCTATTCTCTTTCTACACATCTATCCTGAGCAGTTGTTGTAACATACATGTAGATGAGATAGTCATTACTCTGAAGGATATGAAAAATACTTTGAACTGTTTACTCTCCTACTGTCTGTCCCAAGAACTATAGATAACTGCCATTGTAACTCACCTTTAAAGAATACATTACAACTTGTTTGCTCTGAAAATTCCTTTTGGCTCAAGTGAAAGTACACAGTGCAAATGAAGTTATGAAATGTGTACACAAGGTGTGAGAGGAGATGCTTACACTTGCATGTAACTTTATGGTTCTGATCCTTCAGGGTAGTCAGTGCAATATGACCTTTATGCTCAACATTCCCTTGATTTGAATGGGATTACAAAGGAATATTAGGGCCAAATCAGGCTGGCTGATATTCCCCAACTAGTGACAACAAATAAATCATGGATTTTAATTGCTTTTTAAGTTAGTAGAAAGCAGAGAATTTTAAAATCTAAACAGATGAACTTGTGTTTTAATACTTCAAGATCTGAGAGCTAAAGTATTTGACAGTACAGCCACTGTTTTAATAATTCAGGATGCTGGAGCATCTGTGTGAGGAAGAAAGGCTGAGAGCCCTGGGGCTGCTGAGCCTGGAGCAGAGCAGAGCCAGAGGGGAGCTGCTCCATGCTGAGCAAGAGCTGAAGGGTGCAGGGGGCAAGAGGCTGGGGCCACACTCTGCTCAGTGGTGCCCAGGGCCAGGCCAAGGGGCGATGGGCACAAACTGCAACCCAGGAACTTCCATCTGAACAGGAGGAGAAACTTCTGTGAGGGTGCCAGAGCAGTGGATCAGGCTGCCCAGAGAGCTTGTGGAGAGATTCCCAAGGCACCTGGAGGTGATGCTGGGTGACCCTGCTTTAGCTGGAAGTTGGACTAGATGGTCTCCAGAGGTCCTTTCCAACCCCTACCATGCTGGGATGCTGAGATTTTAAACCTCATTTCTTTTGTGATGTTGATAAATTCTTTGACTCAAAATCCTTTCAGCTGTGCCCCTATTAACTATTATTAAGACTTAACATAGGGCAAGATCTTACTCTAGGTCATTATTGGTCTTATTGGTCAAAACCAGGTTGGATGAGGCCTTGAGCAGCCTCATTTAGTGGAAGATGTCCCTGTCTGTAGCAAGGGGTTTGGAACTAGAAGATCTTTAAGGTTCCTTCCAACCCAAACCATTCTGTGATTAAACAAATGAAGCGAAGCATTCAAGAAGAAATATAGTTTAACTTGTAACACTTTGCAGGAGGATGAGACACTAACTGACAAATCAGATGTGCAAAACACAATGTAATGGGAAACATTTGAGTATTTTAACTTCAAATAACTGACTGTCAAGCTCAGAAACAACATGCAGAGAAGGAAGTTCTGTTTACCTTCACAAGAACATTGTGTTGAGTATGGGAAAATAGAGATGGGGGGGAAAGTACTGCATGAAAATTATCTATATAGAGAAAATACCCCAGGGCTCCTCAATTCTTTTTGTTAGTCTTAATTAAAGAGTAATATTTAAAGTGATTTTTTTTTTTTAACCAAACCAGTGCCACTTTTAACCCAGCCCATAGTGTGGTGTATGCAGCAGCATGACCACAGCCAGGCTAAACTAGGTCAGGAAGAGTAATCCAGAAATGCAAAGTTCTCTAAGATCATTTCCTCTTTTCTCATTTTTTTTTTTTTCAAATATGCCTTGAAAAATCTTAGCTAAAACAGGAATTAAACCCTGAAAAAAAAATGGCTAGCTGGTGTGCTCATGTCAAATCCAATTTTTCAAGCCTAAATGATTTGTACTGAAGCTAAGACTAGCATAGAAGGCCAAATGAAGTAAACTGTGTGTTTATTATCCTGGCTGTTAAAAAGTATTAATTGAACAGTAGAAGCAATTAAGTTAATTTCCATGGATATGCCTTTTAGAAATGTTTCATTTTGATTTTCTGGTGTTTAATAGAGGGTGAGCTTAAACTCTTGCTCTTTCAGTGGTGGCACTAGCAATAATTTAGGTATATTGTGTTAAAACTCCTCTAGACTGCAGTCAGTTCTGGCTGAAACAAGCTATTGGGGAGTGAAAAGACCAACAAAGGGAATAGGAATATTCCCACAATAGGAAACAGCAAATGTCATTAGCCTTGTTTCTTTAGGATTACATTTATCAAATGAAAAAATAAAATCTTCTAATGGTCATTACTGGAATCAATCTGTTAAACAAATATTGATGTTTTTATAATATGGTTCAAATTACACTTGAACATATTCTACATACCTTTGCGATGTACTTGCCATCCTTAGGAGCCAGGGAAATAAGGAACTTCTTAGACCATTCAGAAGGAGGGTGGATCTTAGTTAATATTACTACAAGGAACTGGAAGCACCAGAAATCCCACAGGCAATAGGTTCCCTTTTGGTAAATGAATCGTGGCTTCCAGAGCAGAAGGCACAGAAAAGCATCTCAAAAGTTTCAGTTTATTTGTAGTTAATTTGTCTATCTTTCAAAGTGTCTCTTCCTCTGTATTTGAACCACCAACTGTTACTCAGAATTGGTCCAAATCATAACTTCATCTAGCCTGATCCTTTTTTCAAGAGAATAAAAAAAAAGCAATTTGTGGCCTCTGGGAGAGTAAATTCCAGAGTTAATTTATAACTAAAGCAAATGCATCTATAAAAAGAAGAAAAGCTTCATAAGAAATATGTTAACAAATGACAAGAAAAAAAAGAGGCTTGATAAAAGATATCAGAACTTGTTTGGCACCCATGATTTTATGACTGAGGAATTCAATTCTAGGTGTGTTAGGAGTACCAAATCACAATTCTTTCAATTACTAATGGGAGACAAAGCTCTTTATCATGCTCTGAATGTGTTCACACGAGAAGTCGAGTCCTGCCCTCTGTAAATAAACTTTTAGTGCTTACACTATGCATCTGCATGGAGAGTCAATGTCACCAGAGTAGGCAAGGATAGACAATTTCTATTGAATCACCTCTCCAACACACCTCCTGTTGCACTGCTCAGTTAGAAATGATGTTAGCCAGCAGATTGCTGTCTCTAAGTTTGCACTATTCAGCTTCCCTCCTGTGTTGTTAGTGTTTTTCTAGAATCTTGGTGGATTGTTTTGCAGGCAAGTTAAGTCTATAAGACATCACTGTGCTCTACAGTGATATGCAGCAGATCTGATCACTTTGGGTTTGTTTACTGCTTTGTTGTTGGATACATAAGTTCCATAGAGGTCTTGAACTGATGATGTAGATAATGACTTTGTACTTACCTGGGAGAGACAGAGTAGCCTTGGATCCATTGGAGATTAGCTCCCACAGGCTGCCTATAATCTCAAGAGGTTGTAAGTCTATCTGCTACTTGCTTGACATCCAACTAGGATCACAGTGAACTTATGCTGTGTTACTTTATATTTTCATGTGGCATCATTATAAGAACATTATATGCACTATGCCTAACCAAGGTACCAAGTCAGCAGATTATTTTTTTAACCTTTCATATAAGTAATGTATTTTATTTCATCATCAGTTCCTTTTCTTCTTTTGTTATTTGTAGTTGAGCAAAAAATGTTGTTGTTTGCATAGCAAAGACTTAATGCATAGAAGTTTTACACTAAAAATCCAAACCCCCTAATATTTAATTCTTGTTAGCAATCTCTTTTTTTGACCCACTTATTTTTCTTTCAGGGAGGAAATTACTCTCTCCTGAATAAAAACTTATTAGAAGTTATTATTTTTTGATATCTTGACTACTTTGAGAATTTTCAAACATAAGCAACATCATCTGGCTTCTAATTATTTAACAAATTATCTCTGTGGGAGAGATAAGGGCTGAGAAATGTTGAATACTTTTAACTGTTACAAAATGTTTACTGTATGTAAGTATTGAAACACTGTTATTGGTAGTTAGTAATCAGCCCATACCAAGAGAGATCTCTCTTCTCTGCAGAACAATTTAGAGCAATTTTGGCTGCTCTGAATCAGCCTCCAGAAGAACCTCTCTCACTTAATCACCAAGGAGCTTGAGGTACTATTCTTGTTGGCTATTTGAATACTGCCACAAGAATCCTTTGAAAACTGATTTTGTTTCAACCTTCTGCCTTTAGATCAGCTTCATGACATCCCAGGAAAAATTATGCTAATATAATAAACATGGAAATGCTGAAGGGTGTGAATTTGTGAGACAAGATCTGAACTGTGAAAACAGAATGCTGTAGAGGTAGTAACTGCCCACCTAATCCTAGAATCCTAGACTGGTTTGGGTTGGAAGGGACCTCTGGAGCTCATCTAGTCCAACCCCCCTGCAGTGGGCAGGGACATCCCCAACTAGAGCAGCTTGCCCAGAGCCCTGGCAAGCCTCACCTGCAATGCCTCCAGGGATGGGAACTCAACCACCTCCCTGGGCAACCTGGGCCAGTGTTCCACCACCCTTGTGGGGAGGAACTTCTAATATCCACTTTAAATCTACTCTTCTCCAAATTAAAACCATTGCCCCTTGTCCTTTCACTAATAGTGTCCTTTCACTAAAGGAGTATGAATGTGTTCCAGAAACAAGCTGTTGCCTCGCAGCTGATCCTCTGGATACAAGGAGTCTGTAGGCCTTAGAATTCCTCAAAGCTCAATCTCAAATGACGTTGGGGGAAAAGAATTGGGTGAAAGATTCAGGGAAATACCTTTGTTATGTTCCTGGGGTTTGTTGGTTGTTGTTTTTTTTCATTAATGGAGCACATGACTTTCCTGTCAACCTCTAAGAATGCATTGGATGGCTGTCAAGCCAACAAGCTGTCCGTACCATAGCCATGGATGAACGTGGTCTTGATACACAGTCACCGTTGCTCTTTTCCTTATCTGTGAAGGAAACAAAGCAACTCCCACTAGGGAAATTTCATGTTAACTTGATCTTAAAATAAAAAATCAGGGGAAAGGTCATATCCTAATAAGCTTGCAAATCAAAATTCCCAGGGAGCCTCCAAATGACATTGTATGACTAGGGCATTAACAATTTTCCAACAATGTACTTCTGAACTGCTTCCAATAGTGTTTTTAACATCTGAGAACAAATAGTAAAATAAAGATACAACTGGCAAGATACAAGATCCAGTTGAGCTCAGTGCTTCATGGTACATAGCCCATTGATCATTTGAGAATAAATCTGTGGATCTGACAAACACAAGGGAGTCAGCAACTTTCTCTGCTTTCATTGAGATGTAAATCTTGTGAGGAAGCCACTTACAGATCAGTTTATGTGTTATTGTGGTCTCAGTAGCAATAGTTTCTACAATGATTCCATCAGAATATCTGAGGAAGGAGGAGGCTTGGTTTGAGAGCCTGCTTAGTACAGTATGTGTGTTTGTGTTGGCAGAGATATTGAACATGTTAGATTCAGCTATTAACCAAGAGGTGCAGAATTCATGTTCTTTGGGGGATGTCCCTGGCCACTGCAGGGGGGTTGGACTAGATGAGCTCCAGAGGTCCCTTCCAACCCAAACCATTCTAGGATTCTGTGATTCTATTTTGTGATGATACATTGATAGTAGGAAGTGAAGGTGGGAGATCAAAACCAGGTTCTGAAAGTGCTTCCAGTTTAAATGGGTGTAACGGAATTAGTTGTGCATATTTTCATCCTTGTCATATGCCTCTAAACCAAGTCTGTCACTGTTGCTGAAGGGTCACCTAAATAATAGTAGTAATAATGTTTAAACCAGGTGTTCACACCTTGTTACAAAAGAACTGGAGGTACAGGGTATGGGAGGCAGTCTGCTGTTGAAGATCTCTTCTGATCTTCATAGAATCCTAGAATAGTTTGGGTTGGAAGGAACCTCTAGAGCTCATCTAGTCCAACCCCCCTGCAGTGGGCAGGGACATCCCCAACTAGAGCAGCTTGCCCAGAGCCCTGGCAAGCCTCACCTGCAATGCCTCCAGGGATGGGAACTCAACCACCTTCCTGGGCAACCTGGGCCAGTGTTCCACCACCCTCGTGGGGAGGAACTTCTTTCTAATGTCCAGTCTAAATCTACTCCTCTCCAGTTTAAAACCATTGCCCCTTGTCCTTTCACTGCAGGCCTTTGCAAACAGGCCCTCTGCAGCCTGCTTGGAAGTTCCCTTTAGGTCCTGGAAGGTCACTAGTAGGTGGCTCACAAAATTTCAGTGGGAGTTTTGCACACACCATGAGTGCACAAAGTATCTTCTCCCAACACTCAGCTCCACAGTACAGTGCATTGCACTGGATGCAGCTCCCTGAAGGGTTTATTTTTGGTGATAATCCCAACAGTATTTTACTATGGTTCTTTTTAAATACAATTAAATCTTTGGGAGATTGACTATCTGTCTTGTGATCAGGCTTCAAGTTCAGCATATAGGAATCTGAAAACTATTGATTTTTGTTTAGCAACTAAAAACCAGTTAGAACAGTAAAAAGTCACTTAAACTTATCCTCACTTTATGTTGGAGCCACGCGGTATTTAGTTGTTCACAAGCCTGCTTGAGGGGTTACAAAAAGTCAATTAGTTCCTCACGCTAAACTTGCTCACCTAGAAAATGAATCTTCTTAAAAGAATAATGGTTTATGACAATGTAATTTATTGCAAGGTTAACTTGCAACTATTGGTGTTCTATCATAGTTAAAGATGAATAACTGATTTTAAATAAAACAATCAAGTTCCCAAGTATCCCAGATAGAGCATATGGGCAAAAACCCAGTGCATCACTTGTTTGTATGTGACAGTGACATGCATAGTTACATTAAAGAAATATAGTTGCATGTAATTATTCAAAATAACACATTCCAGAAAGTTCTGAAATCCCTGGAAGTGTTCAAAAAATGTGTAGCTGTAGTGCTGAGGGACATGGTTTAGTGGTGACTTGGCAATGTTAGGTTAATGGTTGGACTCAATGATCTTAGAGGTCTTTTCCAACTTTAATGGTTCTGTGAATCTATTCTATCATTCTATTCTAAGTGAGTTAATAGGATTTTTTTTTTTAGTGTACTAAGTTACTCCATCTCAGCAAGTGTTTTAGAAATATATGCAAGATGTGAGCTATAAATATAAGCATTTAAATATACATTTTTGACTCGAATTCTGATGTACACATCTATTTATCATGCTATGAAATGGAAAGATGTGCTGTTAGCTGTCCTCTTAGATTACTTGCAGAAGAAATATTTTAAATATAGAAGAAACAAGATGATGACAAGAACACATGACAGAGGAAGGAACTGAAATTTTCTCAATCTCTTTCTTCCTCTCTTTTTAATGCCATTAAAATTTAACATAGCTGCTTTGCTTGTACCACTATTTTTAATGTTGCATAACCCTATAATTATTAATTTTACTGCCACAGAGTTGATTATACACTGTTCTCCTCAAGGGAATTGAGCAGATGCTGTCAGAAATGGAATGGCAGAGCATATTTTTATAGAAAGCAGGTACATTTCCATCAGCTGGGATCTCTACAGGCAACTGTCAGCCTCATAGAGAGAGCTCCAGAGAACCTGACAGCCATAAGAACATAGGTGGTTGGGACACACAGAGCTTATCTAGCTTAGATTTAACAGCCACTTCATGTTCTCCACAATGTTTATGTGCAAAATACAAAGTGCAATCAGAGTCTTTACTGATTTAGTCAAGCATTGGTAGATTCTTTACAGCTGGAAACAGAGATCTTTACAAAGCTCACTGCTTAGGGTTAGTTGTGAAAGCATTTGTGTAGCATTAGCTGTTAAAAATAAGATAATTCTGACAGTGTACACTAATAACTTTTTCCTAGCAGTAAATGGTTCTTAGCTGTGGATACTTTCTCTTCTAAAATGATGTCATTTTAACTCTTGACTATTTCCTCTTAAAAAATAGCAACACCAGTTTCCATCTTCCTCTAATAGAATGATTTATATAGTTGTATAGTCACTGTGCAAACCAAACCTGCTGACTTTTGAGTGTCAAAATGTGTGACTTGCTTATTTGTGGACACTCTAGGTCAAAGATCACCAATACTAATAACTGATGAGTAATGTCAAGCACAATCTTTAAGTTGTTACTTTATTGTAGAAGCAAAGAACCTGCTCTAGTGGGTGGCATCCCTGCCATGGCAGGGGAGTTGGAGATAGTGTGCTCTGGCAGCCAAAGGGCCAAGTGTGTGCTGGGGTGCAGCAGGCACTGCATTGCTGCTCAAGGGAGGTGCCAGTGCCACTCTGCTCTGCACTGTGTGGCCTCACCTCGAGCACTGGCTGCAGCTTGGGGCACCACAATATAGAAAGGATCTAAAGCTACTAGAGTGTCCAAAGGGGGCCATGAAGATGGTCAGTGATCTAGAGGTGAAGCTTTATGAGGAATGGCTGAAGCTACTTGGTTTGTTGAGCCTGAAGNTTGGACTCGATGATCCTTGTGGGTGCCTTCCAGCAGGAGATTCTCTGATCTCCCTCAAACTGTATGGCACTCCCAAAAACACATGTCAAGTTCCCAGAAACATTTATGATGGGGCAGGAGCCCTTGCTCAGAAAGCTCCTGAGAGATGGGTGATAGAAGGCTTCAATAACCTCATCAAGCAGCTGAGCAGGCACCCTGTTTCAAATGAAACATCATATCACATTGCCCTGATCATCCAGCATCTGAATGCATGTACTGTCATATTTTCTCTTTGGGTGGTATAGGGAGTTTGGTTTATTAGTACTAGATGGTAGGAATAGAAATGACATCATTTCAAATGACTTGATTTGCCCTATGTGTAGACTGACATCCAGAACCACTTAGTTTGCTAGGCAAATTCACCCATAAACTTATAATTTTAACCCATTTTATTTAGTTTAGAACTCAAGATCATATAGTTCTGTTCTAGGGCTTCTTGGTACCATCTATTTCATAATAACTCTGATCCTGGGGTCTGTTTTTTTTGGATTGGGTTTTGTGGGTTTTTTTTTGCTCTGTTCAGTAATTCATTCCAGTCTGCAAGAAATCTTGGAATTATGTCAGATAGAAAATTCCCAACAAAATTCCTATAATTTCTCTTGAAAGTAAGAAATACAGGAAGATGAAAGGAGGTAAGCTGGTGCTAACATAACGCTGAGGTTTTACAGCTGATATTTTGGGTTTTTTTCCTCAGATTGCTATTATTTAGTCATAGGCAGACTTTAAAATTAAGATTTTTATATCTAGCTCTTATGCTAGCCAGTTTTCAGTGCTAAACTTCCTTCAGAAACTTTCCACCTATTTTTCTTCTGGAATAAAATACAATGTTATATATAATATATATATATAATGTTGTATTTTATATTGACACTCCAAAAAACTAAGAATGGGATTAAATTCTCTAAGTGTTCTTGTCCTGTGGTCAAACAGAAGATTCAGGTGTGGAATTGTTCAAGGTACCTTCAATTTAGAGTGCAATTTCTAATTAATTTACTGGTGTTCATGGAATAATTCTCAGAGAGTTGCATGATGTTGCAATTTCAGTTACAAAAGCAAGGTTAGCCTACTTCTGACCTGCTGCTCCACTTCTCCTGTGGGCAGCCTCAAGTCACCTGGATGGAATAGTTTTAAAGCTATCTGGAAAAATTAATCTTGAGAAAGATGGAGTACATAAGGTGGGGAGAACATTGATCTAAATGTGTGATAAAAGTCCTACGCTATCAAGAACAATAATTATTGAATCACATGTAAAAACATGTCAACATGTTTGAGTTGGGAATATTTTGGAGGGTCAAAAGTACAGTAGTCAGATGACAAGAGATTGCTGTATTGCTGAGAAGTGGCTGAGCAGGTTATATGCTTCTTAGTTTGTACAATTGAGAAGGCTATTTTTTTCCCCCCTAATTTAAAAGATGAAAGAGATACCTATGTGCAATAGATGATGGATGTACAGAAGTTCATGGGCCTTTATTATTCAATTATTTTAGTTGAGTACTCTGGCTGTAGGCTGGTATAAGGCTTGCTGGTTTACATAGTCAAAGTTGGGTACCTATTTTTCTTTTGCCTGAGTTACCTGCTCTGGTTAAAGATGCCCCTGCTTTGTGCAGAGGGGTGGGATAGATAACCTTGAAAGGTCCCTTCCAACTCAAACCAGTCTATTTATTCTTCTGTTGTAGGAATAAAGGCAACAATTATTATGGTCCCTGAGCTCTGCCTTGCAGAGTAAAGTGGTGTGTGTATCACTGGCAGTGCCCTTCCAAGTTTAGAAATGTCAGAATGAAGAGTTTCAGCAGCTAATGAAAAGACTTTTCAATAACCATGTGTAAATAACTGTATTCCTCACATAATCCAAACATATTTTTGTGCTGGATTAATTTGGGAGGCAGCTGGAAGTGGAAAATGCTGAACGTTAAGCCCTCTTTGATACGATTTATCTACTTTCTGAAGCTTTGATGTGTTTGAACTAGCTTAGTTCATCACCCATATCAACCAAATCACAGAGCTTAGTGGCTGTTCACACACATATATACAGAGTATTATATGTGACACACACAAAAATATAGTCATATATAAGAAAAATTATATTGATAGGAAAGTGTGTTCCCTCTTACACTGAGATTTTTCTATACTTCACACACAAATAGCACTAAGCATGTTTACTGTAATGAGGGAGTCTTGCAACATGGTGATTTTTGAGCTTTTAGGACTTAGTAGTTGTCCAAAAGTATAAAATATTTTAAATGACACCAAATAATAGAGTGCCTGATCCAATCATGTGGGCACTACATATAGTTCTACCACAGTCAAATATATATCCCATCTTTTAGAAGGTGACAACTTTGTGATGAAAACTGCTCATCCCAGTGTGAGAGAAGCATTTTAATGGATAATTTGCAATGTATTTGACTGCCAGGAAAAACTTTTAAAAGTGGGATTTAATTCAAGGAATGAGTTTAAACTCATGTTGCATTTGTTCCTCCTCCTCTTCCTGTGGGAGTATTCAGTGTTTTGCCATGGCAGGGAACAGCACTTAGGATACTAATGAATATAGTTTACCCTGTTACTGTTTTATGCTTTATTAGCTCATCTCTTGGAAACAATACTTGAGTTTACTGTCTGGTGAACATTCGAAAGCACTGACAATGACAGAGTCTGAGGAAAGAATAAAATCCCAGGCTTCTTACCAACAGTATTATGCATCTGTAAAAAGATCTCAATAAATTCTCTACTGCTGCTAAGTAGATAGAGAAAGCCTCAAATGGTTATTTAAGTATGAATAGCATTAAAATTATGAAATATCAGTGTAAGATTTATTACACTGAAGATGTCTTAGAAGAAAACCATTAACTGTATGCTGTGCACATACATACAACTCTTAGTATTAAAGTTGTTAATGTTTCAGAAAGAAATACAAAATTTGTATTCATATTTGAATCCCAAATTGAAGCACAACTCTTCTAAAATGTCTTGCTACAATGGTACCTAGGTTGATCATTATTCATTTTTAAAGAAGTCCATCATAAGTATATTAAAATACATTAAAAGACACAGTGACAATGATCTAATGAAACCAAGTAAACAACGGAGCATAAGATAGTCTTATAAATAGCTGAGTGCTTACACATCTCTTCTTGTATGTTTTGCCATACTACATGCTTAAATCTTTGATAATCTCCCAGAGGCTTATGAAGCCACAGAGGAATTAGCAAATTTTCCTCTGATGAATCATGTGTGAGCACAGTATAAATTCACTAGATAGCTTTTCTACTCCCTCTGAAGACTTTGGGGCAGTTCTGTTTCCTATTTAAACATACAGTAGGCGACTGACTAAATATTGCTACTCGTGTTTCCTGGTAGCTGTTTTATGAACTCTGGGAACAGTGCTGTCACTCTGTAGGCAACACTGACTACACACACAACGGACAGACAAAAGGCATATGGCATTTGATGAGAACTTAATTTCGTATGGATCTGTGTTGCAACATACATTGATTTATTTGTGTGTATACCTGTGTATGATATGTCATTTAATAATATACTCCAGTCAAAGAAGTCCTTTCTTAAACAGGAACTGAGTTTTTGAAAGTGCTTAACTTTCAGTAGGTGTTTAAATACCATTAGATACCATT